>QKRW01000036.1:152500-463576 GCA_003260565.1 Monilinia fructigena
ATCTATCATGTTTAATACAACAACTTCATAATAATATCTTAATTTCCTCAATCCCCTCGCAAAGACTTTCTTACATTGATTTATCGCATTGAATCTTGATTCAACTCCTTTGAAGAGGATTTAATTTATTTACAAATTGATCTCTTTTTATACTGCTACCACTTCTACTACTACTTCTACTACTTCTACTACTTCTACTACTTCTACTACTACTTCTACTACTACTTCTACTACTACTTCTACTCCTTACTACCCTTCATACTCAATCTTCTCATTCTCACTCTCTTCCTCATCCTTCTTATCTTCCTCGCTCCTCTTCTCTCCTCATCCTTCCCCCCTTATCTCATCAATCATGATTTTGATTGAAGGATTAATGTTGGTACCACCTGAAAGGGGTACCATTATTGGAAGAGCATTATGGAAGGTAATTCTCACTCTTCTAGAATCCCCTTATTCTGTTACTCTATTCTATTCTTGAATCTGTTTGTCTGACCCAAAGTTTTCCATCAATCAATAGACTAGATATGTTGTCCTTGGTACCGGAGCACATTTACATACACAAACCGATATCCTCGAAAAGTCGAATTCCAAAAAGGGAAAATCAATCAAAACTACTTCATCAAAACCAAGTTTGGCAGATTTAGGCAAATCATCAGAAGATGGATTATTCATTTCAATCTATAAATCAAAGGTAAGAAACGAAGAGAAGAGAAGAGAAAGAGTTCAGTCTGGGTTGGAAGGGGAAGTAGAAGTAGAAGTGGAAGTGGTGGAAGTCAAGATGCTTTGAATATCTCAACATGCAACAAATACCTTCAATACACCATAACTAACTTCTCATTAATACTCTAGGGAGATTGGGAATATATTGTACAACATCCTATATCTGCGTTCAAATCTTGTGAAATTCGTTCATTATCACATAAGAAACAAGCTACACCACTTCCTACACTGATATTGGAATTGAAACCAGATTCAATATCAGAGAAACAAAGAAAGAGAAGATCAAGTCGAACGGGTGGATTAACTTCAAATAAAGATGCGCAATGGGCAGATACTCTTTTATTCCGATCAGTTCCAGAGGATCGAAACAATATTTACGATTGGCAAATTACCATCAAACCAAGATTACCGCAAGTCGATGATTTTGAAGAAACTCCAATGAGTCCAATGAGCCCTTTGAGTCCAATATTCACATCTTTCACCAATCCATTTTCACCAAGAGAAGCAAGACCTTCATCCCAAAATGGTAAACAAGAACAAAGTCGATTGCCTTTTCAACCAACAAATCAATGTTCACAAATGCAAAAAGAACGTCCTTCCGCCTTGATATCACCTTCTCCAAGTATCCGCTCTCATCGATCAGATCTATCATCTCAAGCAAGTTCATCACATCCACCCATGGCTTTCACATCAACCCATCCCCAAAATTATAATAATACAACTTTACCCAACGATCTGCCATCGCCTGTTTCGGTTTCTGGTTATGACAATTTTATTGAGGGTTGGACATCTGCACAAGGAAGATCTTCAGCCTTATCTCATCACACTAGAGGAAGTAATAGTATCGCATCGGCTATTGGGCCTGCACTTGCTTCAGCCGTTACAACATCCCCTGCACCAAGAGAAACAATTCTGGATCGAGCATTTCAAATGAGATGTATCCCTGGAAGTGAAAGATTACAAGATAAAGATGAAGAGAAGATTAGTAGCATTGCAAGATTCGAAGCAATCATGAGAGAAAATGATGCAAGGGTATTGCAAAGATCAGCCACTTCCGCAACCGACAGTTATGGAAGATATAAACCTGGCTGGGAGCTTGAGGAAGAATCGGAAGAATCAGATAATGAAGAGCCAGGTTTCTAAATTTTCAGAACAATTGGACAGTCATGATGTACTTATGCCTACCCCTGCACAAAGAGCCTTGGATTATATAGCTGGAAGACAAACATCAAGCTCTAACTCCAGACCTATTTCACCAACAAGTCCAATTCCATTCATGAATAGAGATGCTATGAATGCTCTTCATAGTGGATCAAGTTCGACTAATCAAAGTTTCTGTTCAACGACAAATGGTCTTCGCCACGAACGGGTACAACATCAAATCATATGAGGAGGAATAGTCGACCATCTTCTTTAGCCTTACCTCCTCGATCAATTTCAACTACTGCGGTTCCAACATCAAAAGATGGTGGTAGTGGAAATGCAAGTTTAGCTTCAAGTAAAGTTGAAAAGGATGAGCGGAGAAGTAGTATATCTACTAAACGACTATCATTTCAGGAATTTGCTCGAAGATTAAGTTCAACTAGTTCACTTCTTTTGGTTCAAACCAATGCAAGTTCCAATTCAGGAAGAGGTGATAGTTTTCGAGAAAGGGATGAATCTAGACGCGGTAGTGTAAGTGATTATGGACTTGAGAGTTCAGTAGAATTCACTGAAGGTGTATTTGAGGAAAAGAGAGGTGTAAGAAGTAGTAATGGATTAAGTTTGCGAGGTGGAGAGATGGTCAAACTTTGGATAGGGATACGAATAAGAGATGTGCTGGTGGATTTCGACAAATGGGTGTTTTTGGTGGTGAAGGGGGCTTTCTTTGATTTTTCAAAGAAAGGATAAAAAATTATGGAAGAGATGAAGATTGTGTATTTGTTTTGAGCGTTTTTTCTTGTTTGTTTTTTTATCAAAGCGATGATACCTTAGATGATACTTTTTTTTCGATTTCTCTTTTTTTTTTTTTTTTTCCAAGTGGTCAAAGTTTGGGGCAACTTATATGAGATGATTGAGATGAAGATCATGGAATGGCGTTTATTCTTTGGATTCTTAATATCCATTCTTTTCTCATAATTTGAGAGACGTAATTGTGGAGGGGAGCAAGTCTGATGGATTATTCTTGAGAGGATGAAGATGATTTGGACTGTTCATTCAGAGGATGAAAGAAAAATGTAAGAGTCAGAGTGAAAGAGAGAGATGGATGGTTGGTTGGTTGTATTGTATTGGGTTTATAGTAGGACTTACAGTTGGACTTTATGTATTTATGTATGAATACCCTGGTTTGATGATGTGGGGAAGGGGTTAAAGTGTTGAGGGGATGAGGAAGGGGAATTTGTGGTGAATAAGATGAAAGGGGGATGGGGGATGGGGAATGAATAGGGTGACGTGAGGGGTCAGAGATGAAAAATGTATTAGATATGATAGGAAAAATATTAAATGTTTAAAGTATTTGAGATTGTGTTTTGGGTGGTTGTGGTTGTGGTTGTGGTTTGTGGTTGTGGTTGTGGTTGTGGTTGTGGGTTTTACTTATGATTGTGGTTTGATGTTGGATATCAAATATAAGTAGTAAGTAATTATCTACTTAAATACCTACTTAATTCCTTAATACTTTATACTTCATTTACACTTTACACTTCACACTTCACACTTCACACTTCACACTTCACACTTCACACTTCACACTTCACACTTCACACTTCACACTTCACACTTCACACTTCACACTTAATCTTCCCAAAAAGAAAAAGAAAATCAACACGGTAATCCATCTCCTCTACCTAAAATAGAGATTTATCATCTAATCATTCCTTGTCGTTGATGCTTTTGATGGATGGATGGGTGGGTGGATGGCTGTGCTTGATTATGTTTGTCCAGGGGGATTTTGATGTTTGCTGTTGTTGTTGTTGTTGATGATGATGATGATGAGGGGGGGGGGCGGGTTTGGGTTTGATTTGGCTGAGTTGGGTTATGTTAGGTTGGATCTTGAAGCAAGGAATTTAAAAGAGATTAGAGGGGCATCTTAGAAGAGGGAGGGGAGCGGAGGACACTTGTTGTTGCTGATTATTTTTTTTTTGTTTTTTTTTTCCTTGTTCTGTTTGGTATTTTTGGATTTGGTTGGTTGGTTGGTTTTATTGTTAATCGAGATCTTATGAGATACTCCCTTCCCAATCTTCTGTGGTCTTATTGCAGTCTTGGGATTTCATTATCCTACTTGTTATTCTATCTCTCATTCTATTTTCTTATTCGTCATCAAGAAGATCTGTGTGTATATGAAGATGATATCGATAGTAACGTTCGGTTGTAATCGGTGCATTGGCGCCAAGTGTTGTGGATGGTCATTACTTGGGATGGATTAATAGGTGGTGGGTATTTTATTTTTGCTTTGCTTTGCTTTGCTTTTACTTTTACCCACCTGGGATCTTATAGGGGATGCCAATTGAGAAAGTTGGGGCTTAGGGTTTGGAGTTGTTGTTGTTGTTATTGCATCATGTGAAAAGGGGCGGGGGGTTCTCCCTCGTTTAGATCTTTGATTCTCTTCTCTTGCTTGTCTTTCTTTGACTTTTCAATCTGGTTTTGTGATATTTGTGCTGTAGTTGGGGGGGGGGTTTCTTTTTGTTTTTTTGATAAGGTATTATGGTTGGTTGGTTGGTTAGGTGTTCTTTATGTGCATCTATTCATCTAGAAATGTGAAAATTCGGATTTCTTCGATTTTTAGGGGGGTAAATAGTATCTAGTTCTGGGCTGTGTGAGTATATTGATTGGTTTTCGGCTGTGGGGATGTGTGGATGGTTTTTTGAGTGGAGGGGAGAAGTATTTGATTTACCATCATTTTTATTCTTATATTCTTCTGAAATGGGTATTACCAGTTATTCAAAGATAGGAAGGAAATATTTCAAGCGGAAGGCAATTTCTGGACTCTTCTGTTTGATGAGCTGGTCAGTAGATAACAAGTGAATCACACGTCTCCAGTCCAATTCAGCTTCGTCAAAATCTTTTAATATAAAGGTAAATGGCATCTACTGGTTTGATTGCGATCTATGTCTACATATTAATACGTTTCTTGAACTTGCAAACCTTGAATCTGCCGTATGAGCTTTTTAAAATACCAGAGCAATGAAAATAATGAATATTCTAGTGACTGTATTTTGTTACCGCTGTTTACATCTTCTCATTGAATGTTATAATAACTCTTTATATGTATCAATGTTATCCTAAATTTTACTGCACAGGATATGATTGTCATCAAGCATCCTTTTACTCACTATCAATCACCATACGCAGTCAAACGATAAATTCTAGTAAAGATCTTTATATCTTTTGATGTTCTACGCTACGCATGTTGTTGGTACCACCTTTGTGTGATATGAAATTCAGTAAGTGTATCTTGATTCATATGTTGTTATTGCTCTAAAAAGTACTATCTCGGTCGTTGTACAACGACCCGTGGGCGACTATATAGGATGCAGAGCAATTAGCCTACAGCCTAGCGCGTCACGTGATAATCCCGACACATTCAGATATCAGATAGTAGTCAAATAATATTAGTTCATCATCAAACGCATATCACGGACATTGACGAACAAAAAGTATCATAGAGCGCGTAAGTTAAGGGAGTAATCTTTAGTTGTCTTTCATGGAACTACTTGAGAAATACTAGATACACGAAGGGATCCGGATTAGAGCTAATATCATGATCACTTCTTAAAGTGAAAAGAAGATAATGCTTTTAGGCGTATGAAGTTACCTAATTTTTTTGAGTCACTCTCAATCTCTATCAGTATGATGATATTTTTTCAATGTGTCCTGATTCTTCTAAGCTAATTATTCATAGAAATATCTTCAAGTGTTCTATAGCTAGTCAAAGCAAGACAGGCACGGAATGGCTTTTTCTGAAATCCGGCAGACTATTCTGATTTGTCCCTATCTATAAATAGTCTATCTTTCTGATGTATTGATCATGAGTAACTACTAAAGACTGCTATCAGCAGGCGAAGTGCAATTCTAAGTACAACACAGATGGGATAAAAATATGGATTTACCGTCTGGTATTAGTATTTTGGTTGACTTGGCGTAATTATCTTCTTTCGTTGCTTTTTTTGGTTTCCTTGGATAATTGTCGTCATTGATATAATTCATTGCGAGTGACTCTGCAATAGTATCAAGGTCCAGTAGTTATCTTGGTGGATGGCTATATACAATTATCAACTGATACTGATATATATATCAATATATTCCCTATCAAAACCTCCTACGCGATGCTTGATGGGACTTATATGACTTTCTGTGGAATTTGATTGTTCAGTATGAAGTAGATCTTGAAGAATCATATTATCCATGAATATCTGAACAATGATTTTTTGTCCCAAAGACCGCTGAATTATATTATCGTGGCATTGAGCCTGTGGATCCTTGGTCCTAGTTTTCAACCGCAAAATTAGATCTCATCTTTGCGAAACTACAGAGACACTTACATATATAGACCCTGAGATATTTTTCTCTTCAAATCCGGTGCTGATTATGATCTTTTTAAAGTGAAGGCTGTTCTGATTCATCATATAAATTTAAGCTCAAATCACTTTATATCTTTCCACAGGAACTATATATCGGAGTACGATCGACTTTTAGTTCAATTTCCAGGGGATAATGTATTCAAGATAAGCATTTACATATCATACATCGATATAGCTTCATGCGTTATTAAAGTCCATCAATCATTGAGACTTGACCATGAAATTGAAAGAGTGCGCCCTTGTTGTCCACGCAAGTCTTGACGGATATTAGTGACAGTGTCGAATTTAAGAACCGTTCAAGTGCAGGAGTGGTATAATAATTGATTGCAGTTCTCATTCTTCAATGTCTCAAATCTCTGAACTTAAATTGTTGCCTTTGTCTTTGCTATTGTTGTCGTTATCGATTAGATGAGATAGAGACTTAGCATTGATTCAATGGTGACAGGGATAAAACCAGACGACAAATGACAATAACAGCAATGATATGGTCCAAGTGGATAGTCTTGATGTATTCATGAGGGGTAGTCGCCAGTTGAGAGGGCCATCGATTGTATTAACGAGGGAG
Source organism: Monilinia fructigena (assembly GCA_003260565.1). Lineage (NCBI taxonomy): Eukaryota > Fungi > Ascomycota > Leotiomycetes > Helotiales > Sclerotiniaceae > Monilinia > Monilinia fructigena. Next base: position 159,341 of record QKRW01000036.1, read on the forward strand.
AGATACTCGATGAAGAATTATACCTGTAAGTCTGGATGTTAGAGAGAATATATAAAACTTCTCAACCATGAAACAGAAAAGATAGTAACGAATATATCAAAGGCAGTAATGATGAGCTCAACTGATAATAATCCACCAAAAATCAGTGCAAGTGTACGACTCAATCCTTGAAGCAGTATGGATAAGAGATATTGATTACGGAGGGAGTTCGTATATACTACAAGTATACCTCCTCGAGAACTTCAAAATGCGTTGTGGAGATGCTGTGCAACCCATGCGAATTATCTATAGTTACAGTTCTTAGCGTAAAACTCTTTTTTATTCCCAGACTTATCCGTCAAAATGATGCTAAATGTCCTACTACTGTCGGGAAATAGATCATGTGACTTATGAGTTGCTTTACGAATAATACGACTAACCGTATTAGGCGTACTAGCACCTCGAGGACGTCTATAAAGGCGTTCTCCATTCCATAGATTACATAGAGAATAACAACGATGATTATTACAACAAGAGATTTAAGTACTTACACTTTTTACTGACTAAGTTGATACCAACAACTATATATCTCCTTTGCTGTTGGTAAAATATTGGGATCAAAAAGATTCATACATACCTAATTCAACCTTTATTTAGCTCATCTTTTGCACTTGAGCATTAAAAAGCCTGATATGCTGACCATCGCATATTTAGTCATCATTGGCACTAGTGCAGTAGCTAAATTCAAGTTGCCGAATATCTGAATTTAGAACTAAAGACTATAGATCATCATGAGAGCTAGAATAACAGATTACCTCACATTAATATGTTTGAAAGATTTTGAAAAATCTTCTATAGTAAATATAAGAGTTTTTGGTTGATTGGTTTGAAAAATAAAGTATACTATTATGACATACACATTATTACGATTAATTGATTTTGATGGCGGTGCTGAATACAGAGATTGGTATCTAGCGCTTTAATTCAAGTTCAGATTTAAATATGATGAAGAAGACTGGCTACTAAGCTTTTGAAACTTAGTGGTAACAATACTAGTTAGTTGATAAATTCTACATACGCTTCACCGGTCTACTAGCTCCAAAATAATCACATAGATATATGTTTGTGTCAACAAGGGTATTCACTTCAAGGGAATGACTTCAATACAATGGCTACTGTATCAAAGGGGAATAAGCGAATGCGAAAGAGACTAGCTCTTTAGTAGTGCCTATATAAGGCTTATTACTTTCCTACATAGCTAGCTCTTTAGATAGAATACAATTAGACATACAGGACCTACGAATACGTCGGTGCTACGTCTTCCGTATCCTTCTCGAACCAACAATGTTTCATTGGAATCTCCAGACAGAGTGTTAATGCAGGTGGTAGGACCCAATATGAATCTAGCATGGTATATTTTGAAGTTTACTGAAAAGAAAAAGATTAATCAGATTGCTTTCAAAGATGATAGAGCGAAATCTATCCCATTGAACCATTGATATTGTGACTAACGGCTAGGGCCAGTCCTCTAATATATGTTCCCTTTTTCAATTCTGGACGGATTATAATTGCTGATGAAGACAATGTTGATTGTCCAGAAAGAAAGGCTAATGTAGTTTATTTGCATGTGTATTAGATCAACTCCAATCAAAGATTCGTTCCTTCCAGAATCGGTAAGGTTGAAATTTGTGGGGCATTTGAGATCTCGCTTAGCGTTGAACCTTAAAGGGGTCGCGCCTTCCCTTCATTTTTAGGGTTTCTGATGATCAATACAAAACCTTAATATATTTGGTCTCTTTTGATTCGAGCAGTTTTAATGTATAATATTTATCTAATTGATTGAATTCAACAAGAGTTCTAAATCGATTATCATCATTCAATAAACTTAGTGGTTTTAAAATTATTTGATACATTAGCTAATATATCAACTTCATCTTGTGAATCAAAATATTCTTGTAAAACAAGGCTAGTTGCTGCATTGAATATCTCTGACGTATTGAAACCATTTGAGCTAATAAATTCATGTTGTACATTTAACTTATCACAATCATTGAGAACATTTGAGATACTGAGGTGATTTAAATTGATAAATCCATGTCATAGTCTCAGGCTATTTCATGTAATTACGCCTTCTGAAATATTGAGTTGATTTCATACCTTTGAAATGGTCTAGTGTTTTGAATCTATTCTGAAAATTCAATCTATCTTGTACATTGAGGCCATTCGAAACATTTAAGTCATTTCATACATCCAACTAATTCCAGCCATTGAAAATATTGAAAGTGCTGATTTGAACTCGAAACAGTGGATTCTTCTGAACTATTAGATTTATCTGATAGACTCAATCTAACTAAAATACTGTTGTAAACTAAAACATTCCCTGCCATTCAGAAGTTGAACGTGACTTAAACAATGGAAAATATTATTGCACCGTTCCTCCATTTCCCTTACTTCATAATCCTATACAGGTTTAGGTACCTGCAAATCTCCCACTAAAATCAAATATACCTTATTTCTTGGTGTCTTAAAGGTATAGCTTACAACTCTCGTTTTCCGTGTGTAGATCAAGAGCATCTTTACCAGGGCAGGGCCTCCATATTCTCCGGGTTTCGGCCCCCGTAGATATTCGAGTCATGTCTGGAGAAATTTCCAACATTTATATAATTCCCACTTCCCCCACATTCATTTCTCCCTTTTTTCTTCTTTTTCTCTTTACTAGCAAAACTTGTAGTGAATAACCATAAATTGCTTTTTGACTCTAAAAAAACCTTTTGGCAACACTACAAGTATTTTTCTGAATTTGGAGCATCTAGTCCTCCACTGTCTATATAAAATTTTCGTGTCAATACACACTGACACACTTATAAAATGGCTTTCCTTCAGCCTGGCTTGTCTCTTGGGGGCTATTCAATTGAAAGGAACGTTGAGATTTGCATCCCAGCGGTTTTCGTTGCGCCTGCACCTCTTCGTGGCTACTGCGCCCCAGAGTTCATCTCTGATTATTTCTCTTACCGGAGGTTGGCAGTAAACACGCCACCTCAACTGGTGGATTAATGACATTGTGGACCGGGCAAGGCTTGAACAAGAAGCAACTCGCTCGGCAGAGGGTATGCAGGTAATTCTTTGGAAGGATCCTGCGCCGATAGAGGAGTGGATCCACGATACGGTCTCTTTAAGACCGGCTGGACAGGCAGATGCAGCCCTGGAATCTAGCCGGCGCCCGGCATCATATTGTGGGGAGGTGCCTGGAACCCTTAGACCAGGGTTGAGATCAGCAATCTTTTCGAAGACTTGCAGTTGTGCCGTTCAACCGGTCTTTAGCTCTTTGGAAGATTTTGAAACGTCTTCCGTTGAAGGAAAGAATGGCCATTTCAGCGGTGAGCCACCATTTTTGACCCCGCCGGGTCAGGAATCTTTGGTTTATCGTGGGCTGCTTTTCTTTCCAGAGCTTGACGTCCATTATATGTGGGGAACTGAATACATACACGCAAGAGATCAGTTCCTTTCAGAAATGTATGGAATTGATCTTGAAGCGGATGTATTCTGAGAGAATTTTGTGGGCTTTTGACAGTGGATTTTTCGTTTCAGTTTGCGGGCGTTGGTTCTTAACAGTGGCTTATGGGATTTCTTTTGGGCAATAGCGCTTTTTTGGGTTACAAATTGTCATACTTGGATGACTTCAGCGGTTCTTTTTTGGTTTCATTTATGGGATAATCTCCCACAGCGGGCGTTGGCTTTTCTTTTAAATAGGGTTTTGGGTTACAATACGTCATGCTTGGATGACTTTAGCCCTTTTGGTTGGTCTTTTTTTCTTTGCTTTTGTGGGATTTGGGCTTTGGTTCATGTCATCTACGAATGACTTCAGCGGTTTGAGTTACATTTTTTCTTGTTGGTTTATCAAGTCTTGTCTTCAAGGGTATGGGCTTAAGTCTTGTCAGTGTGGGTCTGGATGCCAATGAATTCTAGCTCGCTAGAACTTGAAGGCTATAAACCAGAGCTGGAATGGATACCTCTCTCAGTAGAGATCCTCCTCCTCGAGTTCTTCTGGGGGGAGAAATGGGGGAGAAGAATACAAAAGTATTTAAAGCCCCCGCAAAAAAACAAATACTTTGGCTTTTCAAGTCTTATCTACGTGGTTTATGAGCTCGAGAAGATCTGGGGACCATCTAACTACTGGCTTTTAGTTGGAGTTTGAAGGCCATGAAACAGACTTTCAATGAGCCATAATTCTGAGATAAAAGGCAAACTTGATGAAATTCGGATGTCACTACACCAGAGTTTGAATTGAGGAGTCACACACCTGCGGAAAGTGACTAAATTCCGCAAGGTACGAGTTCCCGCCATTGAAATGGAATATCCATGGTTTACGTTGAGTATATGCTAATAAAGCAATACTTTCTGCTGATACGCGGTATTGAGTGCTAAGTGTTGAAGTTGCCAATAGTATCATACAAAGACAATTGAAGACTAACTGCCATTATTTCTCGTCTCATGCTTGTGGCAGAATTTGACTTTGGCACTAATTAACGATAAGCTTGCTTGAGAACCGGAATGCTCGGAAATAACACAAAAGAGCAATCGGCTAATTTAGAATAGTGTGTGATAGACGGATAAGGCCTTGTTGTTATGATCTAAGCTCCACCCTTCTTTCTCTACCTTGGTTCTTCAACCAGAATACTAACTGTTCTTCGCAGTATTGTGGGTACCCAGTGGCTAGGAGCCAGCTTGAGGCTGCATTGTACCTTGTTTGTCTTACGTCCCATTGCCACTTGCATGCGCGTCTTCCTCTTAGATGACTATCCTCAAGCCGGCATGGGCGCGAGATCTTTTTGTTCTGTTTGGTCGGATAGTTGACCGATGGTCATCTTAGTTGAGAACATTGTGGGGACGGTTGCTTGTGGGCTTGACTTGTGGTATTCCAGATTTTGAGATCTTTCTGAACATGAGATTGAGCTATTCTTGACTGTTGACTGCGTTTTATCAAAATGAGTAATCTATGGTACTGGGGTTTGAGCGGAATCTCTGACCTTTCTCTGTCCCAGTGTAGAGGCTTGAGGGGAGACTCTTATCTTGCTGTGTTGTTTGACCTCTGGGACTTCCCCAAACTCACATATTTTTGTGATTTAGAGGCATGGGAAGAGATTCCCAGCTTCTTTTTTAAGTGTAGAGGCTTGAGAAGAAACTCTCATCTTCTTGTTTTTTTCCTCTCTGAGGGGGTTTTTATCTTCACATTTATTGTGATATAGAAGCATAAGGGGAAACCTTCAGCCTCTGAGACATGTAGAGGCATTGGCGATAACTCCCAGATTCTTTTCGAAGGTTAGAGGTATAAGTGAAAACCTTTAACTTCGTTCAAAGTGTAGAGGCATGGGTGGCAACTCCCAGCTTCTTTTGGGAATCTTTGAAGACTATAGTTGTAAGACTAAAAGTGTCAGGATGAAGGATTTACTTGTTTCTCAAAGGCTATCTCCAGCAACCGTACTTTCTTACTTTCTAGCCCCCTTTTGATTCTCTCATATTGTGTTCTCTGTGATGTAGAGGCATGAGAGGTAAAACTTTCAGCTTCTTGGGAGTCTTGAGAGGTAGGCGGCGGACTACCATTAATCTCATGCTCTCTACGCCTTGTGTTCCTGAACCTTGACTGATTCACTAACGCTTTCACATTCAGAATTCATGGTTCAGAGGTATGAGAGGTTAAATTATCAACTTCTGTGATTTCAACATCATTTTTATATTGACAGAGAACTTTCTCTCATGCTTATCTCATTTGTTTTTGAAAATGCATTAAAGAACAAAAAAAGTTGAAAATACTAAACAATCACCAAAAAAATTCTTATTTCTCTGTTCTTTTGTCCTTTGGCGTTTGGGTGTTGTGGTACTCAGCCCTTGTTCTTACAAGTTTTCAAAAAAAACACCCAAAAAATGAAAATAATAAATAATCACTAAAAAATTCTATTTCTTTCGTTTCCTTTGTGGATTCTGGGGGCCATTGGGATTGAAGTCTTGTAATCCAAATCGAAGGGCTAATTATCAACCGGATATTTTGGCAATGTGACTTTGGAAGGGAAGACTTGTCTTTCATAAGTGGGCTTTCGAAATTCATGTCGTGTTATGATGAGATCTCCTCTGAACACGGATCAAATTATATGTGGTTCTTGGAAACTATGTGGCTTGTGAGGCTTTTTTTGTCAGTCTTGGGATCTTCAGATCTTGTTGCGGGGTCATGGGGTAGAAAATGAAAATGTCATACGCTTTATCCATCGTTGTTGCTCCTGTCAAGCATATGCAACAAGCATATGCAACAGACATTGGCAATTGCTTCAGGGTAAAGAATAGGAATCGTGTCTTTTTCAACTAAAAGAAACTATCACAAGGGCTCACTAAGGAGATGATCTTAGGTTCCTTGTTGGTTCCTTCTCAGTATCAAAATTATCTACGATGCATGAAATGTTGCTAATTATCTTGTATCCGATGCTTCATCTAGATTTTTAGTCTCAATCTCGCAGGTATAGGCAATTTGGGAGATGGAGTGATCAATTATAAAAAAACAAACGCAACCCATCTTCTTTGTGTGCTTCGATCACCTAGCCAAAGGGGAAAAAAAAGATCAACGATCAATGATTGATTGGCCTACGAGCTTTTAGTTCTAGGAGACCTGGTGAAATTTCAGATTTCGACCACTTCTAGGTTTGATATTGCACTTATCACAACAATAAAGCGCTACAACATGTCCTCGAGAATCTCTTTGCCGTGGTAAAGTATTGAAACTCACTGGTAGAGGCCGGAAAATGTGAGTGACATCAACTTCCACACAATTACTTGGCGTAATCAGAGTCCGAATTCTCTGCTAACCCTCATATCGCAGATCGAACAATCCCTTCACCTGTTTTACTTGACTCTCAATTTTGATTCAAATCTCTCAATTCTGCTAACTCTATACCAATAGAGTCTCCGCTTATCATCGAAGCCTCTTGTTTTCGGATCACTGTATTATCGCACATTACCACATCGCTTGATCGGATACTTAGATATTGATATGGATAGTGCAAGGGTATGCTAAAGCCATATATCGAAACCCAGGGGCATCTAAAGAGCGGTATATGTTCCATAACTCGTGTGAATGGCGAGATATAGGGCAACTCCATGTCTCAAGCCAGGAATAACCGCCCAGAAGGAAAGATTGAAGTATCCACCTCTTTGAGAACAATATTGAGATGGTTTGCCAGGATATGGAGAGACTGCTACTGGAAATTACAATAAAAACTACAACGGTACATCCATGCCATAGATAAATAGTGAAGTGAAGTTTCATCTTGTGGGAATACTTCACCTGTGATTGCTACTTTCAGAACTGTAGATACCGGAGGAATAGATGACATTACTCATCGTTAACCCGTATGTCATATCTGCCCTTTTGCTGTTGTCATTTTTATGCAATCAAAGTTCTTCCTTATATTAGAAAGCTATCCGTGTATCTATTGTCTGATCATTTACGCTAACCAGCTTAGTCGCTCATACCGAGGAAAGATAACAAACATCTATCATTCCAACTGTTGATATAAATACCATCTCTTACTAGATGGTGGTAATAAATCAATAGGTTTCGAGATAATATGTTCACCAAAACAATCAGGTTTCTACCCCTGACATACTTGAGGTGCATACTTGGTGGTGTATGGGGTCAACAGGAGCTTAAGAAGGAATATAAGGGAATCCGGTTGCAAGTTTTCTGCGACAGGCAATTCCTTCCGACTTTATAAAGCCCGGGTTTTGCGTCAAAAGTGTTATATAAGAATGCAAAACTCAATTTAATCACAAGAAGACCCAGAGAACAGACGACACGACTGAAATGACCGAATTATATTTAATGAATGAGAGAATTAGTTTGAAGATAAATACATTGAAACCCCTGATAAATGACCCTCACCCCAAACTCTTCCTAAGTACAGCCGAGTACTAAAGCAAGCTCCCTTTTATTAACTGCTCATCGCCGCACAGTTTTGGAAACAAACACCAACACCTATTTGAAGTTTTTTTTACAACCACCAATCACCAAAAATACTGGTGATAATCACCACCGAAACAGAAATTGCCCATCCTGATTGTTGAAATGAACACTGACGTTATCATTAAAGCAGATACTTTTGACATTATCTGCATTTTTATAATGAGGTCTACTACTAGCCTATGACTGTGGAGCGAAGTACCCATGGTAAATCATAGTCGCGGAAGCTGCTACGGAATTTATCTTTCTCAACTTTCAATTATGACGATTCAAAGTACCTGGATGCGAATCCTGTTTGTATGGTTTAAATATTAGACCAAGTGGAGCATGACTTTTGAGAGCTACGAATGAGAATTAGAATGCTTGGATACCAGATGGGAGCAGTGGTGATAATATCCTTGCGGATCCTGATGCTGATGATAGAGAGTGAAACTTGGGCCTTGAATAGTAAAACCAAGGTCACCATTGTTGGCGTCATTGGCCCAAAGAACTTTGAATGGGAAGTAATTGACCGGCTTTCAATGTCTTAAAAGCTGTTTTAATGGTGCTAGAAATACCGTAATTGGCAGCAATAAGATCAGCATTTCTGCTGAGTACGAGGTATATGCGTTGGAGCCGAATCCATCCCATAACAACATTGTCAGCGGCAGTGATAGTGAACGTGTAATTACCTGCTTGGCGGCATACAAGAAACCAGTGTGGACAATGGCGAGCTGTTCGACGCTACGGGATGGAGCACCAGAGTATAGAGTTGCGTTCAAACCGGGTGCAATGTTGGAGAATCCAATTTGGCTGGAAGTTCCATTATAGATTGCATTATCTGCATCAAACGATTTGAAATCAAATTGCGGGTAACCTAACCAGTAATTCATGATTGGGTTCTTGAAGTAAGCGACGCTAATACCGAGGTTGGTTGAAGTAACTGGGTCGGATAAATTTGCAGACTTATGTGACGGAATGATACTGGGCGATGTTTGGGATGTAGAAGTAGCGAAGGTCGCGGAAGAAGAAGTTGTTGATGCGCAGGTACAACTTAATATAGAAGTTACTGAGATGATGGAAACGGAGACAGCGGCTGAAGATGATTCATATATAATGGTTGATGAGATTTGGGCAGAAGATGGTCCAGCGTTGAATATGATCCTCCTAACAGTTGTTGGGATGCAGGGGTTATAATGCGGCTCAGGTCCAGTGGTTAACGAAGATGCAAAAGCTGAAGAAGATCCAGCACTCGCGGAGTTTTGATGTACGAAGACCCAGATTTGATAGTAGCCGAGGATGTGTACTGATTAACAGTCGAAGATAATACATATGAATCTGCAGTTGAAATAGATATTGGAATAGAAGAGGATACATGTGGGTATCCATAGTCGATGCTTGACAAGGATGGTTTAGCGGTCAAAGAAGATTCAGCTCCTGAAGAGTACTTGTAGTCGAAGATACTTCAGTTGGTGAGATGCAGCGGTTGATGAATATGAATATGGATTCCATAAGCTAATAGTTGATGACAATGTAGATAACTTGGAAGCCGATGAAGATTCAGCAGTCGAAGATACCCAGTACTCAAAGAAGACGCAGGGACAAATGAGATGCGTGTAGGTACCATACTCAATGGCTGATGATGGTGATACCGTAGAGGATAACTTAGAAGTTGACGAAGAGCTAGAATCTGAGCTCGCTCATATCTAATCATCGATGAGGATCACTTGCATTGAAGTGCCTGTTTTGGAGTTGGAACGGATACTGATTTACTAGATTGTGTAGTACTGCTGCTATCTGCGTTTGAGATTGTAACGGTAGAAGCTGATGTGCCTGCACTTTCTGGACTGACTGGTAAACTACTGACGCGTTCTTGTTGGTTGGATATGGAGTATGGATTGAGGGACTAGAGCTGATGCTACCAGAAGCCATTGATCCATAACAATGGTTGATGAGATTCACTCGCAATGTGTGTACTGAAATGCTAGAGCCTGTTGTAATTTTGGCGCTCTCACCTGTTTTAGTAGTTGAGATGAAAACCGATGTGCTAGGTCTAGTAGTTTTTGAAGCATTATAGCTCTTTGGGTATGAACGACGACGTTGAACTTGACTTGATACCACCGGAAGCAATTGATCCATAAACAGTTGTTCGCAACGCTCCATATTGGGCTCCAGATATATGATCATTTCCAACTTTTGATGTGTTGTAGACGCGGAAAAGCTGGTAAACTGTGTTGGAGATCGATGAGCCATAGTTCAATGCACTGGATATACGAAGTTCTCGAGATACTGCTCGAGCTGGAGTGGTGAAAGCTCTGCGGTGGTAATTTAGATTTTTTGGATTGGATACTGTGTAGAAGAACGAATCGTATATTCATTAGTCTTGGAATAACCAGTATTGGTAGATAACTGGATCCATGATTCTGTATACATTGCGCATGCTTGACCTTGAGCAACACCATTCAAGTAAAAGAACATATGTATTGATAAATTGACAAGTCTTTGGGCTGCAGTTGCAGGGGGGTGAGCTAATCGTAGAGGTGGTGGCATCACAGCTGCGGTACAGAGGTAATATCGAAGAGTGTCGGTAAAGAAGCGAGAACGAGAAAAGTATCGTCACGTTGCAATCCAACGAGCGTTAATGGCAGCATCCTCATGGCATGTAGAAGAACTATATCCACCTGGGGTTGGCATGGTAGCAATGTTGTAACCATTTGATCCTGCAATGGCAACTTGGAACTTGCTACGCCATTGGCCCTCATTAACCGCGTACTGGCATAAATTGAGCTTCCCCAAAAAACGCATTTGACATTGGTCATTGGAGAAGGATTTGTGCAATTAGCTCCGGGATCTACTGTAGGATCGCGCTCGAAATAGAGATTGAAAAGAATTGCATCCGCTAATGTCGGAACATTTTCTAGCACATAAAGCAGTGTATAGGCTGGTAACTGTGTGAATCCCATATACTTCAATGCATTATTAGATGCCTTGAGGTTAATAAAAGACCTGGTGTAACCAACTGGTGTTGATGCGCTATTGGCAGCATCAGAAATGGTTGGTATTCTAAAAAAGAATCGCGATCATTTGCTGGAACTGGGCCTGTATAAACACTTGCTGGTTGCACTGAGCAGTCTCCATCTTTAGCTTTGGGTTGGTTGAATAGCGCTTTGAGTTCGAGTCAGATCCATGAATGGCTGGGACCTGTGACACCGCAGCAGTTGCGGAGGCAGCAGCGGCAGCAGGGTTGTACGTGACAACTTGAGCAGTAATTCAGCAGGTACACTTTGAGCGGCTGTACGATAGGGCTAAGAGCTTCAAAGTCAATTTGTTGAGATGAGGGGCCGCGTTACACCCGCGGCAGTCAATACGACGAAGGCGAAGTGGGTGAAACGCATTTCAAAGAGTAAATTTTGGTAAGGTTTTGAGAACAATTATAGCTATTATTTATTGATATGGAATCAAAGAATGTATTGATATAAAATCAAGAATGAATGGAAGGGGAATATTGAAAATGAAAGACTGAGTTCTTGAGAACTCTTGTTGATGAGAAAAAAGTATACAGTGATGATAGTTACCTACTTATATACAATAAATAATGATAGAAGTAGTTTATTCTAAAAATAATAGGGAAATCTAGCAATTGAATAGGAGGTCATAGAGTTCAAATCAACTTCTCCAGAAATATGTCGGCTGCTCCGGTTTTCTTGAATACGCACGTGAGTCATAACATTGCGTCCTCTAGATACAAGAGAATAAGAATTTGTAAGACAAAAAGGTCCCAGCTCGGATGGTCATGAATAAACAATTAATCCTCGTTATCTATCATTGGCTATACCCGAGCCCACTTGGACTATTATTATGAGGACCATAAGCTATGGGCATCAAGGAGCTAGATGGGCAGTTTCGCCGGATGTTGTGCATGGCAGGGTTCGCACTAAAAGCGGAATCTAGTCATACAATTGCGTAAATTGTGTTGGATGGCAAAAAAAGACTGTTTTGGCGAACTACGCCGCCAAAAGGTATAAGAAGAAAATACAGCCTGGTAGTTCCACCCTTATTGATAGATCATTTAGTAGAAAATTCAGGTTGTAAGCGTTCTAATGATAAATCTTTCGGTCGGCGTTAGAAAGGGCTCATAGTCTTTTCTCGTGTTTCACCTAGAATGACCTAAACAGATTCCATATAACACCGAATACTTGTCTAATGAGGAAGTTCCGCAGAAGCCAGTGAAAATAAATCTTATAGAGTGTAGCACTCATCTGAAGTATGGGAACTCAAGTGGGAGTGACTAAATAAACACCGTATCCGTAAAATGTATTGTCATTCTAATGAATACTACCACGTAGTTGAGTAATCAATCATGGCGTTTAAATCAGATGATTTGACTTGAGATAATCGCAAGATGTGTGCAAAACACTCTGGTGGTATACATCTTATTGAGATTTGTTTGATTTCTAAGACTATCCTCTGTTCGTTACAGAATCAATCAATATAGCTTTATTTCTCAATTTTCGTTGTATAATGTTATCAGCGGAGACAGAAACAGTTTCGGATGTCAAAATGTAAGAGTCATCTGATGGACTAAAATGCGATCCATCGATATTAGTTTAGATCTAAGCTCAACAATATTCTTAACGAGATTTCTTAGTCGCCTAGTTAGCGTCTTTGCAAGCCCGACGTCAAACTATGCAATTGTCGCTAATTTACGCGAAGCATAATGGGAGATAGACGAACAGGGCTAAGCCGTTAATATTTGAAACACGCCAATTGTTCAATAATACTTTATAACATTTCGCAAAGCTTCATAGCATAGATACTCTATGGAATTTAGACAGTCTGACATAATTAGTGCAAATAGAATGGAAACTCTTTTTTTCTTAGGCTTGTAAAGCTTGATCTCAGCTGGAATGTCACGGCCTAGATGACGAGAATCCAGCATAGGAAGATGCTTTAGAATTGGATCTCCGGTGATCTCTGAAGAAAAATGGTGTAGTGATGGTTTTTCGTGTAATAATCGTTTGGAATACTGTTCTTCATTGTATAATTACCTCTTGGCCTTTCGAGCATTCCCAAAAGTATATTTCTGGCTAGAACATCCTCTCTAATTAAAAGCTAAATAAATTCTCTATAAGTAACTTATATTGTTGAGATGCTTAACCTCCTTTATATAAGCTAATAAACAATAGTTTGCTATCTTCAACTTGATCATTCTTGAAGTTTTCCTCGTATAATTACTCTCTATAAACTTATAATCATTAAATATAGTAAGTTTGCGCAAAGCTAATATACGGGCTATTGATATCATCTAACTCTAAAGGTTTATAGAACTGTCATAAACAGCCATAGAGCACCCTGCACTTTTTACGCTCTACGACAACAATCATATTGGGCCTTCTATTGCAAGCTATATGAATGAGGACTTCTGGATCACGGGTCATATTCCTAAGGTTGTCTGATATTACTTCATGGTATCTTACCATTGGAGGCATCGAGAATTTCCGTCTGATCCGATTTTTTGCTTTGAAATGAATTGTAGACTATGAAGCTAACAAACTAGAGTAGTTTCATTGGCGATCAAATGCCAAAATCATGATTGACTGTTCAATTACAATCAAGCTTCCTATAGAGATTTTATCAGATTACATACATTCGATGATGTTGAAGATATCGTACCTATACCACCAGTATATTTCACTAAATATTGGTGATTAGTAAATTACCTTATCGCAAGAGTTATCTAATCCACTACAGGTAATAGGTTTCACCACATTAAGCCTTTTGATTGTTAAGATTATACATGACTGCATATAATATTCATTTGTATACCATCCATGATTAGTTTTAATGCTCTGTTTGTATATGTGTCCTCTCATCAACTGACTTTAGAATGGATATTAGCATCCAAAATTCCATGCAATAGCCAGGAAAGCTCGAGTCAGCTACACCCCTCTCAACCATACTGCTAGCTATCCAAAGATGGAGCAAGAGTGCCCATTCGATCTCTCATATTTCCTTGGAACCTTCTATCTTGCTCTGCTTTCCCTTCTCTCACCTGCACCAGCTCTTGTGAGCTGATACTCTATGTCTTGAGCACACCGACAGATGATATCTTGGATAGCGCGTACTCGAGTAGAGCTGAAGGCTAGTTGGGGAGATGCAAATAAGGGATAGCCATTGAGCTGGACGGAAACTCACAAATCGAGATCAAAAGACATTTTGTGAGCTGTTGTTGATATTTTTTGAGGTGGTGTTGCCTTTTCTTTATTTGTAGCTGCTTGAAGATTTCAGTTGATTTGTGAGTGTAGTGGTGATAGTTGATCCGTTTGGAATGAAAGAAATGTTGGGCGAAAAGAGCTTATTATGTAGGTAAAATGAAGAAACAGACAACCATTCTATCAATAACAACCCTATTATGGTCTTAGTATTGTGAATGAAATGAAATACTGTGATCAAAAGATGGAAGATTTCTCTATATATGGAGTAGACCATCAATCAATCACAGGTATAAGTTTGATATCTTCGACATCCACAATGTGCAATACCCTCTATCAAATGTAGAAAGTTGTGTTTTTAGAATTCTGGATTCCGGATTTAAGCAGATCCGAAGCGACTCACATGTATTCGATGCAGAAGCGATAGGAGCATGGCGCGGATTGGAGCACCTAATTACTACGCTTAAAGATTCCCCGAACAGCCGGATCTGGATGTGTATCGACAGCACATCAGTCATCTGGGGCATACGCGGAAACGCACCGCCTACAACGCAATGGGCCTTCCACAAGTGTCACAAAGCGATGAAACAACTCGATATCAGGATAAAGTGGTCTCCTGGACATATGGAGATTGAAGGCAATGAGGAAGCAGATCGCTTAGCAAACGCAGGCGCAACTGGGCCCATGGACCAGGCAATCGACAAGCTGCCAACAATCAGCGGGGTTCGAACGATCGTCCGCCAGAAGCGCCTATACGCAGAGACTAACTGGTGGGAAGAGATGAAGACCTCTCTCTCCGCTGGCTACAAGGAGTGGTCTCCTAAATACAACACAAAGGAGCCCAAGGAACTAACACTACCAAGAGCAGTCCTGCACCGACTGCTAGCTATGAAAACAGGCCATGGCGACTACGCCGCTTACCATCAGCGATTTGATCATCAAAAACAACAAGCTGGAATGCTCATGTGGCAGTGCAAAGGAACCATATCACTTCTTTAAGTGCACAATAAACAATCTAAAGCGTTCAGACTGGCCTCTTGCCCCTGTAGAAATGCAATCTAACAAGCAGGCGATCACATACATAAAGAAACTTATACATACACCTAGCAAGCTCACTCAGCTGATTACCGACTCAGAGTTTTACACTCAGATCTGTCCTAACTACTAAAAGGACCCTCAGGAAGGAATCATCTTTTCAACAAAGCCCGCCGCCCCCCCCCCCCCCCCCCTTATAAATTATCACTCAACTGATCACTCAAACACCTCACTCTAAAAACCGCAAACTCAAGATACAATACAAGAGCCTTGCTGCTCGGCTAAACAAAATAGCAACCCACTCTCGCTTCTTCTCCTCCGTCATAGGGATCAGGAGCCCACAACGAGCCTATCACCCGGGAACCAAGCTCTACCTTAACAACAAAACCGGATCAGACGTACCCTTCTGGAAACAGAAGAGGATCGCACCTGTAGAGGAGCGAACAGCCCCTGGCATTGAAGTTAAATTGCTAATTCGGTCGCGACGATCACGCCGCTCAAATAGTTCCTTATCTTAGCACGTCTAAATACCCTTAGGGAGGTCCAAAACAGACGTTAATTAATATAAATAAATAAATAAATAAAAAAAAATTCCTTGTACTTTAAAATATATTCAATTTTTATAGTCAATCTTCAATAACAGCCTAATCCAGGGGGTCTACCCTATTCCACACACTCTTAATTCGTAAGACCGGCAAATAAAAGTGCTCCCTATATGCACATACGCCTTCTAAGGACAGCAGCTATACTTAAAGTTCTGCTACACTTAAAAGGTAAGCTGGCAAATAAAAAGCGCTAACCTATAAATATGTAGGATTTAGAAGAGAGCGAGCAGGGACGCTCCTCCAAATGGAGGGAGAGGACTGCAGGAGTAGCGGGAAACGGCACTGTCTAGGTGTAGGACTGAAGGACGGGGCGCTAGGTACCATCAAGTATAGCAACAGGTATGCACGGGCGTGCGGAAGGCCCTGCTTCCGTCGCGGGCCCGTCGCCAATACCCTTCGGAGGTCAGAACTAGCCATTCTATACGGAGACATAAACTGTAAATATAATAATAAATAATAAATAAATAAATAAATAAATAAATAAATAAATAAAATAAATAAATAAATAAATAAATAATAAATAAATAAATAAATAAATAAATAAATAAATAATAAATAAAAATAAATAAATAAATAAATAATAAAAAATAATAATAAATAATAAATAAATAAATAAATAAATAAAAATAAATAAATAAATAAATAAAATAAATAAATAAATAAATAAATCCACAAACGATGTGAACTTTTAGCAATACAAAATTATTTTGCTTATATTCAATTAAGTTTACTTTTCGGCGATTACTATGAATCAATTCATTAAACTGATCTTACAAATATATTCGATTAAGTTTGTCCTGGCGATTACTACAGATCGTAAGATTCGGTTTAAACTGATCTTACAAATACAATGGAAACTACTAGAATGCTAATGCAAGTGTATAAATATGAGAATATTCTTCAAAGAAACCTCAAGTGAATCAAGTGAATCAAGTGAATCAAGTGAATAAACAGAAATCCTAGAATAGGTATATAGTTGACAATTCATTCTTCATTTTCACTCCGTTATTCGATCAATTCCTACCAACAACATAACTAAGTCTTCCATACTATATTATCATATTTGTGCTTAACTTATATCATAATATAAATCCTGTGCCCTCCAACAGTATGAAACGAGGGCAAGAAAAACCACGAGGCATAGAAATACAGAAGTTGAAATCCTTCTACTAAGAAGGTACTTGACGATAAAATGATTTTCTAAGCGACAAAGAATTTCTAAAGATCATAAAACTGTGCTTCAGCAAGGCTCATATGCCTGGTGGCAGCATGAAGATATACCAGGAGAGGCTTTGGTAAACTTATGACGGATTTCTGCTGAAATGGTCATTCACATCATCGGATTTACTCTGTTTTTCAGAATTGGTCTTCAAGGCAAGATCCTCAAACCCCACAAGGACTTAAAAAGAGATCGAACTTATCTACCAAAGTTTGATATGGACTGGCAATGCAGTCATTTCGATTGTATAGGACTACTCTTTCACTGAATTTCTGCGCTATATCATCACTTTGATAGAATTGGAGGACCTGATTGGAAATTTGTATTTATTTATTTGTTATTAATTTTAACAAGACACAGTTGCTTGTAATCTTAGTCCTCTATACCCGAAACACCCAAACACCCAGACATGAAGTACACTCCAGGTATACACACATTAAAAACAAACAAGACCCCCCGTCCTTCACAAATCTATATTCATCCATCATATTTCCTCATTGATTATAAACTCCTTTCATTTTCCACAATTAAATCCATTATCACCATAATCCAATGTTAATCAGTAGCCAGCTGAAAAGAGTGTTAAGCCATTTCCAGATTATCTTCTCTCTGAAGACCCTTCATCCCATCCAGCCCATCATATCTACCATTGCCCCAACTCATGTCTACTTCACTTAAATTTCCAGGGTGATTAACATTTAAGTTTTGTTGAATGGAAACCACCTGGGGTACCTTGAGGAGCGCGTTGTGATTGCTGTGGATACTGTCGCTGCTGTGAATACTGCGGATGTTGTGGCTGCTGTGGCTGCTGTGGCAAGAGACCATGTCCCATGTTAGCGCTGTACATTGGTTGTTGGTAAGCACTATTGTGGTAACCTCGACCAGTACTGTTGAATGGTTGTTGCGAGAGTCTGTTTGCACTTCCATCAAATGAACTGGCCATCGAGGTTTGATAAGGCCGGCCATGAACATTAATGGTCCACCATTGTTCGGATTGGAATGATGATTAGTAGCTATAACAGGACCACTATTGATGGATGACTGGGTACCATTGTTCAACCCCATCTGTGCAGACATCTGTGCTCCATTGAAACTTCTTGGAAATCAATCCGCCTGGGTTGTGGATGTTGAAGATTGACACTGACTCCCCTCATTTGCCTGCACTGGATTAGATCCTGGAATGATGCATCATTGCCAACCCTGCCAGAATTCAATGGCTGATATTGCTGTTGGCCTTGGGTGAGGCTGAGGATCATCCGAGCTTCTCAGTGATTCACCATTGTTAGCATCGCCAAAGTTCTGAGGCTGATTTTGTTGCTGGCCTCGATTCTGTTGGACATCATTCGAGTTGTCGTCATATGAGTCGAATATGAATGCGCTTCTGGAAGTGATTGATCATTATCAGCCCGCCGAAATTCTGAGGTTGCCTTTGTTGATTTGCTAGTGACAACTGATTCTGAGTCCTGGTGGCCCGACGAATATCAGCCTCCATTAATCGTTGTACCAAAGTTGGTTTTATGCCACTACGTAGAATCCTGCGACTTTTGAGCATCTGCTTCAATTCTGGCATTCGATATTTCATATAAGCAGAGGCCTGTACTTGCCTTGACTCACGCTCGCATTTCATGTTGACACTGACATCATGTTGTCCCATCTGCATTTGTAGAGGTGGATTGACATTTTGTTGCCCATTTGCATATTTAAGTGGGGATTAATATTTGGTTTCCCATATGGACGTGAAGTTAACATTCATGGGCGCTGGATGCTCGTTTGTTGATGAAGAATTTCTCGGACGCTTGGCCTGTGGCTCCATTACCGGTTCCTCTGATTCTGAAGGCTCAAGTTGCTGTGCCTTTCTCTTTGTTGCATTATTCTGAGTCTTTAATCCCGGATCAGCATTCCAGAGTCAGAATATCGACTTTCGTTTGCACCACCAGCTTGTGTGGCTGATTCTGATGGTCGAAGAGAGTTCTCGACAGATGAATTTTGTGTCAAAGGCTGCTGCGGCTCAGGCATCAGCATTTCTTGAGGAATCGAGGGCCGAGGAGATTCGTTGTGTGGTGCAGGAAGAGGTGCATAGTTGGCAACTGAAGGGTGGCCAAGTTCAGAGGGCTCAATTTTCCGTGATATTTTCTTGCGGCTGGATGTTTTGCAAAGACTTCGAGGGTAATGGGTCATCTTGAACCCCTTCATCATAATCATCACCATTTAGATCGATGATGATCTTGGAGCCGGCATCCTGAGATTGAGGATTGAGTTCCTCATCGACACTTTCCAAAGACTCGTCATCTTCATCTTCGTCCTCATCCAATGCAAGTATCCTGGCCCAAATTGGCGCTTAGATGAAGTGAATCAACATCCTTACTGAAATTAATGTGTTTGTTATATCCATGGGAAGTTTGAAACACGGCGACGGCGTTTTGATGATTTCTTGACTTTGGATGAAGAGCCGGGTCCAGAAGGTCGTCTGTTTCGGATGTTTAGGAGAATAGAATCTCCAGAAATTGGGCCATTGCTGGCGTGCATGACAGACAGCGGGTTTGGTTTTGGCATGTTTAATATTTCGTGGATTGCAAACACCTTTTCTCGCACTTGACTTCTTCTTCTTCGGTGAACTCGTCTGCACCGGCATAGATTGGGCATGGTTTAAAAGCTCAGAGCTATCAGAGGAGGCTTTGTCAGTATTACCATCCTCTTGAAGAGTCTGGCTTTCCATATCTTGTTGAAATCCAGCTTCCCAATTCAGCTTCCAATTCAGTTTCCAATTCAGCCGCCATCTCGGCATCCAGAGCATCTTCGAAGTTAGGCAAAATATCCGACTTGACTGGAAGCGCAAATTCAGTGTCAAATGCAGCATTGAGATCCGAATCAAAATCGGTGTTATCTCCTTTGTTCTGTTCGAGGTTGGATGCAACACCATCAGATTTATGCTGACACCTGTTTTTGACAAATCGCTCGTCACGCCTTCCTCAAGTGGGTCTTCAAGCATTGAGAGATTTCTGTTGTTGACCTCTGTTTCTACTCAGTCGATTTGGGTTCGTCTACCTGTGGTAATTTGACTTCGGCAGAGAGGCTATCGCCGAAAAGATCATCAATATCCAAGCTGTCATCATTCTGTTTCGAATCTGATGTTAAATTGTTAGCTTTGATTGAAGTATTTAGGCTCTTGCAATTTACCAATATATCGGCTTCTTGGATAGCTTTATTCAGCGCATGTTCAATGTCAAGTTGAGGCTCGGCATTGTATCTATCAACTCGCTTCCAATGGGGATGTTACGATTTGTTAGATTCAGTGTTCGGATTATTGTTATTATCTTCAACTGTGGCTGTGGATACTGTGGTAGAATTGTTTACGACGAGGTTTGGGTCGAAAACACCTTGAGCTATGGTATCAGATCGGGGTTCGTAAACCAAAGCGCTCTTCTCGGACATTTCATTCAACGTTGATGTTCCTCCGTGAGAAATGATTGAAGTTGGGCAAAAAGATCTAGATCTGAAGACATCCTTTCAAGAAAGAGTCTAAGGAGGAAAATAGTATTGTGATTTCTCTGAAGCTATTAGAGAAAGAGCTTTGGATAGTCGGGAGGAGTATTCGATGGATGTGAGAGTGTAAAGAAGACGTTGAAAGTCTGTTTACAGTTATCAAAAAGTTGTGGGTTGGTTCTTCAGATCTTATGTAGAAACACTCCAAAGGTAAATGGTGGAGGTTTCTTGGGACCTTTGAAGAGGTCCTTATATATTAATCAGAATGGGTGAGAACCGTTTTGAGCTGTTACGGTTTTCTAACATAGAGGTGCTATACAGCAGATTGAAGTTACCCTGCTGCTCTAATACATCACACCGAGAGTCAAAATCCATTATCTTCATTGTTCCGCGCGGATAGATTATCAGGGAAATAACGGTTTTTTTGTCCCGAGAGCACATCAGATGGTTATTTCAACCGTATATCTTCGATTATACCGCGAGTCAACAACCATTCTGAGCATTTATACGGCACACTCATCATCTTCATTGGGTTATTTGCTTCTATGAGTCGCGCGAGTTTCTCAACAGAGCCGTATAATTGTGCTATTAGTTCGCGCTGCATTAGAAACAGATGGAGTGGTACAATTAATTGTGTAACATAATAGCCTTCTCGAAGACGAAGGGAAACTCTACGTCGAAGTCTAGAAGCGAAGTCAAAGGCTAATAGGGAGAAAGTTATCATAGCTCTGGAGACTTTTCAGTTGAGGGAGACAGGTTTCTATCCCCAATTTAGTTAGCTTTGCGGCGAATATATTTATTCCGATCTGCTTCTAGATGCACGCCCTCTTGGTCAAGCAGGTTATGGCAACGATGCACTTTTATATACACTTTATGGGGTCAGGTCAGTCCACTCCCGACTTACCAATACTCTCCAGAGGCTTTAGTGACATCTAATCGAATGAGGAAGGCTTATTTAGATTCCAATAGATATCTATCGATGACGTGATCTGACTATGGGCTAGTCTAGTGCATATTATTGCAAACCAAAGCAGTAGCAGCGTCATTCATTGGCAGTAAAAGCTCAGGGGCTATAACACGTACTATTAGATATTCGATGCTGATTCTTCACGGTTGGTGAGTTGTACTTTAATATGGCTAAAATTAAGTTGCTAAGATGCTGACGTCTAGTTATAACCTAGCGGATCGACAAAAAGTATTTTCCACGTTCTTCTTACATACATACTGCATGTAATTTGGTTCCTGAGTGGTCTGTTTAAGTTAATTCTGGCTCTTATTGTTGAAAAGCGCACTGAAATTATAATTAAAAGTCTAAATTATCTGAGTTTTTGAATATCTGCAGTATCATTTTCAGCGACTGAGAACATCTTTCAGATTGCTACGAATCAATCCAGGTCCCCATCTCAGTGCACTATGAAATCAATATAATACTACAATTTTTGAAAAGCTACTAGATAGATATGTGCTGATTCTGACAATTATGAGGCGTCTAATTATGCATATTCTTTGATATGATTGAGTATTCTGCACTACTCCAATCAATGAACAGCCAATATCTAAAGATGATGATGTTGAAAGTCTGGGTATGACTTAATCATACAGTGATATGTCTCATGTATGATAGAGAAAAGAACCTAAACTGTATATAACACTTCAGGAGATTACAAGCCAGTGTTTCTTGCACCCTTTCAACAGGGCTACCTACATAATACACTGCGCTACTCACAGAACGCCATTTATTTACACATATATTTTTTAAGGACATAAGAATTTAATCTAGGAACAGATTCCGTATAATTAGTTTCCCCTTTTCGAAGGCCATAGAATTAGTTCTGGCCGGTCAATGGCTTTCTCGCCTAGAATCGGATCGGATAATTTATTATTCCGGATTCAAGCGAAAAACATCACTAGCCATCGACTTAAACCTTGCTTTTTTTTTGTAGCTACCGGAAAAGGTGCGATTAACACGCTTTCGCATGTCTTTGACGCAGAAGCGATAGGGCTCTGAAAGGGCTTCAGCAAGCGCTTACGCTACCATCCAATGCGGATACACAACGATGGCTATGTATCGATAGTACCTCTGTGATATGGTGTAAACGCGCGAATGCTTCGGACACTTCTCAATGGGCGTTCCTAGAAAGCCATCGACTAATCGATCGGCATGCGGTCAATATACGGTGGTCCCTGGGCACCAGGGTATAACCGGCAACGAGGTAGCGGATAGCCTAGCAGACGCAGGAGCCAAGAGCGATATAGTGGATCCAGGGCCTACTGCGCAACCTACGATCAGTGGTATAGGATCGATAGCACGAAGCCTGGCTCACAACGTTACAAGTGGATGGTGGCGCAAAAAACGAGCCAACGTTGTCAGGGGGTATCGCAAATGGCAACTAGACTACGCTTTGAAGGACCTATGGAACTCAAACTCTCTAGGCCAACTCTGCATCGACTACTTGCGCTGCGATCCAGGCATGGCGACTTCGAGGCTTACCATAAACGTTTCAAGCATGAAGACGCAGAGACTCACTGTCCATGCGGTAAAGCTAAGACCCCGGAGCACCTTGTCTTCTGTGAGATCTCGGTTAGGAGGTTCCACTCGTGGCCGCTAAAACCTGTTCGCCCACCGACACAACCGCCCGGGAAGGGCATGACTATATACAACGGCTTCTTGCTCTCCCACAAGAGTTTGAGCGCTTTGTCACAACAACGCGTATACTTTACGTTTTGCAACCGAGAGCCTAACGGCATCCCAAACAGCGCTCGACCTAGCGCCACACCCGACCCTCCCCCTCTTCCCCCCTCTCCCCCCCCCCCCCCCCCCCCCTTCTCCCCGCTTCACCTCGGAGCCTAATCTGAGGCGCGACCCATAGAGCGCGGCACAACACTCTATAAACGACGATACAAAGGCTGCATCCTAACGTAACAACTGCCCTTTTAGCACTCCCTACCAATGCGATTGCCATACAGCCGACATTCACTCTTTTTAGATATAACAAGCAAAGGCTAATCCCTTCAATGCAGGACGCTCCCTCAAACGGCGGAAGGAGGCTGCCCAACAGAGCTAGAGTTGTGAGAGACCGCCGGGAGGAGGCGGCCTCAGTGCTTCAACCTAGCGACGTCGTACGACACGTACCTAAGTGGTGAGCTCTTGGGTCTTCGACCCACTAGTGTATCACCCGTCTCTAGTACCCCTCGGGAGGTCAAGAGCCTAGCTAGCTCATATAGACGTTAAACATAATAAATAAATAAATAAATTAAACCTTGCTTTTTTTTGTTAACTGCGATACAGAAGCTGAAAATAATGTATTTGCACACATCTTGCAACAAATACTCATGATCTTTTCCAGCGGATGTTTTGTGCAGTGAAATATTCTGAAAGTATGATTACACGTGCAATATAGCCATGTTCTGTTTCATATATATAAGGTTATATGTATAGGGGCAAAGCTAAAGCAAACAAATATCCTTTCTATCACGCGCATATTACACTGAGCACTCTTCTTTACAAATCGTTGTACTAAAAAAAGTGTGGCTCGTGCCTACACAACATTGGGTAGAACGTGACTGTGGGGACAGGCATTGTGAATAATAAAATTAGCCGGTAAAATCTGTTCAACAGGACCCAAGCAACATACAGAGCAAAAATTCTTCATCTTCATTATATTCGTATTCATCAGATATAGTAATTGTTAGCTGAAGCCTTTGAGTCTAGAATTTCAGTACCTTTACATCCCTTAAGCTTTAGAACAAGCATCAATTTTGCACAATAGTAAGAGAGAAGAGCTAATCAAAACTGAAAAGTCAGACCTTTCTCTTGAAATTACAGAGGAATCTCACCCTGCATTTTGCAAAGGTCTTCCAATCCATTTCTGGTGCCATACTGTGACCAATTAATCAAAAGATTCTTTTATTTTGCAGATACCCAGAATCTCCAGAATGTAGGTGAATAGTTATTTTAGATCTCTCGATAATCAGATAATTCACAGGGGGGATGGGCTTCTTACCTATTTCCTCGATTTGCAAGACCTCACATTCCCATCAGTTTTGTCTACAAATAATCTTTCAATACTCAAAGCCTTCTATACCACCACGAGAACCTACCCTGAACATAAATCCCAAAACAGTACTCTGTACTGAGGTTTCATTGAAGCTGTCTACAAAAAATCACTACATCTCGCCCAGAAGGCTACTATCAGATGATGACAATGCCTGACTGGTAATCTGATAAATATGAACGCTTTTATTGCAAATCTGATGAGGTAGTAATCTCCATTTCCAAGGAGACAACTCTATAAATATGAAAGCTGTATACTGGCTGCCAGCTCAAACTATACAATCAATCCTCGTATATCGACTGTATTTTTCTAAAATCGAACGCCAGTTGAACATAACTATGAGATTAACTTTTTTCTAATATATATATGAAGTTTTCAAATTTGTTCAGATACATTCCATCTCCAAAAACTAGTTGAAACGCCCCTCATTTTGTACGCAAATTGAATTAAATAACAAATATGATAAAACCTCCAAGATTTACCAGCCATTAGAAATGCACTTTCTTCATAATCTCGACATTTACATCTTGATACCACAAACCCCAATTTAGTTTTATATCATAGGTGATCTGATAACTCTCGTTGCCACAACACCCATCGCAAGCAGAGCATCGCTTCTATCACCCTTAAGAGGTGAAAGACTTAGGACACTTTCAGCCTTCTGATGAAAACAGTGAAAAATTCATGCCGAGCCATAGCATAGTAAGGAGAGAACTCATTGTATGGTGAGCACTACCTGACCAGTTCATAGTGGTATAATGAGACGAAGCATTCTAGAGGTCTGGAACTGTTTACCAGGCTTGCTAAATCAGTGCATTGATAAAAATATATTTCAAGCACAAAATGAACCGCGTTCTGATCAAATAATGAGAAGAAAATGACATGATACACAATGCGATATAGACAGAGTTTTAGACAGTTCAAGATGGATACTCGGTAAGGTTATGGGAGCATCCGAAATTAATTATAGTGTGTTCTTGAGGAGTTTAAAAGAGGCAATACTGAGAAGCTCCTTTTGTAGATTCTTCTCCGAAGAAGTTATTGGGACCTAGCTGAAGTGATGTGAGAGATGGCGGGAAGTTTAAAGACTTGGGATAATTAAGATAGGAAGTGCAGAACTAGAGGATCAGGGTCATAGATGTGGGGTTTTCGCACAGATGTATCAAAATCCTAGTCTGTATTGATTTTCAAGAAGCTACAACCTGGAGCATGTCTTACTCTTACTATAGCTGCTAATTACAAAATATGGTATCATCCCGAACGCCATCGCTAAAACAATATATTCCAAGGACCAGCGATTCATGTACTGAAAGAAGAAATATAGTACTAAAAGACGTTAGAAACGATAATTCTGACAAGCACTTTAGGTCATACCGTTAGAACAGACTCTTCCGAGCCGTCATCATAAGTATCAAGGTAAACGTATAAGATTAAGGCATGATCATTGACGAAGCCTATGATTATTAGCTTGAATTATCAACCTGGAACCCGGAATACTTACAAGCAATCACTCGTCCATCAAGTCTCCCAACACTTAGCACCTTTCCCCAATCTCTTCCATCTATCCTAACAGTAGACCAAGCATCCGGACCAAGAGCTTTAAGTTTCGTAGCTGGATGATTTTCAATACCATCATTCCCATCCTCCAATTGCTTTGCATCTAATTCCGGATTAATGAGCCCAGTCCATACACTTGAGATATTCAATGCATCAGTCGCAATACTTAGCCTCAAGCTCCCATGCATGTTTGCACTCAACTCTAACTTTGGTATATTTCCTCCACTTACTGATCTCGTTCCTCCAGATGCCGTAGCCATGGCAAGTTTGGTGAAACGCTCCGAGATAGCTTTCAACTGTATCAAAGAAGGCAGCATAATATGTGCATCCGGGTCTCTGACTCTCGGCTCATGTATTCCCTCCACACTATCAGCGGTCAAGATACGTATCGGTATATCCTGCGTAACGATAGCTTCCCTATCACCTCTCATGCTCGCATCAAGGCTTTCTTCGCGGAACCCATCGCCAAATGAATCTGCCGCTCCACCTTCGCCACCAATAAAGTTCGCACTTTTCCCATGCATCATGGTATTTGTAATGACTGTGAGAGATAGAACTGGCATGCCATCTCGTTTTGTAAGTCGTATTGAAGCGGATGACGCGTTAATTGCGGACTTCAAGGCGCGATGGAGGGGTGGGAGGGGTAATTCAATATTGATTGTATTATCTGGAGCGGCGGATTGAATGGTATAGTCTTCGAAGATAGAATCAATAGATAAAGAACTTATGAGATCATTAACATAGCTTAAACTATGGGAATTGTATTACTTACGCCCATACTTGGGTTCCTGTCTCAGGAAATAATTGTGAATCTCACTCCATTGTCGTCCACGCGCACCCAAGCTACTTTGCCAAGTGATGACAATGACGCTGTGAGCTCTGAGATCTTATAAGCTATGAACCTAGCTTAAAGATTATGTGAGAATTCAAAACTTACTGCTGAACGTCTGGATATTTTCGAACAGACGTCTTGAACCGCATTTTGAATATCTGCAGCTGTTAGGTTTCACAGCTTTTTTGAATCTTGGCTTGGAGCTTCGATAAGGATAAGATGCTGCTTACTAATCAATTCAACATTAATGACATCGATGACATCCCTCACTTCTTTTGCAAAGGTGCTTTTTCACTTTTGATTATCTCACAACAGTGACCGGGTAAAGGAAGAAATTAACCCAACAACAAACTTGTAAAAAGATTCTTATTTGTCTTATGATAATACTAATCGCCCACTATTTGAAAGTAAAAAAAACTATCAAATTGTGGTTGACTGAGTAAACAGTTGATGTTGAATTCGACTGTCAAGACACGCGCTATCTATGGTTAAATTTCCGAAAACCATCTTTCCCTGTCCCATCATACCAGCATAGATCGAAGAAAGAGTGACAAGTTGAGATAAAATCTCAACTATAAAGACTCTGCAACCAACTATGCGAGGTATTCTATCTACCTGCGTGCCCATCATAACCATATTGAAAATCCTAATAGCTATGTATCTTCACCTTTCCTCTCTCCCCGCCTTACATTTGGCCATCTTCGGAACGATGGTCTGTGAAAACTCCATTGTAGTGGACAGGACGGCTCTGACCTGGAGATGACATTCTACTTCCGTCGGGAACATATTGCCGAGTTTCAAACCACCGACGACCAGAATCGACAGGTGGTGTTGGTGTGCGAGACATCTGACCAGGTGTTTCTCCATTAATGGAAAATCCAACATAGTTCAATTCATGAGAAGGCGCAGGTCTTGCCATTGACCTACCAAAGGGACCCGAGTTAGAGAATGTAATTCCCGGGGAGCTTCTCGCAGTCGTAGAAGTCATGTGGCCATGTCCAGGTGAGCCTGGTCCTGGTGAGAACGCACCAGTGCTTGGCGAGCTTCTTGGTGCGCAATAGCGAAACCAGAGTGAGCAGTCGCCCAACGACGTAGATCTGATCCAGAATTGGCACGACCGTGACCTATAGGGTACATTGGTTGGGTAGATCAGTAGCAAGGCGACGAGGACGGACAAGTGGAGACCCTTCATCCGTGGTCGTTCTCATAGGTGAACGACCAGGAGATGGTCTGAGCGGCGTGGGAGGATGAATATTGGCACGGAGGAACCCTTGGCTCTCTCCAAAATCAGTTTCAAGAGTTCGTTCGCCTGAGGTCTTAGGTGGTAACACCACCCTAGGACAAGGACCAGTTATCATACGACCGTTGTCTGGTCCCACTGGATCCGCAACTCCGACATCGTGACCTGGAAAGAGGATATTGAGAATTGATGGCCATCAACATGGTTGACCATCATGTGTTCTAGTGGATCCGGAACAAAATATGGTGGAGGATCGCCTGCATTGTTCTCTCTGGCAGGTCCTTGCATGTATGACCAAGAGTTTTGCGGAACGTTATTAACAATTCCCGGAGCCATGTATGTATGTAAGCCAGATGGATCCAGATCACCGGGAAGGACTTGGAACCGTTCTTGCCAGGCTGTTGTACCTGGTGTAAAGTCCCATAAATGTGGTGGAGGAATGTAAGGATTGTCCTCGTTGAACCCATCGTACACTGGAGGCTCCTGGAATGGTGGTTCTCCGTATCTGCGGATATTCTCTGCCGAATAAAACACACCTCCAGTAGCAGGAGCATGCTGTGCATTGAAAATCGGTGCTTCAGCATAACGTTCTCCCCAGGTGCGAACTCCATCGTCACTCATTGCATCGTAACGACGAGCAAGATTAGCGCGATGTTGAGACATAGCAAGGTTGTCCCGATGCTTAGCGAGCTCAAAATTATCTCGATTTTGCTCCATTCCGTACCTGCTCTCCCGATGTTGATCTAAAGAAAGTTCATCCAGATGACGGACTATTCCATGCGCGGATTCTTGGGGATTGAAATACTCATTTTTGAACTTCACGGTGACCATTGTAGTGATTATGACCCTCAAAATGATGTCCACCAGCTCTAGAACCACCCCGTCCATTTCCAATGCGGCCCTGACCACGACCATATTGCATATCTCGTCGTCCACGACGATTAAGATGTTGAGCGTAACCACCACGATCACCCTGATAATTTCCTCTGCCGTGCTGACGATCAGGGCGATCATGTCGTTGATAAGTGCCACCTCCACGTCCCTGAGGTTGGTTCTGGTTCGGAATTAGGACACCGAACCTGGTATCCGAGGATAGTCCTGGGTGTGTCTCTCCAATTATATCAGATTTGTTGGATGTTGAGTACATAGAAGCTGTATCTGCAACACTTGCATAGAAGCTAGGTACCTGGTCATAGACCTCTCCATTGGGATATACATGTTGATGGGCATCTCCAGAGTATGGAATTGTTCGAAATCCCCTAAAGACATCAACATCATCGCCAATTGTATCGTGACGAATGCGAACAGATTGAATGTCTTTGATAGTAGTATCAATGAGTAGTACCTGTTGATTAGAATGGCTTGCTCTCATCAAACTCATCTACTGGGTCCTATGAGTTCATTAGCGATGGTTTGAAAATCAAAATGACATGTACATACCCAAGGTCCAAATTCCAAACAAGTTCCATTATTATGGGTAATTAAAGATTGCGAATCTTTTGGACCAATCCTGGTGTATTGCTAAAATCTTGTTAATTCTTGTCTTTTTTTTTTCTTGTACATTCTTTCATGTTGCTTACCTGAGCTCTGCCTTCAGAGGGGTGGCAGGACGTCCTTGTACCAGTAAACCCCATGAGTGATGTTGTCGCTCCTCAACTATTGGTTTGACGGTAGTCATAGCTACAAAGGTGGATTCAACTCAAGGAGCTAGTTGTATTGTTCTTTTGTCGATTTGTTTAAAATCCTTTGAAACCCAATTGTAACTGATAATTATTGATTTTGATTGTTGTTTCCAGAGTCTAGTGCCCTCCTGACAGAATCTAATTAGGAATTAGCAAATGAATTAGAAAACAGAAAGTTGTAATTGGACTTACAGTAATTGTCTTAAAGGGAGTAGTCTGATGATTTGAATCAATATTTGTAAGTCTTGGCGAAATAGTAAAGAGAAATTGAATTTTGATGCGAATGATATGCTATGTGTTCGATCTATGATAGAATTATGTATTTTTAGTGAAATTCTTGATAAGAACTCTTTTCAGTAAGATGATTTGAAGATACAGATAAGACGCTCAAAGATTTTTAGTATCTTGAGCTTGTGGAAAAGAATGAAGGAGGATAAGGGGTTAGACTTACGAAGGATAGACGAAAGCACAGCTAGTCCTCAGTTGAGTTAAATCTCTTTCTAGTAAATCAACTGTTGTCAGTCAAGTGTTTGAATCAATTCAATGTGGATTAGTCTGTTCTTTGATGGCATTTTTTTAAAATCCGTTAAAGTCCTTGAAATGTTTGAATCTCAAAGATATGTAGGAGGGAAGTAGGACTGGTACTTACAGTAGCAAGTGATGAGCAATTTCGAAAAAAAAATGGCAGCTAATATCAAAGTTGTTTGTCTATCTCTTTTTGTACAGCAGTATTAGCTAAGTACTTGATTAAAATCAATATTGAAGTCATCTGAGAAGAGGACTGTAAGGCAGTGAGATCTTTGAGCTTCATGTAGATCCAGGAGAAAGAGGAATAACACTTACAAAGACGAGCAGATAGATGATCAGTGCGGAGTAGATAGTTTCTTAGTTCTGATATATCTCACTCATAGAGCGAAGTATAAAAAGAGAAAGCAAGTATTTAAATCCTGAGACGTCGATCTTAAGATTCTGAATGTGTCGCTGTTGAGGTTCAGGGTTTTGGAACATAGGTAAAAACAAAGAAAGGAATACTTCTTTCCTCAAGAAAGAATCAAGAGTAAAGAAGTATAATAGAATGGGACCAATAACTTTTGCTGCAAGCTCCTGTCCAAGAAACTTATCTTGTTACCAGATTGTGGGAATGTTGTTGTTGTTGTGAGGAAGAAGGTGAAAGGTTGTCAGGAAATTATGATCGGAAAGTAGTGGAGCCGAACGGGCTTTTCCGCTGTTCTCATTTGTCGGATTCTGTCTGGTGATTTAGTAGTGACTGAAAATGAAATAATTGGATGATAGGGGAGGCTGGGAGATTATAAACGAGGCTATTGATGAATTTGCTAATAGGAGATCATGGAGAGGGTCGAGCTGAAGCGAAAATTCAGACAGCAAAGAGACAAAAGACTAACAGTTGACAAAACACCACAGAAATTATATCTGGAATGGGTAGATCTCAGCAAAACAAATCTATAAAGGTAAGAACTCTCCAGTAACTGGCTCTTAACCCTAGTATGGGGCCCATGTCATTCTGCGGCTTTAGCAACAGAGAGTTCAACATCAACTCACTTCAGGAGATGCAGCTTCGCTTAGAGGTTTGTGTCCAGAAACAACAAGGAGTTGAAGCGATCCACAACTCCTTAGATTCGTGGATAAAAGCTAAAGAGTGTTTGCTAGTGGAACAGTGTTTTGGCTGTTATGCCGAGCTTCGCAGATGGTCAATAAGTCGGGAGGTGGCAGGTTCAGCCTCGGGAAGTTTCTATCTAGAATTTGAAATTTGAGGATGATGAAATCATGAAGGGTTCATCGATGGTCAGCAGATATATGTAGAGGAGTGCCACAGCCTCATTCAGCCATATATTCCATGAAGCTCTCAGATACTTCTTCCAAAGCCGGAGGTCCTATTAACAAGCTTCGACTTCTGACTTAGGTTTGTAACTAGCAGTTAGGATAGAGAGGAGGGAGCAATAGGGCTCTTAGATAGCCTGATAGGAGAGAAAATATATAGAAAGGGACATGGTAGATGTGTGTGCTTGGCATGGTCCAGGCTTGGATTTTGTATATAGATTCATTGAAAGGAGGGAAGGAAGGGAAGGGAAGGGGAAATTGATTGATTGATTGATTGATTGATTTCATTAACATCCGTTTTCAGTACACGACTATATAGGACGGCTAGGCCCGAAGGCCTAGCAGGCAACTTTTAATTTACAAAATTGGAGATAATCTAATTGGGGAAATGAAAACAAATGCTAGGGACCAATGCCCGCTAAGGGAAGGGGAAAGGAATGGTATGGATACCACAGAAGTGCCAATGGTAATTGTATCGAATTGAAGCATTGTGGTATTTTAAGTGGAAGTCGAACGGAGTAAGATGAATGTTCAAGAAATGAGTACAAGGGAAGTTAGTTGAGATGGGTAAAAAAAAACCATGCTTAAGTCAGTATTGACGAAAAAACCTAGTGTGAAATAGTCTAAAGCAAACTTTTATACTCGGATTTAAGTACATGTATGCCCTTAGGGGCATCATTCAAGTTTCTAGGGATGTATATTGGAGGCAAGATGAAAAGGCAAACTCTGAAGCATAAATAAAGGCGAGACGCACGGTTAGTTTCAAAGTTCAACTGGAATATGGTGTTTTAGAAATGGCAGATAGATATAATTCATATGAAGAATTTCAATGGTCAACTGACAACAGCCATTATGGGGATAGATCAAACAAGATAAGTAGGTTCGATTTAAAACACCATTCTTGTATTTTCGGGAGTATTATGAAGAGTAGTTGACATTCATTAGCATGAAGAGGATTGTAAAACTAGAATCTAGCATACAAAAATCCAGTGATATCCATGGTATAGCCCAAAATACATTATACGTGGAGGAATTAGGTTCGACAGAAGACAGTTCAGTAGTTACATGCTATGAATGATAGTAAGCAACCAAAATCTCCACCGGGATGGTCAGTATACATCAGCCAATTTATCTAAGAGATCTGCTAAGCGGTAAGAACAATTTGAATGTTACCAAGATACTTGGAGAACAAGGCACAAAAAGCGTTCTTGTATGAATGCATGAGTAATGGGTCCACTTCATCTGGGTAAAGAAGCAATTCATCCAGAAGACCTATGGGTAATAGAGATATCGTGATGATACGCGGTTGTTTGGAGCAGGACTAGAGCGAAAAGAAGGCTCTAATTAAGCACTGTAAAAAAGATCGAAGGGGTCCCTGCCAGAAATAGAAGGGGAACCAATTTCTGAAATGAAGAGTGATCTATAATAATATCAACGCTTTTGATATGACTTTGTCTGGATGGTGTGATTAGAAACTTGTTTTTATCCTATAGCCTATACCACATGACATGGAGGGGAATATGAAATAATATCGCAACTCAATTGCTATTCCAAATTAGAAGATTAAGTACCTCTCCAGCTTCATTAAACCTAATATACTCGATTCTGCAACTTACTTGCGACATAGCTTCTCTGGTGAATAATGTGAGTATCAAGGATAGTGAATATCATAGTATTTGTATTTCGAGCAATTTATCACCATTATCATTAATCAACATCTATCCAGAGCCTTTCCGCATCGTCAAAATGCAATCTTGCAGCAAGATGTTCTTCAACACCCGCTTCTTCTATTACATTCCAATTATCATACTGGTTGCATCACAACCCCCAAAATAAACACCAGCTTGGTACTAA
Source organism: Monilinia fructigena (assembly GCA_003260565.1). Lineage (NCBI taxonomy): Eukaryota > Fungi > Ascomycota > Leotiomycetes > Helotiales > Sclerotiniaceae > Monilinia > Monilinia fructigena. Next base: position 192,917 of record QKRW01000036.1, read on the forward strand.
ATTATCCAATGATATCCTCCAGTCATCATAGAGTTATATAAATGAGTTAAGCATACTATATTTCAATAGCACTCATCAAGTTCAAAGCCATATATGAAACACATTTTTGATGTATCAGTTCATAGATATTGAAATACTACTTTCTCTGCGCAACGCGGGCATGAGAAGTTGTTTTGCATCCCTGCTAATGAGACCTGCTATGGACTTCTACCTATACATCGTATTGTCCAAATGTGTAACGTTTGCAAGCTAATTAAGTACTTGATTGAAAGATCATAGATTTTTGGTTCTTGTAGGTTACATGTGCAAGTTTATCTATTATCACTTATTAGATGGGCATGTGAAGTTTTGCGAAGGATCGGAGGTTAGATGTATGAGGAATTCACTTTGCCGATATATTAGACAGAATGATTTATATAACGGTAAATTACTTTCATGCTACTAAAATTAAAGATATTTTACTTTAATGCTGTTTAGATTTTATACTGAAATACATGGATTCTATATGATTAATTTAATATTAAATAAATTTTATAAAGTTACAGATTATAAAGAAAAATTTATACGATATAATTGTAATATATTCTGCTTCTATATCTAAATATTTTATAATCCTTTGAAGACAATTTTTAATAACTTATAATCTGTTAAAAGTAGTGAAGTCAGATGACTACTACTAGCCTAATCGGGCTAGCGCAGAAGACTCTACACCACCATATAGTCGTTGCTTCCGTATAATCTCAATAACACAACCTTTTCCACCACTAGCTTCCCACCCATATACCATGCGAGAGTCATCCTTTCAATATAATCAACTTTTAATAATATTCAAAATTGATTTCAAGTGAATTTTTACTAATTTATATTATATATCTTTATTAATACTTTTTAATAAATAAGAAAAAGTATTTTCAAAAATTTTTAAAATTAAAATCTAAAAGATTTTAGAATTCTATAATAAAAAATAAAAACATTATAAAAAGTAGATTTTATACTTTTGAAATAGATTCTAAAATAGTAAAAATTCAATATTTACGTTTTCTTATAAATATTTGGAGTCTATATTTAAATAGTTAGATTTTATACTTTTTGAACAAATTCTATAATAAATTTTATATAGGTTCTATTTTATTTTAGTATAGAATCTAAATCGCATTAAAGTTGTTGGAAATCACATGTATAGGCACGTGCATAGCACGTGTGTGGCACGTGCACACTACTATATCAGATTCTTCTTCCGAGCTTTCCGCTCTTTACATAATGATAATATACACAATATACATTCTATCACTATAGTAATATGTGCAACTTGCTGTCTACTTCCGACAGGTTATGAGCCTCGCGTCGCGATCAACATTACTTTTTTATATATAATATATATAGTCCATCCCCTCGATCCCCTCGCTATGCCCAGCAAGCATACGGCCGACTCGGTACAGACAAAATGGGGGACTCTCATCGTATTCAAAGGCGACAATTGGGTCGAATTTTCACGAATCTCTCGAAGCAGCAATGATAGCATCTGCTAGCCTCGATATATGTACCGGTGACGAAGCAGCACCAGTTGGAAATCGTTCCGATATTGCTGATTGGAGAAAACGGAGGGGTATTGCAGTCTCTATTATAAACTCTTGCTTACCTCCAATCTATCGCTCTCAGATCATGCCTTTCATTAGAGATGGCGACCTCGCAGGAGCGTGGATAAAGATTTCAACCTTCAACAATTCGTCGAATCCTCAACACATTGAGGACATCAGAAAGCACTTCCTGCACGAACAATTCGATCCTAAAAACAGAGTCAATTCAAGTCTTCCTTGATCGTCTTCATTATCAACACAAGACATCTGCCTCAGATAGTCCCATCTCCGATAAAGACGTTTATAGTCAGCTTTTAAGCTCCCTTCCCGAAACCGAAATCTGGCAAATTCAACGAAATTTCATCACTACTACGAAAATGGGATTACAGGATGCATTATATACTTTACAAAGAGCCGAAAGGGTTCCTCGAGCTAGCACAAACACAGCAACGGCTAATGCTGTGCATGGTTCTCTGCGTGGACGACGAACTCAAGGTGCTCGAGGAAGGGGAGGAAGAAATCGCGGGGGATATCGTACACATATAAGGGATTCTATAACTTCGCAAAATGTTCGCGAAGTTAATAAGATTGATATTAAGTCTTGTAAATTCTGTGAAAAGAAAGGTCATTGGCAAAAGAATTGCTTTGCATATATCAAAGCTAAGGAAGCATTGAGATCAAATAAGCAAACTACTGGAGATAGCTCCGCATATACAGCTGTTGCTCACTCAGCAATAGCAGAATCAGAATATATTACTTCCCTCTACTTTGCTAGTGCGATGCACACTCAATCTCTCAATGACTCTGATTGGATACTCGATTCTGGAGCCTCTCATCACTTCACCGGTTCTCTCTTAAATCTCACAAATATTACATATTGGAGTTCACCCCATCGAGTGAGAACTGCCAATAATGCATACGTTCTTAGTACCGCTTTTGGTACAGCCTCTATTGGGAATTTTACCCTGAGAGATGTCTGGTATGTTGAGGATTTTCACTCAACCCAACTTATCTCAGTTGGTGCTCTCACGGAGACTGGAAGAAAGGTCATATTCGAAGAAGAGCACTCTTGTACTGCGATACGATAATAAATCGTAGGGCTATTGAACTCCAAAATGGAGACGTAGATACCACAGGCAACTAGGATAGTTTGGCTCTGTCGCAGGAGTTAACGAGACTCTTCATATGTATATAGAATCTATGTGATTTGATGGTAGATATTCTACCATAGGGAGGATGTTGGAAATCACATGTATAGGCACGTGCATAGCACGTGTGTGGCACGTGCACACTACTATATCAGATTCTTCTTCCGAGCTTTCCGCTCTTTACATAATGATAATATACACAATATACATTCTATCACTATAGTAATATGTGCAACTTGCTGTCTACTTCCGACAAAAGTAAAATGTCTTGAATTTTAATTGTATAAAAGTAATTTACTATTTATACAATTATATAATTATCTTCTGTTTTTTTTCTATGTACCGCCTCCAGCTTTATGATTTTCATAAAACAAATAAAGAATTATCACGGTGCAAGAGATAGGTACTAGGTAAGATGTATGATATTCTACAAGGAGTGAAGGAGGCGGAGAGACGCCGACTATATGGAGAGTGGATGCCTAAGGCATCCACATAACTACGTATTGAACCCGTGACAGTACCCCCCCTCAAGGGCTTGCTTGTCCCAAGCAAACTAAATCCACTGTACAGCTTACCATTATGTATAAATTAAATGAATAGTCGAATCTGCCGAATTAATAGCTCAGATGCTTCACACTGATCTGGCTTTTCTTTCGCGAGTCGATCTTCGAACTCCCTGTACCTTCTCTGAGCGTTCTAGTGTCGGTGACAGGATTGCTTTAGCTTCAGGGTCATCCAATACCCATCTTGGTGGGCCGGGCTTTTCAGGGTATGTGCGATGATACTCTGCCAATAGTTTTTCGTTCCCTTTCAAGTCTGCTGCTGGTTGCCAAGTAGGAGCATAATGCTTCCATTTGACTAGATAATGATGACCGTCTTCATTATGATTATCTATAACTCCTTCAAAGATCCATTTCTGTACTGGCTCACTCTCGCCGTCCTCCCTTTCGAGGATCCTATCTCTAGTGGTAGTTGACTCTGATTCGTTAATTATAGCCTGTGCTGGGAAACGTATTCTGTCGATTGCAAGAGTGAGTAACGAATGGTGAAAAACAGGAAATATCCGAACGTTGTCTGGCAATTGAACAAGACAGGAACGAGGATAAACTTTTATAATCTCATACGGCCCTATCCACCGATCATCCAATTTCTTTGCCTTCCGAGAGGTTTTCATGTTCTTAGCGTTTACAAACACCTTTTGGCCTATACAATAGCGTGGTGAGTCGATACGATGCCGGTTTGCGTTTTCTTCATATATCGTGACTGCTTGCCTAGCGAGAGCTTGTAGTTGTGACAGAATTCTTTCCATTCTGTCCGCGTCTCTTATTGCCCTTGAAAAACTCCCGTTTCTGTGCTATAGTCATATCCGGCGGGCAAGGTTTACTAGGCTCTACGCCAATGTGTGGATTAAACCCATAATTAGCAAAGAATGGCGAGCAGCCGGTGGTCTCCGAAGTCATATTATTCGATGCGAATTCAGCAAGAGGCAACCACTGCATCCAATAGTCCTGATGAAAATTCACGAAGGCTCGTAAATATTGCTCGAGAACAGAATTTATTCGTTCCGTTTGCCCATCTGTTTGCGGGTGGAATGCTGAAGAGTGCCGGAGAGTTACAGCTAGTCGTTCAGCTAATTGAGACCAGAAACCGGATACGAACTGTGTACCACGATCGGAGATGATGTTATCTGGTAGGCCATGTAAGGTATAGATGCGGCTGATAAAGACATCAACAAGCTCTTCTGTTGTAAGCGTTCTAACCCCTATGAAGTGTCTCATTTTAGTCAATCGACAAACGACAACTAGAATATGCTTGTATGTGGAATCATAATAAGCACAATCTGGAAGCGGTGTAATATAATCTATCGATATATCAGACCAGGCTCGAAAGGGGACTGGTAATGGGCGTAGGAATCCGGGTGGGGCCGACCTTGATGACTTTGTGCGCGTACAGAGCTCGCATGCTTGCACGTATGAAGCAATCTCCTGGTGCATTTGTGGCCACCAATATGTGCGAGAGACGAGGTCGATTGTTTTAGTCCGACCTGGATGCCCAGCTGGGCCAGACGAGTGCATCCTATAGATGATTTGTACTTTTAACTCATCGTCTGGTGGAATCCATAATCTCTCTCGATAATAAATCCTATTATTTGCTACATAGCAGTCTTGCATAGCAACTCGAAGTGTTTTCCTGAATTCTACTGGCCATTTGCGTACATGATGATCCTCGATTGCTGCAATAAGTTGATGAGCCATATCTGATCTTCTATAGGCGTCATCGATTAGTTCATCGATTGGTTTATCTTCTGCGGGTACTACAAGGTCTGTTGGTGCTAAGTGAATACCAGCTTTCAGTTCATTATAAAGGTCAATGTCGAATTTGTCTGCTGGTAAAACTATGCGCTCCCTGTTCTTCAAGCGTTCGTCGTCTCCAGTCGCAAAGTTTGGTCTATCCTCCCTCTTTCGGCTCAAAGCGTCTGGTCGAATAGCCTTAGACCCTGGTCGATAGACTATACGGAAGTTATAATGAGAGAGGAACTCAGACCAGCGGACTTGTCGTTGGTTTAGAGCCTTCGTTGTAGTGAAGTACTCCAGGTTCTTGTGATCAGTGAGAATCTCAAATTCCTGCTGCGAACCTTGAAGCTCTGGTCGCCACTCCTCCATAGACTTGATGGTTGCGAGAAGCTCCTTATCATAAATCTCATAATTGCATTCTGCTGCAGAGCGTTTTGCCGAGAAATAAGCCACTGGTCGTAAAAGGCCATCGGAATCGTATTGAGAAAGTACTCCTCCTGATGCCCAATCTGAAGCGTCCGTTTCCAGGACCGTCCGCTTGTTGTGATCAAAATATGCAAGAACCGGCGCTGTTATGAATGCATCCTTGAGCGTAGCGAAAGCATCTCTATGTGACGCGTCCCAAATCCAGCCAATGTCTTTGCGTAATAAGTCATTGAGAGGCCGGCATATCTTTGAAAAGTCCTTTATAAATCGTCGGTAGAAATTGGCAAACCCCAAAAAGCGTTGTAGATCTTTCACTGAAAGTGGCTGTTCCCAGGACATGATTGCAGTGACCTTTTCAGGGTCCATCTGTATACCGTTTGTTGTAATTATCAACCCTAGATAGCGGGTAGAAACAGTCTCGAATTCGCACTTGTTTATATCAATCTGTAGTCCAGCATCTGCCAACTTTTGTACTATAGTTCGAACATGCTCTCTGTGCTCCGATTTGTCCGCCGAGTATACGAGAACATCGTCCAGATACGCTGTGCAATATTTGTCCAGTTCGTTAAACAGAGTATGGTTGATATAATGTTGGAAGGATGCTGGTGCATTGCAAAGGCCAAAGGGCATAACGAGTGACTCGAAAAGACCGAAACGGGTAATAAAAGCTGTCTTCCATTCATCACCTTCTGCAATACGGAGTTTATTGAAAGCGGCAATGATATCCAGTTTTGTATATACTGTAGCATTGCAAAGAGCATCCAGAGTTTCGCGAACGATAGGGAGTGGATAACGATTCTTTATTGTGACATTATTTAATCCTCGATAATCTTGACATATGCGTACGCCGCCACCTGGCTTAGCAGCTAAAAGCAAGGGTGCAGCACTACGTGATCTTGATTCCCGAATGAAGCCTTTACTAAGGTTGTCGTCAATCCACTTACGTACAACTTCGAGCTCCAATGGTGATAATGGGCGGTTCTTAAAGTATGGTGGCTTCTTTCCAGGCATCAGCTCAATCTTATGATCCCATGCTCGACGTGGTGGAAGAGTGTCCGCATGACGCGGAAGGAATGCGGGTAGCTTGTCTTGCAACCAGAGGGGAAGCTTTTGTCGAATCTCCGCATCACTGAGTTCGGGTTTTCCAGTTAGAAACTTAGAGACATCTGCCTCCGAGATCTTGCGCAAGTGAGCCGGCTTGTAACAGTCGTAAACAAAATCATGTAAGTGTGGTGGTAGTTGAGATAGGGTTTTAGCTAGATCCCCTTCACCGAGCAGGATATCTCTGTATTCTTCTTCGTTGAGATGAACTGTTTGTAGTAAAGTGGTTGTATTGAGAGATTCCCTACTGTTTGTAGTCCGACGTTCTGCTGCCTGATCAAGTTCGTCCCAAGTAATCCTCATTGCACGAACATTATCCTGTCGACAGAAAAGAAACAAAACTCGAGGCCTGTAGCAAACGAATATCCTCCATGTTTGGGCTTAATAAAGGTGGCTGCACTTCTGGTATTGGCACTGAAAGTGGTGGTAGATGACCACGCTTTGGATTGATTCGTTGTCTGCGTTGACCAACCATTTTTTCTACTGGAACTGCATGTGTATTCGGGAGATTGCCTATCATCTGAGCTTGCGTACAAGGACCTCCGTTACAAGTTCTTGTGCGATAATGATTCATACCCGGTGTAAGTGTTGTTTCAATGTCTAATTCGTCTTTACTGGTAACAGACTCGTATCCCTCGTCTTCCTCGAACCAGTCTTCCACATATGGCGATCGATAAGCCTCCTCAAGAAATTCCTTAACCGGCGGTAATGCGTCCAAAACTCTTTCTATCTGAGACTGTTCCCGAACTACTAATAGATCTGCAGCCGGTCGTGGTGAGTGGATCGTTGGTGCCCGAACGGCGTGCGGTGTATCTCGAGGGCAACATTGCATGGCACAATAGGATGATGTGAAGGAGAGAGTCATATTCGACCAGTCTATATGCGGGTTATGGCATTGAAGCCACGGCAAACCGAAGATGACCGGTGTGTCGGGAGATAATTTGGTAACAAAAAACAGCCAGGTTTCACAATGTAGTCCATAGCTATATCCATAATAAAATATTCAGTAATGATATCCGCAACTTTGCCATCTGCTAAGCAAAGTTCCCTTCGATGGGGCAGAGTTTGAGTGTGTATCTTATGATTAATAACAAAAGACCGATCTGCGAACGCTTTTCCGGAGCATCCGCTGTCAATCAGGCTAGTCACATCAAAAAGAAGATTCATGCGCTGGGAACATAGTTGTTTTTAACGAGTAGAGATTTGCTATCTATAGTGCTAAGCTGCAAAGGCTCTTTGCTAACTACAGCTCGTCTTATCCATTCAGTATCCCTTGACGACCTCCACGAGCGACTCAGTGTGGAGGTTGGGCTTTTCCCGTGTAATCATTGATTGGAGATGTTGATGTGTTGTGGGGTGAAGTGTTAGATGCACTTTCTGAAGGTGCTAAAGACTCGGTTTCGACGAATCCCTGAAACGTATTCAATTGTTGCTTAGGATAGAATGTAGTATGGGCATTGTTGTTGTTGCTATAACTACCCCGAGAACCGTATTCCTGGAAATTATTTCGATTGTAAGATCCACCCCGATTGTTAGGGTATTGATTAGAGTGTTGATTGCCTCGACCGGCGGGAGCACCTCGATACGAGCCATGGCCGCCGAAACCTCCTCGGGAACCCGCGAATCCGGGGCCTCCTCTAGCTGCTCGTTGTGTATCCGCTTGTTTCTTGGCATCACAGTCCCATACTGAGTGACCAGGTTTCTTGCAATAATGGCAGAGACCAAGTCGACGTTCCTCTTCTGGTTGTTGATCTCGTGTTTTGAAAGCATCGAGATCCATAGGATCAGATGATGCTGGTACAGCGGACGATGTATTGGTCGGGGATGTATAGGGTTGTGTAAAGCTCGAGTTCATTTTTGATCCCAAAAGGTGCTCATTCTCCCGTAGATTCTGACTCCAAACTTCAAACTTCTGCTTCCAACCATCGACGTCGGTAAGAGAACAAGGATTGGAATCTTGCATAAGTAGTCGTTGAAGATTGTAGGAGACTTTCGTCTTCATTGCTGCAACCATCTCGCGTGGTTGCTTGTGACATGCTGTACCGAGATGCTCTAGTTGAGTATAAAAAGCCGAAAAAGACATCTTGTCGGTCATCTTGAGTTTATCAAATCGGATCGAGGCTTCGCGTGCCACATCGACTGAGGTGTAAAGCCCATCGAGCTTGCTGAGAAAGGAGTCGCTAGTAGTGTGGATCGAGGTTCCATTGATGATATCATTTATGTCGATCAATCTCTCTTGACGTGCACGGCCATCAATAAGAGAGGCTAAATGTAAAAGCTTCTTTCTTTCTGTATCGAAAACAGTCGGATCGATTGTCCAGCAGATTTGTAAGCCTTGCTTCCAAGCAGTGTATTCCTCTTGTCGAGACATCAATCCTGTCTTCTCCCCTCGAAGGGGCTCAGGGTTCTTCGAAGTTTGTCGTCGGCCAGCCCCACCTTGGGCAGGAGCGCCTGGTGGGTTTTGTGCGAGTTGAGATTGTAACAATTGAGTCAGTTGAAGTTGAGTGCTTAATTGATTGTCTACAGCAGTCTTGAGGAGACGCTCTGTAGCCAAGTCTCGTTCGAGTGTTTGTTGAGTGGTAAAGAGTGAATCGAGCGTGCGATTAATAACATTGCACAGATGGTTAAGGTAATCCTGCTGATCTTGTGTTAATGTCAATAAAGGAAGGGGGCTGTGAAGTTCATGATCCTGGAGGCTAGATAGCTCTCCTGCAATCCACTGCCATTGATTAAAAGCGTTGTTGATTTCAGCTCTAAGTGTCTCAGGCAAAACAGGTGGTGGTGAGCTAGTGCTCGAAGTGCCCGGTGTGTCAGCCATAGTGGGAAAAGAGGACGAGACGAAGACGTAGACGAAGACGAAGAAGAAGACGAAGACGAAGAGGCGCAAAAGGCGCAAAAGATCGTGAAAACTGTAGAAAGACCTGCCTTGGACAGGTAAAAACAGGAACAAAGAATTTCTTTTCAGAGTCGGATTGCTCTTGCTGCAACGAGACTCTTTTGTAAGGTAGAATATACTATCACGGTGCAAGAGATAGGTACTAGGTAAGATGTATGATATTCTACAATGAGTGAAGAAGGAGGCGGAGAGACGCCGACTATATGGAGGGTGGATGCCTAAGGCATCCACATAACTACGTATTGAACCCGTGACAAGAATGATGAAACAAGTTGAGTGCCTGTTCGGTGATATAAGTTACCTCCTAGATTGATATGTCTTTATTTTCTTAACCAACATTCCAATTCCAATTATAATTTATTAATCACTTAATTTTTATAGCCTAGTATAAGAAAACCCCAACTCATCAGATTCCTTAACAATACCAATACTCGCAAGCGGGCACTGGTCCCCAACATTTGTTTTCACTTCCCCAAATAGACCATCTCCAATTTTGTAAATTAAAAAGTTACCTGCTAGGCCCAAGGGCCTAGCCGTCTTATATAGTCGTGGACTGAAAACGGACGTTAATAAAGTCAATCAATTAATCAATCAATCAACCAATACTCGCAAACCCTTCACTCTTTAAGTTAGACCCTGTCCCTTTTATTACTTTGCTTTCTTCAAAGATGTCTTGTTTATGATCGCATTGATCATCCTTGCATTATAATGTGTAACAATACGTTTCCTTAAGTCTGAATATAAGATTTTTAGTTCTCCGAGGAGGGCTGGAGAGAGGTCTTTGTTAGTTCGAGAAGGATACGGAAGATGTTGTACGGAAGAATGGTTCCGGACTAGACTCCGGGTATATTGGATGAATAAGGTCTCGTCACACTCTTATGCGTAATGAGCTGTCACACCTTGCATCTGAACTTGTATATAAAACCTGGACATTTCCCTACAAATCCTGAGAGAAGTCAGACTCAAAGGATCTTAGGAACCCTAAAAGATTATTAGCTGAATTGAATATCATTCCAAGCCTACTACCTTGTTACAGAAGACGTAGCACCCACGTATTCGTAGGTCCTGTATATCTAATTGTATTCTATCTAAAGAGCTAGCTATATAGGAAAGTAGTAGGCCTTATATAGGCACTACTGAAAGAGCTAGTCTCTTTCGCATTCGCTTATTCCCCTTTGATACAGTAGCCATTGTATTGAAGTCATTCCCTTGAAGTGAATACCCTTGTTCACACAGTCTTGGTGGGTTCTGAGGTCTAGATTGGGATTTGGATTTTGGGTTCGAGGTTCGAGGTTCGAGGTTAGGGGTGGAGTTTGAGGGTGGGGGTGAGGGTTCATACTTGGGTTGTGGGTGTGCAAGTGGTTATGGTTATGATTATTTGGGGAGGTGATTGATTGATTGATTGATTGAATTTAACGTCCCGCTTCAGTCCATGACTATATAAGACGGCTAGGCCAGAATGACACTAGCGGATAAATTTTGAAGTACAAAGTGGGAATAGCAATAGTAAGGGAAGTAAAAACAAATATTGGGGCGTAGTGCCCACTATTGTATGTAGTCCATACAATAGGAATTTGGGGAGGTGATGTTTTTTTGTGGTTTGGGCTATTCTGAGGGTTCCTCGTCTGGGGGCTTAGGGGAATTTCGAGTTTGGAGTTGAGTGGGAAAGGGGTTGAATGGGGATGGGATGAGATGGGGGAAGATGTAGGGGTTGGTTGGGATTTGGGGAGCTCGAGAGACAGGGCATTGTTCTGTTGTTTTGTTCTGTGGAGGGGAACGGTGGTTGAGTTTTGTTTAGTGGTGAGGAATCACTTTCCACTATGTGTAAAAGGGATCTCTTAAGTAGTACGGTGATAGGATTGGGAATACGGTCTGTACTTACATTTTAATATGTTCATTAAACAAGGGGTCGCGCGGGGGCGGTACGCATAAGCGAGATGGATTAGTAAGTCAGGGGTAAATTTGGAGGAATGGGATTTTGATGTGAAATGTGGAAATTACAGTAGATGGCAAAAGGAACAGACGGTTATATTTATCAATACATAAGTATCAGTTTGAGAGTGACATTACTCACCAAGTTGAGTCGTTCATATTGTAGATGTGCGATGGCTTGGTGCTGTGAAGTTCTCAATATTGAAATTTTACACTCTGAGGGGAAGTAGAACTCAAGCCAGATATTCAACTGCAAAGAGCTACGGTCACATTAATATCAAAGTATGTTTGTGGCATAAATGTTATGAGAAACGAAGACTTGGAGGATCCGTAATATCGCCAAGATCTCATTTGGTCATTTGGCCATCTAGTGGGTAATGGGAGCTCATCTTGCCACAATATGGCCTTGTATCTATCTTGAGAATAACGTCGTTGAAAGTTGCAATCCGAACTTGGAATAACAATTTCATCAGAATTGGAAATCTCCTCAATTATGCCTCGAATGGCCATGGTCTTGCCACCTTATTAACTCCAAGTCAATGTATAACGTGGGGGAGATATGGCATCATCGCAGGTATGCGATCTTGTCCATACAAAAGATCGCTTGCCGCTATTATTTCCCATCATTTATGATTGCGGAGCAAGTGAGTGATCATGATGGAATCTTCAAACCGATGTAGTTCAGGATCTTATTAGCTCGAACGTTCAATTTAGTACTGAGTTCTGTTCCGTACCTTCCACCCCCACAACATTAATCCCGCAACAAGGTAAGGAATTCTCTAAATTTAGACCAGCAACAAAGTCTAAACAAATAGGCGGGTGACAGAGGAGAGCACAATATAGTTTCTGTAGAATAATTAAGCGAGTTGAGGACTAGAAAAGTGAAACACCCTTGTAAGATCAAAAAAATAGACGAATAATTAGACTCGACTAAAATATAGACAGTCCAGTTCAGGGTATATGAGATATTTTTCTAAAATGCAAACCGATAATGACGGATGCACTCATTTCCCGCCATATGAAGTAACCGTCCTAATTATAGTAGAAATCTAAACACAGAGCACAAAATAATTATTTGGATGATAGTACGAACATGAGTTTCCTCCCCCCCCCCAATAGCAGTCAGTACTAATTAGCATACTTTGTACATCAACACGAAAATGACCAATCAATAATCAACAATCGAACCAATCCCCCTCCAGAAGAAACCCACGCACTTCAAAAACGCAAAAATAGTATTCCTACCCAACGAATTTTGCAAATCTTCACAAATACAAAATATAAATAACTATACACCTTACCTCACCTCACCTCATCTCCCCGATCATCCACACCAAAACCTAAGATTCCTTCACCAACTCAAAGTACCACCGCAACCCCCCTTCCATCTTCCCCAAATACCTAACAGCGAAGCGAAGTCCTCGAAACATTAGCATTCCTCACAATGAAAGACCAGAAAATATATATACATTCCAATCCATCATTACCTATAAGAGATTCGAAGACCCCCGATTCAAGTCAAGAAAATAAGATAATTAGATTAATGAGTTAGTTAATATTAATTATAGCAAATATATATATATATATATATGTAAGCCGTAGGAGACGTATGGGAATTGATATCGACATTGATATCCTAACGATAGCGATAGCCGTATGTGTATATATATATCAAAGACATCCATGCATCTAAAAACGACAAACAACAATACAGAGCAAATGCAACGGAAGGAAAGGGGGGAAAAAAAAGATCAAGATCAAGAAAACAGCACATCAACCTTACGCATCGAATTCAAACTCTCAAGCGAAGATTAAAAGTACCTACCTACCTACCTATCATGATAACACAAAAGTACAACGAACATACAATCGTATTATATATATATAACCAAGTACACACGCAGGATATCGATTAATAATTCTCATGGCTGGCATTTGTGTGAAAGATGAGAGGTGAAAGGTGCAAGGTACGATGATCATGATCTATGATCTATAGGTGAGTTATAATATATATATATATATATACTGAGTACAAGAGTGCGTTTTCCTGTTCCTGGATGGATGACCCGATCGCTGCACGTGACATGACGTCTATCTGCCCTACTATATCAAATGAATGATTCTTGCAACTTCCCTCTATGATCATGAATGAAAACCGGAACATTCAAGATTCAAGCTTCATGTTTCAGAAGTGATGTCAGTATCAGCCCTATTCATTCATTCATCCATTCATTCACAAACCCAAACCTAAACCCATGACACTACACCTCCCCTCCCCAACCCGACCAAACCCATCATCGCCCACTACACCATCCCCATCTCCATCCCCATCCCCATGTCCATCATTAACACCATCCCCTATACACATGCACATGCACATGCACATGCAAAACCTCTCACCTGCACACATCACATGCTTGTAAACGGATGGCCATTGACGTTAAAGCTTGATAGGTACCATGCCATACCAACCAAGCCGCTCCGTATCTAAATCAGGGTACGTTACAATACGGTAGGTAAGGTTAGATATGTACGTATATAGTGCTCAAGCTGCGCCGCAAGTAATCAAGTAAGCAAGTAAGACTGTAAGACTGTAAGACTGTATTATTCGACGACCGAATGAGCAAGTGAAAGGACGAATGAAACAATGATCACATCTATTTTCGATTCCTTCCAAGGTAACCTCGTGCTTTGTATTTTCAGGTATTTATTGATTTATTTATTCATTTACTTATTTCGTTCCATTGTATTACATTCAAGTTCATGAAATTTCATATCTCCTCTCGAGTATAAGCACAAAGTTCTTGATATTTCTTTATTCACTACCGTCATCGCCCCCGCGCATCTGTGTCTTGATGGGAATTCCATTTGCCAGGAATGTTTTCAAGAGAGTCTCAATCTCAAGGATTTTTGTCGGGATCTTCGAGTTCGGATCTTTCGGATACTCTCACCTCAGCGATGTATGATATGTAATGAAGAGATCGGCTCCTCTCGTGGCGATGGCGAGGTCGAAAGTGCGTTTATGCTTCCCTGTTCGCATGTCTTTGGTTCGATATGTATTTTGCGATGGCTGGAGACCGATTCACCGCATCAGAATTGTCCGCAGTGTAGGAGGAAGATGGTGTATACGGAATGTGGACACTTGATAAAGCCGTGTGAGGTGACGAGTGCCCCGAAGTGTGTAAAGGAGGCGGAGATGCCGAAACGGTGTTTGGGATGTAGGGGACTTGATGGAGAACTTAAAAGTGAGGTGGAAATGCTATTGAAGCGGGCCGAGGCGGAGCAAAGAGCTTTGAGGGCAATGAAGTTGCATCTTCCTGGGGTTTGGGAGAGATGTGTAGGGATACCGTGCGAACGGTTGGGACGAGAGTTGAAGAGAGTCGAAGAAAGGATTGCAACGAGATATCGAGGAACTCTGCAGAAGATATGAGGAGAATGGAAATAGGGAGCAATGGTGAATGGTGATTGACTTTGAGGATCTAAATATGCGATAAGTGTTGATGTATACCCTGGTTTGGTGGCTTGTTTTCACATCACTAGCATGTGTTCTTTTGGTTGAAAGGTGTTCGTTATTTGTGCTGTGAGAATCTGTGATTCAATGGATCAATAGAATAGATAATAATTTTAGAGCAATAGATGCTTATCAAACCATCTTCCGCATTTTTATCATCGTGAAATCGTTCGGCTGAGACGTCTATCCACTCCTTCCTCTTCATCACTGCTGTCGTCCTTGAATCCTTCTTCTAAATCTCGACTTAATCTTCTCCCATCTTCATCTCTGCCTCGTCGTGCATCAAGCGATAGTGCTTCTCGTCGATTATCATCCACATCAAAGAGTTCCTCTCCATCTTCATCATCGAAATCACTACTATCCTGTGCGCTTATTCGATTCCGATTGAAATCCGCTCTCCATGAACTTGGGAATAGAAATCTAATGACGATTGCTTGCGCTCGTTGTCGTAAGGAAGTTGTTCGGGTAGAAATGGTATCTAATGGAAGGTATTGACCAGCTCGTGCTCGATATCGTTTCCATAATGGCACGATGACGAATGATATAAGGAGATAGAGAACAAGTGAAATAATTCCTGGTACAATCAAGGTCTGCGAAAAGAATGTTAGCTGAGGTTAGTAGGGAAGAAACCCGAGGCAATTTGTTAATGACCTTTAGTAATGACCATGTGGAACCCATCTTGGACGTTGTAGTTGGAGAATCTTCATTTCCATCAGCGTTAGGTGCAGGATGGGGTATATATGGAACCGATGATGCTCCTCCATTCAAGGTTGCACGAGGTTTGCCACGCGTTTGTCATACGGTGGATAAATGTTGTACAGGAAAGATAATGCAGTAATAATTAAGATTTAAAGCGGAATTGAAAGTGATTTGGTTGGAAGATGCAATACTTCCGATAAACACACATAACGCAGAGAGAGTATGAGAGATATGAGATATGAGAGAGAAGGGGGGGGTGTGAGAGAAAGAAAGATGGAAAGATGAAAGATGGAAAGAATACTAAACCCTATCGTATTTGAAGTATAAGTTCAGATACGGGAAGAATAGAAATACCAAGTAAGTAAATCATCCACAATTGCTTGAATGAACGAATAACTAGCGAAATCCGTTTTGCTTGATTCCCCTTTTTTTTCTCTCTTTTCTTTCAAATAATGGGAGTAGAATGATAATGAATCAATGACTGGCTGATTGACTGACTTACTGATTGATTGATTGACTGCTAGCTAGCTAACTGACTAACTGACTGACTGACTGACTGATTGATTAACTAACCTAACTGACTGATTACTGACTGACTGATTGAACTGACTGACTGACTAATTGACTGACTGACTGATTTATTTAACTAACTAACTGATGAACTGAAATGATTGATTAACTATGATTAACTGATGATCGACTAACTGACTGATTAACTGACTAAACTGACTGATTAACCTGAACTGATTAACGGACTAGCTCACTGACTGACTGAACTAACGGACTGGCTATAATACTACAAAAAGTACATTTCGTTCTTGTGCGAGCGGTTACAACCTGGAAGCCATAGACGCTTGGTAGTAATAAGCTCTAATAAGTTAAATTCTTTAGTCTGAACTTTATGAAGCTATAGGTGGATGAATGATGTGATGTGTTTGTTAATTATAATAAGAAGTTGCTAATAAAAATCTCTAGGGAAATAAAAGTCTCATATCTCAAGTTATCAAGTATCAAGTGTATTGAGTTTCAAACTGGATCCCAACCTTTCATTGGTTGGAATGGTTTCGAGATCTGCTAGTCATCGAGTGAAAGAAGAATGCTTTATCGTTATCGGGAAAAACTTCCTGTAATAATTAATTATTGGGCAGCAATAAGAATCATATTAAAGGATGGAATTCTAAGTCCGATATGCCGATTCATTCTGCCCAGTCCACCCATAGCTGGAGCTACTAGGTAGCTCTACTATCGTAGTAGGTAGGTGGAGGTCGTTGATAAAAACATAAGAAGAGAAGAAGACCAATTGCAACAAAAGCATTTAATAAAATTTGGGCAATAATGATATGATCCATGGATGCCCAGGTGACGAGAATAACAGAATAATAAATGATGATAACGATAATACGAATACGATGATATATAATACGTATAATACATGTAATACACATATATATACGTAGGTAATAATAACAACCTTAAATACTTGCTTAGTCCTTTTCATTGGTCAGAAATGGTCAGAAATCTATCAGTTTGAGTCCATCCAATCATTTAACTGAACTACCTACCTACCTACCTAACACTCTCTACCCAACCTCTCATTCAACTACTACTTGTGATTTAATTATATTATTATTATTATCGTACACGTTATTAGTATCTATCTACCTAGTACTTTTACTATTACTAAATCCAACAAAGCAAAATTATCTTGCTTTAAAGGGTTTTTTATAGTAAATACAAAATCGATGATAATAATAATAATAATAATAATAATAATAATAATAATAATAATAATAATAATAATAATAATAATAATAATAATAATAATAATAATAATAATAATAATAATAATAATAATAATAATAATAATAATAATAATAATAATAATTACAATTATATTACAATTACAATTACAATTACAATTACAATTACAATTACAATTACAACAATTACAATAAACATAATAATAGCAACTTCTAACTTCTCACTTCTAACTTCTTTCAACTCTTTCTTTACCTTTCCTTTCTTATTATTCGTTCAATTCCTTGATGTTAGATCCTGTCAATCTAATAATTTCAACCCCATATTCTAACATTCGTTTGCTTCCCTTCATTCCCTTTTTGTCCCATCATATCATATCACATATCATCGCTCTTTTTTCTTTCTCCCTTCTTTTGTCTTTGCCACTATTCGTTGTTGTCGTTGTCATTGCTGCTGCTGATACCTTATACCCCCTCCAAATCCCATCATCATCATCTCACTCCACATTCAAAATCGCACAGGATTCTTTTCCTTGAAATATTGGCTTCTTCTATCGGCGTCCATAAGTACCGTGGTCTGTGGGTTCAGCGAGCAAACTGTTTGATGTATTTGCAGCAACACCGAGGGAGGTAGTGTAGTAGTCAGTTTCAGCCCTTTGAGACGAATTGTGAGGTTTGACCAGGGGCGAGTACACACTTTTTGCGACTGAAGGGTGGGCAGTTGTTGGGTTCTCCAGGTTCTCTTGTCAACTCGAATAGGATCCTACTCTGATCCTACTCGGTGAAGGAGTCACTCACAGATTGAGATCTTCTTTTGATTTGAAAAGTGGTATTGAAGAAATCCTTCTTCCAAGACACGGGTAAGTGCGTTCAATCTTTACCGTCAGCATATCTCAGAGAAACATATATACTTGTGGGGGAAGCGATTCTGCCGGTGTCGCAGAATTCAATCCAAATTCATACTAACCATATTTGTTTGATAGTGCGACTGCAAGATCTGCCAGGATAATACTAATATTGGACGACTCTCGAAACGGTTGCCAGAGAGCATGATGTGAATTTTCCCAACTTCTTGAGACATTGATGATTACAGCAAAACTTTCAAAGGCCGGTGCACCACAGACATTCTTGGGTGTCGGGCGTGAAGACAAGTGCGAATAACGACAATCAAACGGTTTGATCAGGCAACTTTTTCATCATGTCGTCAAGTGGCAAGTCTTCTTTCTTCTCGAGAAACAAGAAGGATAAGAGGAATGCTAGTGATGAGGGACGACAACTTTCTTCTGCAGGAAACAATGATGGATCAAGTTCTCGTGGGTCGCAATCTTCAAGACATGCCAGAATGTCCTCTGTAGCCTCGGAAGAGACTCCTGGCTCGCCTGGTGCGGACTTGACAGGAATTAATACGATGGCTGGTGTGATTACTTCGATACCATATGATAGCGTAATGGCAGATGGCAGATCACCAATATCAGTGGATTATCTACCTAGGAGTGATCAAATGCCATTAAGAAGAGAGCCGCTGCCCCATCATTTGAATATGAATGGAGTGGATTTTCATCAATACCCCGCCTCTGATACAGCATCTACTAATGGCAGTTCACATCCCTCAGGTCCACGTCCTACGCCCGTAGGGGGTAATGTAACAATGGCATCGACAGGCAATCGCACCGCTCAATTACAACAATGGGGTCCCAGTAGGACCAGCATCGCAAGCACAGTTAATGGAAGTCACAATTCAAGATACGATTCTTATTCGACAAACCAATCCTCGAATTATGGTGGTCGCATATCCTTCGATCAACAAAGTATAGATTCAATGACGGAAAGATCTAGCGTTCTCTCATCAGGAAGCTCTTCGAAAACGGCTCTACCAGGTTCTTATCCCAATAGTTCGCTATCGCCATCATACCAACCAGCAACTGGAAGAGATAATCAGCGCCTGACAAAATTACCTCAACATCTTAGTGCCGGATATGCTTCCCCAGTCGCATCGCCAGATGGCTTTAAGCTCAACAAACCTAACGATGACAGAATTATTGAAGAGCAATTTTTGTCCTTGATGCAGAAACGAGGATGGCATAATTTACCAGACCAAGCGCGTCGACAAATGATGGCTTATACACCGGCAAAGAAATGGACGTTGGTACATCAAGATCGCTTGACAGAATGGCAAGGTGATCAGAAGAGACGAACAAATGCCAAGCAAACGGGTCAATATGGTTCTGCGATGGAAATGCTTCTCAATGCCGAGGAAGAAGGAACTCCAGAATGGTTCGTAAAGAAAGTTATGGACAACAGCATTTTCCGCCAAGCAACTACAAAGTCTCGCTGTCAGTCTCCGAACGCAACCGATCGGCTGGGTGAAGACATTTGTGGAATGTCAAGGTCAAGTTGCTTTAAACTAATGTACTGGGAAAGATTAACCGACGACAAGCCCAAGGACCGACTGGACCAGAGGGATCGATTAATGACAAGGATTTGGATCGGGAATATGATATATGCAAGTGCTTGAAGGCTCTCATGAACAACAAATTCGGCGCCGACGATGCTTTGCAGCATCAACAAGTCATCGTGGCTTTGGCTACCTCCCTGGTATCGCCTAGGATTCCAACGAGAAGGGTTGCAAGTGAAGTCTTGACTTTCTGTGTCATTGGCAGATGGACAAGGGCACTTGAAGGTCGTCCAGGCTATGGACTATGTGAAGAATCAACAGGGTGAAAATGGACGTTTCGATGCATGGATGCGTGTTGTCGAAGTCACCGTGGATGGACGAGGAAAGATGGGAAGTCTTGTAGGTGCGAGTGAGGAGGTTAGAAGTGGTGGTGCGGGGCATGGAGAATCTTCTCATGGAATATGCTCTGACTACATGTTTTTGATCAACATGATTGTTGATGCCCCGGAAAGGGATTTGCAACTTCGTGTTCACATCCGAGCTCAATTTACCGCATGTGGTATCAAGCGGATTCTCACCAAAATGGAGGGCTTCCAATACGATGTTCTTGACAAGCAAATTGAGAGATTCCGTACGAATGAAGCGATTGATTATGAGGATCTTTTGGAACGTGAGAACAGTAGCATGAAGGATAGCATTGAAGGGAACTCAAAGATCTCACTGACCCAGCTCAAATTGTCGATGCTATCATGCAAAAGGTTCAAGGTAGTAGGACTCAAGACTACTTTGTTTCTGCAATGCAACATCTTCTCCTCATTAGAGACAGCGATAGCGAGGAACGATTACGGATGTTTCAGCTGGTAGATTCCATGCTTAGCTATGTCGCTATGGATAGGAGACTTCCTGATATGGATCTAAAACAAAGTCTCAATTTCACGGTGCAAAGTCTTTTGGACAAATGCACACGGATCTGAAGCAAGACAAGCACTCGATGAAGCTCTTGAAGCTCGCCAAATTGCCGATTCGGCAATGGCTGAACGGGATGAAATGAGAGCTAGAATCGAACTAGGTGCCGAGGCTTGTAGGCAAATTGCAAAAGCAATTAGACGAACAGGCACAAATTATCGAGGTCCAGCGTAGACAAATTGATGCTCTAAAAGGTGAGATGGAAAATCTTCAGACGGTTCGTGCCAAGGAAGCTCAAAGAAATGAGCTTGAAATAGAGAATTGTACCTCATGCTCCGTGATGCACAAGATATCGCCGCATCCAATGCCTCGAAGGGTGGCTCTGGATTGGTGAGACAGATCCTTCACAAAAAAGGTATTTTGGATCGTGAAGACATGGATCGTCTTGAGATGCAAATTGAGCGACAAAAGACCCAATAAAACTTGAGGGCAGAGTATGGGGCGATGCCCTTGGTCCTTCTGATCGTTTGAGGGCACTTCGTGAAGAAATGGATGGAGATCATGGATCAGGCGGATCAGGCGGACGTGGTAGTCTCGGGGTGCCTCCTGGGATTACGCCAACAGCATTCTTGGAAACGTCACGAGATCAGCTAGAATCCCCAGAAAACCAGTTGCGTGGAAGACTTCTCTGGAAGGTTCTGATATGGAAGATGAAGGGGGCATGGTTTATGAAAAGCCTCGTGTTGTCAAGCTGAGAAGACCAAAGCAATCCAAGGGTTACTTGGACCGAGATGAGTTCCAAAGTCAAGCGATTCGATGCCCAGTGATGAAAGAAGAAGAGGAGGAGAAGAGAACGATGGAATCACCACAGGACCTTCACATCCAAGTCTGAGTCCGATTCGCCAAAAACCCGCGCGACGAAGTTCTTCAAAGGTCGACGGACCACCCAAAGCGACAGGTTCAATGGACCCCCTCACCTCCACCACCTCCACCTCCACCTCCTCCACCTGGTATGCCTGGTATGCCTGGACAAGGTCCTCCTGGATTCAATGGGCCACCTCCTCCGCCTCCGCCACCACCTCGGAATGAATGCACCTGGTGCCCCTGGATTTGGCGGTCCTCCACCTCCTCCTCCACCACCCGGTATGCCTGGTATGAAGGGAATGCCTCCTCCACACCACCTCCACCACACCTGGAATGCCTGGCAAGATAGTGTCATTTCCTATCGCAGCCAGCATACAATGCGCACAACGCTTGGGATGGGTGTTGCAAGGTCAAAGAAGAAGCTCAAGGTCATCCATTGGGAGAAGTTGATACTCCTTTGACAACGCATTGGGCTGCTCATGCACCTACAGCAGCAGAGAAGGAAGAAATATGCCGAACTCACCCCGCAAGGGTGTCTTGAGAAGTGAGAAATGTTCTTGGCGAAAGAAATCAAAAACAAATGGAAAGAGCAAAGCCAAGTCGGACAAGAAACAGGTCATCTCAAGTGGATCTGTGAGGAACGTTTCGTATGTTTTTATATTTCTTTAGAAAACTTTGGCCCAAACTAACTGTTATAGAAATTTCTCTTGCAAGTTCTCCACTTCCTCCTGATAAAGTCCAAATGATTATCATTGCACAGGATTTTGATAATCCTGTGGTCATGGACTCTTGATCAGAGATGATATGTGTAGTATCCTGAAAAACAGCCAAGATCATGGCACCGAACAGCAAACTGGACCGACCCGATGCAAACAAGGGAACCGAGAATCTGACCCGAACGAATTAACTCGCGAAGATCAAATCTTTTTGCAAACAGCCTTCGAATTACGTCATTATTGGAAATCTAGAATAGAGCACTCTCACTTACTCGCACGTTCGAACAAGAATATGACGAGATTTCTGAGAAGCTCAAACAGGTCGTGGGTATCAGAGTCCTTGAGAGACTCAGTTTCCTTGATGAATGTATTGGATTGATTCTTGACATGGTAATTATATAACG
Source organism: Monilinia fructigena (assembly GCA_003260565.1). Taxonomy (NCBI): domain Eukaryota; kingdom Fungi; phylum Ascomycota; class Leotiomycetes; order Helotiales; family Sclerotiniaceae; genus Monilinia; species Monilinia fructigena. The sequence continues at coordinate 215,543 of QKRW01000036.1, forward strand.
ATTCCAACAAACAAGCGAGCGTTTCAAATTGAGCTCCTTGGCAAGATTAGGAATGGTCAAGGATGACAAAATGAATCGACATTGCCGATCTTGTCGAACGTATTGTGCCACACAATACTCTGATGGGAAGGTTTCGTTGATGATATTGGTGGTGTTGTTGCAGCACAAAAGTTGAATGTTGACAACTCCAGCAAGACCAAACGAATACAAGTTCAACATGATCGCAAAATGACCGGACATCAAGAATGTTCAAAATCAACTCGATTCGGTAATCTTAGTATCCAAAGAAATTCATCCACAGCGATGTTAGTCAAATTGTCCAACGATGATGAAGGATGCCAGAAGGAAGGCTGAGCAGATTGAACTGTTCTTGGAAGAGATGATCCGCATTATGATGATATCATGGTCTTCTACGTAAGACGACATTTCTTCTCCAAGCTGCGTTTAACCGAGCTAGGCACAGCAAGCGCAACGAAAATCAATGAAACGGAAGCGCGCACAGATAAATGTTGGCGCCATACTTCTGCCGGACCACCTTCACCAAGTTCTACAGTGCTATGGATTCTTTGCTTGAAAAATTAAGAGCTGCGGCACCACAAGCTCGTGATCAAAGAGACCGAAGACGGAGAGCACGATTACAAACCCGACATCAAGTCCGGGTTGCCTCTGGCCAAAAATTCCTGACGCAGATGAAGCACCAGAAACTGAAGTGGGTCTTAAGAGTCCTGAATTGGTCAGTACAGAAGGCTTGTTAAGTCCTGATCTGCCACCGCCGAAAGAAGTCGAAAATGAGACAATGATTGCTGATAGAGCCGCACAGCTACTGCAAGGCATGCGAGGAGCGGATGGTGCCGAGAAGGGGAAGCAGACAGTAGTAGAAGAGATAGTGCGAGAAGATCAAGGAGAAGAAATAATGCAGAGGAAAGAAACGAACGCAGAAGACGTAGACAAAAGGCTACAAGTACATCCGAAGCTGCGATACCCATGCAGAAGAAGAAACGACTGCGGAGGAACCAAAAACAAAGGAAACCACTATCCTGGTACCAGGTACGCCAATATTGGAAGAGAGTGAGAAGATACTCACCCCACGATGATTGTCAGTCCACCTGAAGGTACTGAAGCAGAGGTTCACCGCAGAAACCGATTGAATTGGATGATTAAAAGTGGATGTTCAATGTGGACTGTGAAGAGATGAGATGTGAAATGAAAATTAAGGCTTTTTAATGTCTAGTGCTTCAATGGAATATTCTTTATAGTAGGATACTCCTTGTACCTTGTTTCTTGACTGGTTGATATGGGTGGATGGGCAGGGAAATGTCGGGGATGGATGAGGTGTGGATAGGGAGAAAATGGATGGAAAGGGAAGGACGGAGGGAGTTAAAGGGTTAAGACAATCTTCATTTCTGCATAGCATGCGTGGTCAATGGTTACCGGTACTGCTGTTTCTTCTATACTCCTTAAGTTTATTAAAGTCTGGATTTATGTCTGGGCGACCGGACGGATGAATGAAGATTGAGTTGGTGAGAGCAAGAGTTGGTGATGGTGGAGTGAATGGTGGAGGATAGAGAAGCATACATTGTTTTAATCAATAACAATGCGATGAATTGTGCATATATATTCTGCTCCTATGAGAACTCATAAATGCGGCTGCTGTGATGAGATGTGATACCTACCTACCTACTCGATAATGTAAATCACGCGAAGTACCCACTAAGAATTAAGATACACTATCGCAGGTAAAACGTTCGGTCTAGACAACCCAGCGGCGAAGAAAGCAGAGACAGATCTTCTGAACGAGGAATTGTTGAAGAAGAAAGCTGCACTGGAGAAACTGAATGATGAAATTACTCAAGAGAGGGACTTCTCGAGATGAAGCGGACCAGGATGTTTTGCAGGTGGAGATTGACGTAGCAAATTGTAAGAAGCGCGTCAAGACAGAATGAATGATGGGTCATACTCTTGGATGATAACCTGACCTGGTATGGGCCATTTCTGAGGCCAGTGGCATCGGTGGAATCTTAATACATTAGTATCTCTTTACTGAGGAAAACCTGAGCGTACTTCATGCATTTGCTGCATCATTATAGCTATCGACACAATATCATATTTTCTTATTAGTATTCAGCAAGTCAAAATTAATAGCAATAGTAATGAGATTTAAGATATTATTCCAACGTCTTTTGGCTCCGACTAGTTGCTCATGGGCTGAGAAATTCGATATGATGAGAGTTTTACTCTGATATTAATATAGATCTGGTATCATGCACTCCCTCTATCTAGATGTGAGTGTCAATTCCCCCAAGCAGAGAATTAACCCCTTTTCCAAAGCAAATTTGAGAATTATCAAGGCTTGGTTAAATTCAATTTGTTCGAATGGAAGTACCTAATAGATGTTGAATACTTCAATCTAAGTGGTCTAGTATTCACTTTTCAATAATTTAATTTTTTGATAAACATTTGATTATCGGGTGGAATAGGGCTCAACCTTTGAAGGGTAATCTCCCAATACAATAGCAACGTCGTTCGGAAATTGTTTTCACTTCGGTAAATATTCAATACTGTTGTTATAACAACTGCTAACTTCCGAAGTATTGCCAGAACTACGCTAGGTCATAAGCCTCGGGGAGTTTCTATGTTGTTGATCTCTTATTTCTGGACTGAATATTAACTTCAATAAACAAGATCATACACACATACTTCAGTCTTTACTTTCCACAAATTGCGGTGGTTCCCACTTTACGTATACTCAATATTGCCCATTTATGGCTATCATGTATGGAGAAGAAGGTGAGATTATCGTTCGAATCAAAAGAGAGGAGCCCAAGAAATGTTATGAAGAATATATCAAATTGGAGCCAAGAGAAAAAGCTGCACGAGAAAGATCTTCAGCGGTACATTGTTGCAGAGTTGGACACCACCTACTATGTTATCGTCGCGTTGACGCAAGGTTTTGACTTTTCCAACTACAAACTCTTACGGGCCAACCTCTACATAGACAACAATAAAGTGGCTTATCTTGATTTCAAACCTCCTCCAAACAACACAAGACACCAAGGTCGCATCAGGGGAAAGATTCAACATTCAAGTTTTGCAGTTGATGGACAAAGAGCTGGATCAACCTTTGTGTTTAAGAGTAATAGTATTAATCTTGGTGGGTTAACAACTTAACACCTGAAGATGTGAAGCTTACTTTGATAGATGAAACAACTGACCAAAAAGACATCCCAAGCTTTCCAACAATCAAAATCTGCTTTAGCTTTCAAAAGACAATTACAAGCAACCTGTCGAATCAGGAGTATGATAGAGCAATATCAGGTTGGAGGGAAGATTGTTCTAGACTTCATTCCAAGACTGATCGGCCAGCTCGGCCAGTTCGTTCCAAATTTTCAACTGAGAGCTATCCCTTTGGAGCAATTGAATTCCATTGCAATTCTGCTAGTAATTCTACTCAATATCGTGATATTTTTCACTTAACTAACTCAATGTGCAGAGCCCCTTGAAGAATCTGACTTGGTCGAATATCCACCAGCACTGTACCTTTATCGATGGGATGTCCTCACCAGCGACGAGAAAAGACTGGCATTTGATCAACTTCAAGAAATGGAGATAAAGCATTTGAATGGTGCTCGAGAGGTTGAACCTGGACAGCCTTCTGGAGTGAAAGATGTCCGACGCAGAGAGGCACTCACCAGAGAGCAACTGGAAGTCAAGGAATTGCGTGCATGGGGAAAGTTTTATAACCATGAAAAGCGCGATGTATTTGAGGCTCTGCAGGTAAGTTTCCGTAATCTATCAACACACATGAGTTATTATTACATACATCGTTAGGTAAGACAAAAGGCTCGCGCAAGAGGGGTGCTGAACTTGCAATACAAGAACATGAAAGGCGAAATCATCACTTTCGGTCAAGAGTCCCAGCCTGAAATACCAGAAGAGGCATCACCAAAACAAGAATCACCAGCTACTGCGCCACTTAGACCCAAGGTAGAAACACCTTCCGCAAAGACGCCTTGGCCGCCTTCCTATTTGGGGATGATATGGATGAGGTTGAGGAAACATCCTCATCCAGACTCAGGTCCAGTACGATACCTAACGCCATGAATAGAACCAGGCAATATAAAGATAAAACTGCTACTGCTACTGCACAGATTAAGAATAACCCCTTTGATGCTACCTCTTATGTTTCTGATGATGACGTTATTTTTGTATCTGATACAGAATGGAGGGCCAGCAAAGCCAAGAAGAATGCTGAACCTCAGGAAGTCATAAAGCAAGAAGCAGCAGAGTCTTTGAAAGAGGAACCTCAGCAATCACCAGAAGTAAAGGTAGAAGAGGAGTTGAAGGAAGACGACAACGAGTTGCGGGAATTACAAAAGTGGAAGGAACTAGAGAAAGAAAAGATGAAGATCAAGTTGGACATGGAGTTGTTGAAGAAAGAAAAGAGATTAAACGAGATCAATGATAGCCTCGAGGCTGTGAAGGCGAAGAAAAGAAAGATTGACTAAACGATCTCTATTTGATGTATAACATACAGATTGGTACATGCAGGGTTACTTCTGGAGATGGGAGGCAATGATGTATGAACCTGTGGATATAAAGGATCCTTTTGTATAGTAGCTGTCATAGTAGGCTAAATAGCAATAATAATGAATGATTTGTCAAATATTTATGAATAAAGATATCATACTACGTTCTTTGTAAATTTATTACTCTCCCATGTTTATGGAAATTTAACTTTATCATGAATATTTACTCTTATCTTCGGGGCTTTAATTTTTATATGGGAAAGTTTCTGGAAATCTAACTAGTACTACCTAGTGATCTCTTCCATCTTTCATAACAACAACAATAGTCTTTTCTTTCAATACAGATACAGACAAACAACATCATCATCAAAATATGCCACAGAGAAGCTCTGCATGGCTATTACTACAAAACAAGGCAACGAATACGAGGTTCAGATTATTAACGCTGCTAAAAATGAGCCATTCAACGAATACGTGAAATTAAGAGACCGCGAAAATCGTGGCGACACAAAAGCTGAGCTCTATATGATTGCGCAGCCAAGTGCGATATTCGAGCTTGAGATTTTTAAAGACGGGTTTCGCTTCAAGCTTTTCGATGCAGTTGGAGCAAATCTCCCTTATGGAAGTCAGAATCATTGCTGTGGTCTGGCTGTTTTTCAGGACGAAAAACCACAACATACTTGCACTAAAAAAGATTATGAAATAAGAGTTACATGTGTAAATATGAAACTGCATTGTCAATGCCTCATTCGGCGCACCGTTTGTCTTTCGAACACTGAATAAAGATGGAGGCCGCTTAAATGAGACTAGTATTTTTCTAGACAGAAACTAACCTCAATACCTAATGGTTTCATGTGTTAAGGAACCACGGCAGACTTGTGAGACATAAGGAAAGTAGACCAGCTCAATTTCAAGAAACATGGGATCAGAAACTATGTTAAGTAAGCATCTCTACCCTTAACTGTACCAACTATACCTACCATTTCAAAATTGGATAGGAGTCGGGTATCAGCTAAGGAACGTGTTTACTCCGGCCACAATATCCATTTTTCAAGGCGTCTCAAATTTCAATTCGACAATCATGCCTTTGGTAAGTTGTTCCTTGCCAACTCAATATTTTACTATTGCTAGTAGTAACCCTCAGAGTGTCTTGACCATTTGGACATTGCCTTGTACCTACCACCTCTTTATTACAATCCTTGGATACCTCTTACTGAAATAGAACGTCGATGGGCCCTAAGAGAGCAATAGGACCTTAGCAGACTGCAGGTACATTCAACTGTAAAGAATATTGATTCTATCAACCAAGAGCCTAGAGAATGGCAATCGTGGAATATCATGCAACCATTGATTAGAGAGGCAAATTGCATTCAGGAGGTTGCAGGTAGGTTTTTCTTCTTGTCGGCAGATATTCATGACTGATAATAGAACAGTCAAACAGAACAGAAGGTGTTTGAAACAGGATAAATTAAGCAGTAATTGTCTGATGTTCCTTCTAACAACATTATTGAAGTTGATGGCGATGGTATATTCCAGCATCCGGCGGGATACAGAGCACTAACTTTGATCAAATGTGAAGCCCCAAGAACCACAAAACGCAATCAAACAGGACTTCATCAGTTTGGAAGGCAGGTATCTCCCGCAGAGTCGACTTTGCAAGACAAATAAGCGAAGCATCAAGGGGAACTAAATGAGCTAGATTGTTTCCCATGTAGCATGACCTATACGGCTCAGGGATTGCCATCAAAGAGACGCAGGATTCACCAAGACACTGAGAAAACTAGATACAACGAACAACGCACGGATCAAGAGATAATTCATCAACCTGGATGCGATTGTTGAAGATGCCTGCGTTCGAATAGGGAGGGCTACGATTAGGTATGACTTAACTTAACAGACACTGAAAAAGAAATATGCTTGCACTATCACCAGTGTCTACCAAACATGTCAAACTCTCCAACAATTTGAACACAACAGATGAGTTCGTGCCAATTCTCTACTTCAGAGGTCGAAAAAGCTCGGGGAAGAGCGGATATTGAAATGAGAGCAGCGCCTGAGAGAGGAGGATTTGTTGCATGATATTTCCAAGGAGATGGAAGCCGAGACTAAACGAGCTCCCTGTATCGTGCACGTCCCTGACTCTTGCACGTTTTTTAACTATTATATATAACCACTTTAAAAATTTAAAACCTGTTCGCCCACCGACAACCGCCCGGGAAGGGCATGACTATATACAACGGCTTCTTGCTCTCCCACAAGAGTTCGAGCGCTTTGTCACAACAACGCGATACTTTACGTTTTGCAACCGAGAGCCTAACGGCATCCCAAACAGCGCTCGACCTAGCGCCACACCCGACCCTCCCCTCTTCCCCCCTCTCCTCCCCCCTTCCCTCTTTACCCCCCCCCCCCTTCTCCCCGCTTCACCTCGGAGCCTAATCTGAGGCGCGACCCATAGAGCGCGGCACAACACTCTATACGACGATACAAAGGCTGCATCCTAACGTAACAACTGCCCTTTTAGCACTCCCTACCAATGCGATTGCCATACAGCCCGACATTCACTCTTTTTAGATATAACAAGCAAAGGCTAATCCCTTCAATGCAGGACGCTCCTCAAACGGCGGAAGGAGGCTGCCCAACAGAGCTAGAGTTGTGAGAGACCGCCGGGAGGAGGCGGCCTCAGTGCTTCAACCTAGCGACGTCGTACGACACGTACCTAAGTGGTGAGCTCGTGGGTCTTCGACTCACTAGTGTATCACCCGTCTCTAGTACCCCTCGGGAGGTCAAGAGCCTAGCTAGCTCATATAGACGTTAAACATAATAAATAAATAAATTATTTAATTTAATTAATCTGTTATAAAACGTTTTATATATGGTTAAATTGTTTATAAATAATATAGCCCCAATTCTTTTATATATATATAAAGTTTTATTATTTTGTTGGAAATCACATGTGTAGCAAGTGTGTGGCACGTGCACACCACTATAAAACTCCTTCTTCGGACTTCCCGGATATATAGACCTGATATACATATTCAATATATCACCCTTTATGCGTAACTTGCTGTCTATTTCTGACAATTTTAAATTATTATTATTAATTTTTTTAATCTAAAATCGGAATTTTAAATAGTTTATTATTATAATAATTAATAATAATTAATTATAATAATTAATATATTATTAATTTTACCTTTATTTATTTATTTATTTATTTATTATGTTTAACGTCTATATGAGCTAGCTAGGCTCTTGACCTCCCGAGGGGTACTAGAGACGGGTGATACACTAGTGGGTCGAAGACCCAAGAGCTCACCACTTAGGTACGTGTCGTACGACGTCGCTAGGTTGAAGCACTGAGGCCGCCTCCTCCCGGCGGTCTCTCACAACTCTAGCTCTGTTGGGCAGCCTCCTTCCGCCGTTTGAGGGAGCGTCCTGCATTGAAGGGATTAGCCTTTGCTTGTTATATCTAAAAAAGAGTGAATGTCGGGCTGTATGGCAATCGCATTGGTAGGGAGTGCTAAAAGGGCAGTTGTTACGTTAGGATGCAGCCTTTGTATCGTCGTATAGAGTGTTGTGCCGCGCTCTATGGGTCGCGCCTCAGATTAGGCTCCGAGGTGAAGCGGGGAGAAGGGGGGGGGGGGGTAAAGAGGAAGGGGGGGAGGAGAGGGGGGAAGAGGGGAGGTCGGGTGTGTGCGCTAGGTCGAGCGCTGTTTGGGATGCCGTTAGGCTCTCGGTTGCAAAACGTAAAGTATCGCGTTGTTGTGACAAAGCGCTCAAACTCTTGTGGGAGAGCAAGAAGCCGTTGTATATAGTCATGCCCTTCCCGGGCGGTTGTCGGTGGGCGAACAGGTTTTAGCGGCCACGAGTGGAACCTCCTAACCGAGATCTCACAGAAGACAAGGTGCTCCGGGGTCTTAGCTTTACCGCATGGACAGTGAGTCTCTGCGTCTTCATGCTTGAAACGTTTATGGTAAGCCTCGAAGTCGCCATGCCTGGATCGCAGCGCAAGTAGTCGATGCAGAGTTGGCCTAGAGAGTTTGAGTTCCATAGGCTCCTTCAAAGCGTAGTCTAGTTGCCATTTGCGATACCCCCCTGACAACGTTGGCTCGTTTTTGCGCCACCATCCACTTGTAACGTTGTGAGCCAGGCTTCGTGCTATCGATCCTATACCACTGATCGTAGGTTGCGCAGTAGGCCCTGGATCCACTATATCGCTCTTGGCTCCTGCGTCTGCTAGGCTATCCGCTACCTCGTTGCCGGTTTATACCCTGGTGCCCAGGGGACCACCGTATATTGACCGCATGCCGATCGATTAGTCGATGGCTTTCTAGGAACGCCCATTGAGAAGTGTCCGAAGCATTCGCGCGTTTACACCATATCACAGAGGTACTATCGATACATAGCCATCGTTGTGTATCCGCATTGGATGGTAGCGTAAGCGCTTTCTGAAGCCCTTTCAGAGCCCCTATTGCTTCTGCGTCAAAGACATGCGAAAGCGTGTTAATCGCACCTTTTCCGGTAGCTACAAGCGCTTGTCCCTGGTAGATCGCGTAGCCGTAGCCCACGTGCTTACCAGCGTCGTCATACGATTCGGATCCATCGGAGAAGATGGTAACCGTGTTGGGAGGCAAAGCATTCCACCAATCATTGAAGCTAGCCGCCGCCGTTTCTTTGTCTATCCCCTGTGTAGGGTCCGTTCTACACCCGGGGGTGTAGTGCGGGGGGGATAGGATCGGGCGTGGTGCTCCCGGTAGCAACCGGTCCGCTGATCCGCTGATCGCAGTCTCGTACCGTTCTGCGTACGGTGGCCCGGTGCGGTCAGTCGCATGGTCAGCGGATGGCGTACGTCAAGTCTTCGGAGTCGAAGAGCCATATTGATGCGGATATGCTCTAGAGCCACTTCGCAGGGAGGGAGGCCCGCGTCCCGTAGGTTGGCTACAATGGGCGTGGTCCTCCAGACCGGTAGTACCCCCTTTGTTTGCGAGGTTGATCACTTTGTCAGCCTTCGCTATGCGTGACCCCATTCGAGTGCTCACCATGGTGCCTCGTAGATGGCCTCCGCCTGTACTTAGCCGCGTTTGTCCCGGATACCACGCTTCTGCCCCGTAAAGTAGCGAGGGCATTACGCATGTGATCGTGGCTTTCCGTAGGGAGGCCGCAGGGGGGCCATGCACGGTATTGGCAAGGTGCTTGATGTGCAATGCCACTTTCCGTGCCTTCTCTACTCGTTCAGCGATATGTCTTTTGAAAGTAAGTAAGTTTGCGATCGAGCCATACTCCCAACCATCGAAGCGCCGGCTGCTTTGTGTCACCTGGTGCGCTTGTTGTAGGTTGTATGGTTAGTGTAGGGGAGATGACAGCTTCCGGGGCATGTGTGCGTGACGCCTACGAGTGAAGTGCATCATCTCTAGCTTCTCTGGTGCGAAAGCGACTTTATTGGCTAGTCCCCATGCTTCTATCCGTCGGACGTCCTGCGTGATCGCTGTAACGTTCTCCTCCAGTGTGTTACCTATTCTGTAAAGCGCAATATCGTCCGCGTACCCAAATCGAAGGGCTTGATCTTGATTCAGAAGCTCCGCCAAGTAAAGCATGTAAAGCACCGGGGATAGAGGTGAGCCTTGAGGGGTGCCGCATTGTACCCGCGACTCGTCCGTATAGGCGTCCTCGAGCCTGACCATCACCTTGCGTTCTTGCAGAAACGATCTAATCATTTTCAGTAAAGGCACAGGCCAGCCTTGGTCTTGCATCCTCTTCAGTAGCCGCCGGGGTAATAGCGCGTCGAATGCTCCTTGTACATCCATCGTAACCAGCGTGACTTCTCGTTTTCTAGCAAAAGCGCATTCCACATCGTGTACGAATGCCGAAACTAGGTCCATAGCCGATCGTTTGGGCAGAGCCCCACAGTGTTGAGGGCTCAGCGTGCTGTGCGTTAGCGACGTCCATGCTATCCGTCTCGCGATAGTTCGTTCCAGGCCTTTGCCTACGCAGGATAGCAGGGCTATCGGGCGCCAGGAGCGAATGGAGCTCTTGTCCTTCTTGCCGACCTTAGGCAGCATCACCACCTCGGCTAGTCGCCACACACTTTGGGGAAATAGCTCCTTTTGAGGCAACATTCGAAGAGATCGCGGATGTATCCCTTGACACTATCCCAGCAGGCTTTCAAAAGCCGAACCGTGACTTTGTCGGCACCCGGTGAAGTGCTTGAGACCCCGATAGTGTTCCGTTCCACCTCCTCGAGGGATACGTTAGTGTCCCAGGGAAGAGTAGAGGCGCGGTTTTCGGTTTTCCAATATCGGGTCCGCCTCCAGATCGTCGGTGCTATCGTACCTATGCAGTACTTTGTCCAGCAGAGCCTGTGCTTTCTCCCTCATGCCCTCGATCGGTTGGCCGTCTACCACGAGCGGCGGAGACTTGAGGGAGGGAGCCGCTCTGTGCCAGCCTACTACCTTATATAGATCCGCATCATCCGACGCGCTGTCGATTAGCCTTCTCCAATATTCCCTCTTCGCTTTGCGCGTTGCGCTGAGCATCCTTTTCCTATCCTCTAGAGTCTTACCAGAGCGCTTGTACAGGCTGTATGCGGACGCGCTTTCGTTAGTCCACCAGGGCGCTGATCGCGCCCGGTCGCTCGCCGGCCGCCCTGCGGTCCGTATCGCCCGTTGGAACAGGTCTGTGAGCTGCTCCGTGGCTGTTTCGAGCTCGAGGTCCGAAGCGATATGCCTCACTTTCGGGAGCCAGTATGCTCCGCTCTCTATTAGACTAGCAAAAGTGTATAAACCGTCTTCCGTGACTCTGTACCCAACGCGTTTATTAGGTGGTGTCCCTCGCCCCGGAATAGTGGTAACCTGCGTATAGTGATCCGACCCGCAGTCCATATCCCGGCGCACTACCGTCTCCGTGAAAGGTATATTGGAGAAGGTAAGGTCGATCACATGCCCTGCGCGGTGGGTGGGAATCCCTACCTCGCCGATGAAGTCCATGCCAGTGTCCTGGGACCAGTTGGAAAGCGTAGCTCCTTGCGTAGCCGATAGCACCCCTGGCTCGTAAGTGTCGTGCTTCGCATTGAAATCCCCTCCGACCAGCGTGCGGGGCCCTGGAATAATACCTATCGTATAGTTTATCATTGCCATAGTGTTAGGCTCTCGATAGATATTCACTATGTGGTAGCCATTTACCTCTAGCCATACTACATCTCTGTTGCGTTCCCCACGCCGTTGTTGAGCTTGTATCGCGGCGCCTCGCCGTATGTATGACATAGTCCTTGGCCTTTCAGCCTCCCGTTCAGTCGCCTCTTCCGCCTCCCACGAATCGTAGGGGGCGTAGCACTCGTATGCTGGGTGGTTTTGTGTCTTGGTTCCCGGGGAGCTCCAAGGCTCTTGGACGCATACCACATCTACCCCGTTCTCGTACGCGAGCTGAAGCAGAACGCTATGTGCTCCCGCGCCTTTCCCTACGTTTGCCCATGCCACTGTTATATGTGGAGTAGGGCTGTCTTCGCGGCCTTCGCCGCTTCGCCTGTCCAAGCCACTACTCATTAGAGAAAGGATCGGTAGCTTCAATCAATTGCGTAGTTGCTGCAACGTCGTCGTCGTCGGTATCCATCGCATCCTCAACGCGGGCTTTGCGCACGCTATTCCGCGATAGGAGCTTGAGGTTCATTTGACCCGGGGCTGCTCTAGAGCGTTTCGAAGCTCTGGTTTGTGACACCGGCGAATCTGTAGTGCGCTTCGCGCTTTCGCCTCCTTCCCTCGGTGTCGCTGGTACCTGGATCTCGACGCGGGTAAGCGCCGGGGTCCGGGTGGTGCTCGAAGGGGCCGTGGAGTTCGTAGAGCTCTGGGTGCTCTGAGAGCTTCGAGTGCTTTGGGCTCCCGCTTGGAAGGTGCGCATTGCTTGAACAGTACCCGTAGCTGTGCCGGAAGCACACGCTTTTTGGACCGCTCGGTTGTTTCTGCGGATCGCTTCCACTTGAGCCTTGGTTAGGTTGCACTGTGGCTTCCCTCCAGCGGTGCTGCGGGGTGCCAGCAGGCAACCCTTGTGCCCTGCCGGGAACGGGCCGTGGCACCCGTTGCACTTCGCAGGCGCTGGGCATAGTTCGTGCATCAGGCCTTGGTGCTTAGCCTTCGCGATACTACAGTTGTTGCATCGCGCTGGCCTTGTACAGCGGTAGATGTTGCAGTAGGTTTGGCAGCCCAGTTTGTGGAGTTCCACTTGGCTGCGGGGGGGTAGATGGAACGAGAGAGGGGTGGCTCCAAACAATCGAAAGGGGGCGACTGGGGTAGTGAAGCTAACGATCCATGCGTTCTCCGTACCGCTTCTGAAGCTTTCAAGGCATCTAACCGGGGCGATGCCGGTTTGGATCCGGGCTTCTCTCGCCACCATTTCCTCCGTAACTTTGACTTGCCCATCGATTGCGCTGAACAGGGATCTTGGTACCTGCCTTACGCGATGGTTGTACCACGTCTCCGGGAGATCTAAGCGAGTAGCCCCGGTGATCTCGCAGATCTTCAGTTTGTGGGCCTCCTTCATTAGGATATCCCTCACTTCCAGGGATTTAGGGTGAAGTGCCCAGCCCGTTTTGCATCCTACCACCTCTGGGATGTCTCCTTCGTTAATGCCAGGGATGGCCTTGACTAGGCTTTCCCGAATCAGGAAAGGGCTGTCGCGGCGTGGGCCCGCAAAGGGGGCGCATCTAGCCAGGATACGCTTATCTACCTTTGTTGCCTTGGCAGCGTTTTTCTTTGCAGAGTTTGCTTTGGGGGCCCCACTCTGAGGGGCGGTCGGAGGCCCGCCGGCCTTGGGGGTCTTTACGACTCCCGCCCAGGTCAGAATTGGCGAAGTCTTTGTTACACTCTCTTTTTGCCTTCAAAATTTTTGGGCTTTCTTTTGCTGTGCCCATTGTAAGAGCGTCTGCGACGCACGTCAGGATCGCGTCTTGGATCGGGAGGACAGTGTGCATTTCTTTTTGAGTGAAGGATTTAACGATTCCTTCTAGGGAGTTCACGAGTGCGTTCGTGAACTTGCGGCGGGTTGCCGCTTGCTGTTCGGCCTCCTGTAGGAGCCCGTTGACTCGTTGAAGAGCCGTCATTCTTTGAGGTCCCCCGGGCACAATAGGGGGGAGCGATGTGGGTTTCGTTTTCTCTCCAACTCGGGGTTGAAGGGGGTGGGTGAGAGATGGTCGCGTTGTCGCGTATGGTCGCTGTCGACCATTCGCGCCTCCCTCGCCGGTGTGGTAGGGCCCATTTCCGCCATACTGGTTGGAAAAGGGTGCTTCGTATGCCTTCCGCAGGTGGTAATACTTTGCAGGTTCCGCAGAGTATCGTCGGTTAGGTATATATGTAACTTTTTAATTAAGTTATATAATTAAGCTTTTGCTTTTTTAATAATTTCGATAGCCTTTACTTTTTAATTTGTATAAGTCTTTATCTTTTTTTGTGCTTTATACATTTTCTTTTTTATCAATAATTCTAATTTTGATACAAACCCAAGATTATAAATAACCTGTTTAAAGTATAACTTTTGGCGATAAACAGTACCTCCCACGTCTTCGACGCCGAGGCGATCGGGGCCCTTAAAGGGCTACAATGCGCACTGGAAATTCTCCAGCCTTCAGACGGTCAGCTATGGATTACATCGATAGCACTTCAGTGATCTGGTGTATGCGGGCGAACGCCCCTAACACCTTCCAATGGGCCTTTCTCGAATGCCATACGCTTATCGACCGTTACAAGGTTGGTATTATATATGGTCTCCGGGCCATATGGGTATCGAAGGCAACGAGATAGCTGACGAGCTGGCGGACGCCGGCGCAAAGGAAGGCCGAATGGACAACGACCGCTCAGCAGAGCCCACGATCAGCGGAATAGGTACAACAGCGAGGGCCCTCGCTAATGTAACGACCTCCGACTGGTGGAGACGAAGACATACTGGACTTTCGGCGTCATACCGCAAGTGGGAACTCGGATATGCCATAGCCGAACCCCCAGAGCTCCGCCTCCCCCCGCACGTCGCTCCACCGGCTCTTAGCCGCCCGAACGGCACATGGCGACTTTGCGCAGTATCACAGAAGGTTCGGCCATAACGACGCTGAGCTTAACTGCCTCTGCGGATACAAGAAAACCCCTGAGCATTTTGTATTCTGTGAGATCTCCCAGCGCAAGTTCCACGCCTGGCCGGAGAAGCCAGACCGCCCGCCCAGCCGCCCCGAAGAAGGACGAAAGTACCTGAACGCGATAATGGCGCACCCGGAGCTGTTTGAGAACTTTCTCACGGTAACCCAGCATTTCACCCTTAACGCTCGTGCATCGCAAACCCGCGATCGGACAAGCTCGGGTGGCCCCCAGTAAAGCTACGGCTCGCCGAAACAGAACCGCCACTCCCAACCGCTTGTACAAGCGCTAACTCTAGGAACCGGCAGAAGCGAAACGCCCTCCGCATAAGGGAAGTAGTAGTCTACGTATGCGTAGAATGAGGAAGAGAGAAAAAGAGGAAACGCCTTTCCAAATGGAGGGAAAGGGGCCGCAAGGACAAAGGGAAACGGCACTGCCTGGGGGTACTAACCGGAGGGCAGGGCGCCAGAAGTACCATCACGTATGGCATCGGGCCATACATGGGTGGCGCGCGGGGAGGCCAAGCCTCCGACGCGGGCCCGTCGCTAATACCCTTCGGGAGGTCAGAATTAGCCATTCTATACAGAGACGTTAAACATTAAATAAATAAATAAATAAAAGTATAACTTTTTATAGGATATAATAGAAAAAGTATAGAATAGAAAATATAGGTAATCTGTAATGTATTTCTTATCAATCTTATATTTATTTATTTATTTATTTATTATTGTTTTACGTCTATATGAGCTAGCTAGACTCTTGACCTCCCGAGGGGTACTAGAGACGGGTGATACACTAGTGGGTCGAAGACCCAAGAGCTCACCACTTAGGTACGTATAGTACGTCGTCGCTAGGTTGAAGCACTGAGGCCGCCTCCTCCCGGCGGTCTCTCACAACTCTAGCTCTGTTGGGCAGCCTCCTTCCGCCATTTGAGGGAGCGTCCTGCATTGAAGGGATTAACCTTTGCTTGTTACATGAAAAAGAATGTCGGGCTATACAGCAATCGCACTGGTAGGGAGTGCTAAAAGAGCAGTTATTACGTTAGGATGCAGCCTTTGTATCGTCGTATAGAGTAATGCGCCGCGCTCTATAAATCGCGCCTCAGATTAGGCTCTGGGGTGAAGCGGAGAGAGAGTAGGGGGGGGGGGAAGGGGAGAGGATGGGTTGGGAAGGGAGGGGGGAGAGGTCGGGGGCAACGCTCGGTGGGACGTTGTCTGGAGTGCCGTTGGGCTCCTGGTTGCAGAACTTGAAGTACCGCGTCGTTGTGACAAAGCGCTCGAACTCTTGTGGGCGATCAAGAAGCTGTCGTATGTAGTCGTGCCCTTCTCCAGCGTTTGTCGGTGGGCGAGTAGGTTTCAGTGGCCACGAATGGAATCTCCTGACGGAGATCTCACAGAACACAAGGTGCTCCGGGGTTTTAGCCTTACCGCATGGGCAGTGTGTCTCTGCGTCCTCGTGCTTGAAGCGCCTATGGTAGGCCTCAAAGTCGCCGTGCCTGGATCGCAGCGCAAGTAGTCGATGTAGAGTCGGTCTGGGAAGATGGAGTTCTATAGGCTCCTTCAAAGCGTAGTCGAGTTGCCATTGGCGGTACCCACCTGACAACGTTGATTTGTTCTTATACCACCAATCACTTGTGGCGTTGCGAGCCAGGCCTCGTGCTATCGATCCTATACCGCTGATCGTAGGTTGCGTAGTAAGCCCTGGATCCACTATACCGCTTTTGGCCCCTGCGTCTGCTAGTTCATCCGCTGCCTCGTTGCCGATTATACCCTGGTGCCCAGGGGACCACCGTATGTTGACCGCGTGCCGATCGATTAATCGATGGCTTTCTAGGAACGCCCATTGAGAAGTGTCCGAAGCGTTCGCTCGTTTGCACCAGATCACAGAGGTGCTGTCGATGCATAGCCATCGTTCTGTATCTGCGTCGGATGGTAGTGTGAGCGCTTTCTGAAGCCCTTTCAAAGCACCTATCGCTTCTGCGTCAAAGACATGGGACAGCGTGTTAATCGCGCCTTTTCCAGTGGCTGCAAGCGTTTGCCCTTGGTAGATTGCATAGCCGTAGCCCACGTGCTTCCCCATGTCATCGTATGATTCAGATCCGTCCGAGAAGATGGTGATTGTGTTAGGCGGCAAGGCGTTCCACCAGTCAGTGAAGCTAGCTGCGGCTGTCTCTTTGTCTATCCCCATTGTGGGGTCCATTCTGCACCCGGGGGTGTAGTGTGGGGGAGATAGGATCGGGCGTGGTGCTCCCGGCAGCAGCCGGTCCGCTGATCGCAGTCTTGTGCCGTCCTGCGTGCGATGACCTGGTGCAATCAGCCGCATGGTTAGCGGGTGACGTATGTCAAGTCTTCGAAGTCGGAGTGCCATATTGATACGGATGTGCTCTAAAGCCACCTCGCAGGGAGGGAGGCCCGCGTCTCGTAGATTGGCCACAGTGGGCGTGGTCCTCCAGGTCGGTAGTACTCCTCTTGTTGCAAGGTTGATCACTTTGTTGGCTTTTGCTATATGTGACCCCATTCGAGTACTCACTATGGTGCCTCGTAGATAGCCTCCACCTGTACTTTGTCGTGTTCGTCCTGGGTACCACGCCTCCGCTCCGTAAAATAACGAGGGCATCACGCATGTGATCGTGGCCTTCCGCAGAGAGGCTGCAGGGGGGCCGTGCAGGGTATTAGCCAGATGCTTGATGTGTAATGCTACTTTCCGTGCCTTTTCTACACGTTCTGCTATATGTCTCTTAAACGTAAGCTTGCGGTCGAACCATACCCCTAGCCACCTGAGCGCCGGCTGCTTTGTGTCGCCTGGTGCGCTTGTGGTGGGCCGTATGGTTAGAGTAGGGGAGATGACAGCCTCCGGGGCACGTATATGGCGCCTGCGAGTGAAGTGCATCATTTCTAGCTTCTCTGGCGCAAAAGCGACTTTATTAGCCGACCCCCATGCCTCTATCTGTTGAACATCTCGCGTAATCGCCTTGATATTGTCCTCTAATGTTTTGCCTACCCTGTACAAGGCAATGTCGTCTGCGTATCCGAATCGGAGAGCTTGATCCTGATTCAGAAGCTCTGCCAAGTAAAGCATGTAGAGCACTGGGGAAAGGGGTGAGCCTTGAGGGGTGCCGCATTGTACTCGCGACTCATCCGTGTAGACATTCTCGAGCCTAACCATCACCCTGCGCTCCTGTAAGAACGACCGGATCATTTTCAATAGAGATGTAGGCCAGCCCTGGTCTTGCATTCTCTTCAGCAGCCGTCGGGGTAGAAGCGCGTCGAATGCTCCTTGTACATCCATTGTGACCAGCGTGACTTCTCGCTTTCTAGCAAAAGCGCATTCCACGTCGTGCACGAATGCCGCGACTAGATCCATAGCCGATCGTTTAGGCAAGGCCCCGCAGTGTTGAGGGCTCAGTGTGCTGTGCGTTAGCGACGTCCAGGCTATCCTCCTTGCGATGATCCGTTCTAGGCCCTTGCCTACGCAGGATAGTAGGGCTATCGGACGCCAGGAGCGGACAGAGCTCTTATCCTTCTTGCCGACCTTGGGCAGCATTACTACCTCAGCTAGTCGCCACACTTTGGGGAAATAGCTCCTTTTAAGGCAGCATTCGAAAAGGTCACGGATGTACCCCTTGATGCTACCCCAGCAGGCTTTCAGAAGCCGGACCGTGACCTTGTCCGCACCCGGTGAGGTGCTTGAGACTCCGATAGTGTTACGTTCCACCTCCTCGAGGGATACATTAGTGTCCCAGGGTAGAGTTGGAGCACGATTCTCTGATACCGGATCTGTGTCTAGATCGTCAGTGCTATCATACCTATGCAGTACTTTGTCCAGCAGAATCTGCGCTTTTTCCCTCGTGCCCTCGATCTGTTGGCCATCCACTACAAGTGGTGGAAACTTGAGGGAAGGAGCTGCTTTGTGCCATCCCACCACCTTATATAGATCTGCATCGTCCGATGCATTGTCAATTAGCCTTCTCCAGTATTCTCTCTTCTTCGCCTTGCGCGTTGCGCTGAGCATCCTCTTCCTGTCTTCTAGAGTCCTACCAGAGCGTTTGTAGAGGCTGTACGCGGACGCGCTTTCGCTGTCCCACCAGGGCGCCGATCGCGCCCGGTCGGTTGCTGGTCGCCCTGCGGTCCGTATCGCCCGTTGGAACAGATCCGTGAGCTGCTCTGTGGCTGTTTCGAGCTCGGCGTCCGAGGCGATATTCATCACTTTCGGGAGCCAGTATGCTCCACTTTCTATAAGACTGGCAAAAGTATATAAAACCATCTTCCGTGACCCTGTACCCAACACGCTTATTGGGTGGCGTACCTCGCCCTGGAATAGTAGTAACCTGCGTGAAGTGGTCCGATCCGCAGTCCATGTCCCGGCGCACTACCGTCTCCGCAAAAGGTATATTGGAGAAGGTTAGGTCGATCACATGCCCTGCACGATGGGTAGGCACCCCTACCTCGCCGATGAAGTCCATGCCAGTGTCCTGGGACCAGTTTGCAAGCGTAGCCCCCTGTGTGGCCGACAGTACCCCTGGCTCATAGGTATCGTGCTTCGCATTAAAGTCCCCTCCGATCAGCGTGCGAGGCCCTGGGACAATGCCTACCGTATAATTTATCATTGCCATAGTATTAGGCTCTCGGTAGATGTTCACTATATGATGGCCATTTACCTCTAACCAAACGACATCTCTGTTGCGTTCCCCACGCCGCTGTTGTGCTTGCACCGCAGCACCCCGCCGTATATACGACATAGTCCTTGGCCTTTCAGCTTCCCGCTCGGTCGCCTCCTCTGCCTCCCACGAATCATAGGGGGCGTAGCACTCGTATGCCGGGTGGTTTTGTGTCTTAGTTCCCGGGGAACTCCAAGGCTCCTGCACGCATACCACGTCTGCCCCGTTCTCATACGCGAGCTGCAGCAGAACACTATGCGCTCCCGCCCCTTTCCCACTCTTATCAATCTAAAGCTAGCTATAATTGCTAGCTCTCCCTGCTCTGCACTCACGTGAACTATACTTTCAACACTCGTTATTTCTTTGATTGTATACATTAGCATTTATAATTCTTATTATTAATACTTATTCCAATTATAAAGCCTTTTCATTTCAATTGTATATATTTTCGGAGATATATTATATTTTTCGGTTGTTTTCGTTAACTAAATAAATAAAAGAGGGATATTAATAAAAGCTTTTTAAATAATATTATTTAATAATAAAAAAAATGGGTTTAATTAGATTATAAAAGTATTTAATATATTTCAATATTGTCAGCTTTCACACACAAATTATCAATACAGCGAAGATATTAATATTTAAAACAATCTTTATACTTTTTAACAAAATTCGCAGTCTAATTCTTTTTTATAAAGCTGTTTATAATCTTTTATACAAAATTCTGGATTATACCACTAATAGAAAATATAAATTGTTATATTAATTTATTAATTTGATTAATAAAAGTTTTTTCTTACTTTATTGAAAAAGATTAATATATATTGGTATATATTACTGTATAGAAGATAGTTTTGCCTCTATAATATCGGAATAGTGTAGAACAGTTAACTTTATATATTTTAATTATCTGGGAATATTTAGAACATTCTTACCCTTTTATATAATCTAACATAACCTCTATATAAATCTTTAAAAGTATTTCGTTAGGTTTTGAATCCATGGTATTGATATTTTGAAAGTCGAAAAAAAGCGTGCAAGATCCAGGGGTGTGTACGATTCAGGGAGCTTGTTTACATATATGCAGAGCCGACTTGCAGAGCTTATATTTGAGAAGTTCTCGGGACATGTGAGCTTGATAATTAATGTTCACACTTGCTGTTTTTCTTTGTAGGAAGTACATAGGACTTTTGTCACAGCAGTATATGAGTATGGTGACACAGCTATCAAAAACTATTTGATATGTCATTAGATAAAGCATCTACTATCTATACATGGCTCTATGATAATGGTTGCGAGTTCATATGGATTTGACCTTTTTCACGGTGTGTCTTTAGTGATCTCAATTTAGCCCTGCGGATAAATATATCCCCTCTTCCATTTATCCACGGACCAGCGCATTCCACAAAACACGATGCATCGCGCTCAATATAGATACCTTCTGCCGGCAGATTATTCTCGTAAGGTAAACATGTCGTGACATGATCTGCGTATCTCAAATGTAGGTGTTTTCTCTATTTCTTCTGATCCCACGTCTTGAGTTTTGTTATCGTTGGCTCAAATACAATTTATTATCAAGATCTTTCATTATGGCATTCCAAGAACAATTAACACTAGGCTATAACACAAAACATCCGTTTTCACTTATTTCCCTCACTGACAGAAAGTCGGTTCAAGATCTCCTCAAAAGCCTTCTTGGTCCTCTCAGACCCCACTTCTCTCCGCAAAAAGCACTGATCCGTGTGCCTGGCTCCACTGCTGTCCGCTTCGATGCTCGTGCTGCTGAGATTGAAGGGTTTTGTCGACCACTATGGGGATTGAGCTCTCTCTTAGCTGGAGGGGGAGACTATGAAGGAACGGAATGGTGGGTTGAGGGATTGAAAAAAGGTACGGATCCGACAAGCGAGGAGTATTGGGGAGAGCCGAGAGATAATGATCAGAGAATGGTGGAAATGTGTCCATTGGGATTTACATTAGCTGTTGCGCCGGTGTTTTGGGAGAAACTAACTGAGAAGGAGAGAGGCAATGTGGAAACGTGGTTGGGAAACTCGATTAATAGTAAGAAGTGAGTTTTCGTGGTAGAACACGGGTACAAGAGAAGTGCTGATAAGTGCTAGTATGCCAAATACAAATTGGTTGTGGTTTCGAGTATTCGCCAACCTGGGACTGAAGAAGAATGGAGGAAAGTTTTCACAAGAAAGAATCGAGCAAGATATCGTTCATCTAAATTCTTTCTTCCGAGGAGAAGGATGGTCAAACGATGGACCAGAGGGAATTTGGCAACAAGATTATTACAGCGGAAGTTTTGCAATACAATTCCTTCAACTAATCTATTCGAAGTTAGCAGGCGATGAGGATCCAGCCAAAGCTGCAGAGTTCAAAAAAACGTGCTCAGAATTATGCATTGGACTTTGTGTATTATTTCGATGAAGAAGGGAGAGCTACACCTTTTGGAAGAAGTGTGGGATATCGGTTTGCCATGGCTTCATTCTGGGAGCACTAGCATATGCCGATGTCGAGCTGCCAGAACCCTTGACATGGGGAATTATCAAAGGATTGCTACTGAGGAATCTCAGATGGTGGCAAACTCAAGATCAAATATGGAGCCCGACAGGAACATTGACTGTGGGGTATTCTTTTCCTAATATGTTCATGTCAGAAAACTACAATTCACCAGGTAGTCCATATTGGGCATGTCTAGCATTTATCTGTCTCGCTGTTCCTGAAAGCCACCCATTCTGGAAAGCCGAAGAGGAGCCATATCCGATAAACCTCATTCCGGAGATTAAAGCTTTGAAACATCCAGGCCACATTGTCAGCTACCTTGGAGGTCACAAAATTATTCTCTCTTCAGGTCAGGCATGCTCATATCCTATGAGAGGCACTCATGCAAAGTATGGATCATTCGCCTACAGCAGTGCATATG
The DNA here is from genome assembly GCA_003260565.1 of Monilinia fructigena. Taxonomy (NCBI): domain Eukaryota; kingdom Fungi; phylum Ascomycota; class Leotiomycetes; order Helotiales; family Sclerotiniaceae; genus Monilinia; species Monilinia fructigena. The sequence goes on from QKRW01000036.1 coordinate 237,761, forward strand.
CCTACTCTGTACCTACGGGATGTTTTTCGCTAGAACAATTCGCATTGGCTTCACAACTCGGCTTATCTGATGATGGAGGTGAAGTTTGGAAGACCCGTAGACTTTGTGAGACAGCAGTCATCGAGACACACGATGAGCAACCAGTTTTGAAGTCAATCTGGCACCCATTCCCAGATGTCACTATCAAAACTTATCTCATTCCTCCTGTTAACTCTACACCAAACTGGCATATACGTGTGCATAGGATTGAGGCAAGTCAACAGATCATGACAGCCGATGGAGCTTTTGCAATATGCAATGAGCGCAAATCCGACGGTCGCTACCCTCGATCTTTACGATGATACTAAAAATGAAGGTACCTTGCCCAAGATCATCGGAAACTACGATCTCAACACACCCGAAGGCAGTTCACCAGGCTCGATAGGTGCATTCGCTGTATCCAAGGGAGCGGTTGGAATAGCTGCGCTTGAGAGCGATGGAAAAAGTTTGCGTACGGCAATGCTCGTGAATGCTGACCCGAACTCCAATTTGGTTGAAAGTCGTACTGTGATACCTACTTTACAGATTACATTGGGAAGTGGAACTGTGGCTTGGTTTGTGACGGGTATATATGCTAAACCTTCTGGGGAAGCAAAGAACTATCTTGATGGATGGAAAAATAGACCTGCGGTTCCCGGGTGGCTGATCAATGAAATTAGAGATGAGTGAGTTATTATGAGACACAGCTTCTTGGTAAGAGATGAAGATTCAAAGTATCAATTTAGGTTCAGAACAAGCATTCCTAGATCTTCTAGAGTTCTTTTCTTATCTGTCAGAACATAGTATTACATGCCACAACATTATCTATCACCTTACCTAGTGATAAATCACACTCCCCTCTTACAAACAGATCAGCCCTCAAATATCTAATACCAACTGATGCAAATCAACGCTCTCGGCGCATCCTCCAATTCCACGCCAAGTCTCTGTATCTTCTATCAAGATCCCTACCTCATCCAGGATTGCTGGATAAATATGCTTCCAGAGTTCAAATTTATATAATCTAAACCCCTGCTCAATAAAATGGATTACCCATCTTCCCATCTGCGGGGCTCCACACGCCAAACTGCAAACGGATTACAACGCATGAATACCCGAAAGAAACATATGCGCTCAACCGGCTATTGATCCTGGGCGTGGTCATGTAGAACTGACATTGAGGAATAAGATTGGTTGGATAAAACTGAGCTAGTATTATCCGCGGTATTTATCTAAAAACTGGGGGTGGAGCAGAAGCTTTGAGGAGGATCTCCTTGGCTGCCTTGGCCATGTTGAACGAGGCGGATGAATATGGGGATATAGGTCTCGGTTTCTCGATGGAGAATGGTTTCTCCTTTAGATGACTGGATGTGGGATAAACTGCATGATAATTTATCGATATATTCGATCGCATTAGTGATTTGAGACTGAACCTCCAAAGGTACGACTTTCCTTCAGAGGCTCGACCTTTCTTCGCACGCACCTATCTTGATATCGACACATCAAGGCTCTACTCAATTAGTTTTTCTGTACTTACAGTAAATTTTTTCTGTTTAACTCAATTGTCTATAAGATCAAACAAATAAAGCAGTCGAGATGGCAGTCGGACTTGGGCAGAGGTTTTTGATGAAAATCGTGAAGAATGAGTCGATGAAAACGTACGTGCAGAACTTGGAAATCATTGGAAATCCCAACTGACTTTTATGTGATAGGGATCCGTAAGCATATACAAGTTTACCAAAAGAAACCTTAACCTAATGGCAACTTTTGAACAGCCCGGAAATTTATGGGTGGAGAGTGTTTTTCCTAGCATGTTCCGGTATATACATCAATCCCATCTAGTGGAAGGAGGATATATAGCAACGTTTATACTGACTTGTGTACAGCTTGTTTTGGCGGCATGCTCTTTGGTTGGGGTATGTCAGGACTTGAGAGTCGAATACTTATTAGCTATGGAGTGTACTGATTTCAGCATGAAGATATTGGTACAATTGGGGGCGTTATTGTCATGCCGAGCTTCATGAAGTATAATGATTCTTCAATTTTACACCTAGTGCAGGATTGATTCAAATAGGGCCTATCATATCGACCGGCTTAGTGACGCTGGGAAAGCAAATCTTCAATCGAATAGTGAGTTTCCGCCTATGAATTATGGGTTGTGGATCTAAAAATAGATAGTTGTCAGTACACTGCAAGCAGGTTGTTTTTTTGGATCATTATTCGCATACTACGTTGCGGATAGGTGCGGCCGAAAGGTGAAGAGCTTCAATATATCACAACAGTTACTTTACTGAAAATTTGAAGCCTGCGCTGCTCACCGCTGCCGGGGTCACAATTCTAGGTGTCATTCTTCAATGTGCATCGCATGGTTATATGTAAGAAGTGCCATTCTACAAATTTATTCAAAGTCTTATTTGTCGATAGCTCGGCACTATATGTAGGAAGACTTGTCGCTGGATTAGGTGTTGGAGCTGCTAGTATGCTCACTCCACTCTATGTAAGTTTATGTAATGAATTCCTCTAATCAAAGCTTTAAACTAATAAAATGGCTCCTTTAGGTGAGTGAAAAATGCGCCCAGAGCTATCAGAGGTGCTCTTACTGGAACGTATCAACTTTTCGTTGCTACTGGGACGATGTTGAGTTTTTGGATAAATTACGGTGCTTTATTGCACCTTAAAGGCGATGCACCATGGATTGGTAATGTAAACCCTTTTAATACAGAATTTTGTCAAACAGAATCCTAACTTTCTGTCTCCTTTAGTCTCACTTGCTCTTCAGATGTTGCCAGCAATTTTCCTTTTCGTGGGAATTGCTTTGTGTCATGAATCTCCTCGATGGTTGGCACGACAAGATAACTGGGAGAAAGCTACTTTTGTCCTATCGAAAGTTTCCAAGTAAGATCCTCATTGCTCCAAGCGAGATACTTGACAGCACTAGTAACACACACAAGTCTTCCACCAGACCACCCCTACATTCGTATGGAATTAGAAGAAGTAAGCTCGTACCAGCACCAATCCTCATCCAAAAATCTACTAAAAAACCCCAGATGTCCGAGCAGCTTGAAAACGAACGACGTCTAATCGGCGGCACGACCTTCCTCGATCTCATGAAAGAAATGTGGACTATTCCGGGAAATCGTAATCGAGCTCTAATATCCATCTGCCTAATGATCTGTCAACAAATGACCGGCACCAACGCCATAAACTATTACGCGCCCAGAATTTTCGGAAACCTCGGTATCGATAGCACCAAATCAGGTCTCTTTGCCACTGGGGTCTACGGCATTGTGAAAATGGCTACTTGTGCTGTATTTTTACTTGTGGCCGCCGATTCTCTGGGACGGAGAAAATCTTTGCTATGGACTAGTATTGCGCAGGGATGCGCAATGTTTTTTATTGGGTTCTATGTGAGGTTTGATCCACCGCTTAAGGGGGCGGTTATTCCTCCTGTAGGCTATTTTGCTTTGACTTGTATTTTATCTGTTTTTGCGGGTTTCTTTCAATTTGGTTGGGGACCGTGCTGTTGGATTTATCGTAAGTGAGATACCGACTGCAAGGTTGCGAGCACTTAATGTAGCGATTGCGGCATCGACGCAGTGGTTGTTTAATTTTGTTGTTGCGAAGGCTGTGCCTACTAGTAAGTATTGATTTCCCGTTCCTTTCTCCAAAAAAATAGGTATGCGACCAGATGTTAACATGAAAAAGTGTTAGTAACAGTCGTCGTCGTGCCGGTTACGGTACTTACTTCATCTTTGGCTCTTTCTGCTTCAGCATGTTTTTCTTCGTGTGGTTCCTAATCCCCGAAACCAAAGGGCTTTCTCTCGAGAAAATGGACGATCTATTTGGAGTTACCGATCCCATCCATAAATTCAACGTGGAATCAAATGCTGGGTCTATCAACCGAGGTACTAATAATGATAAATCCGCTGTTAATATCCCTGATACTCCTACTCCTGGTACAGATACTGGCGCTGTTATAGAAGCTGTTTTTGTGCAAGAAAGACGTTGCAAATACTAAGACAGATACTACGACGACGGATAGTGTGGAACATGTCGAACATGGCAGTGTAGTACCAAGGAAGGAAGCGAAAAGAAGTGAGCAGAGCCCTGGGATCATGACTGCTGGTGATAAAGAAATTGGGCTGAGAAGCGGTGCTGGGAGTGCGAGAGCGTTAACGCCGATGAGACATTTTCTCGGGAAGGAGAAAAACGAAATAAGAATGAGACTGGGAGTGTGAGTGTGAGTGTGAGCGACCAGGTAGGATTTTATTGTTAATGACGCTTCTCTTGGATTACATTATTTAATTTTGGGAATGGGGGCATGATAGGGAGCAGCGTAGCCATGCGGAATATTGGCGATCTCGGCTCTTGAGAATTGGTAACGGACAATATGATATTACGATCAGATATAGTAAAAACAGATGCAGATACGAATACAGATATATACTAACTTGCATTCAGTAGCCCTAAATCAATAAATATAATGAATATTATACATCGTATGCTAGTTCTTCGACTATCTCTAAAATGGGTTGAGTGATCACACTCACACCTACTCTCAAAGGCGTTCTAGACATTTTATACAAATTTTTATGCTCCACTATGCGTAAAATCTTGTTGTATCTGGCGTATGCTCTGGGAATTTTCTGGTGAATGGTCTGTGGTGCAGGTAAAGGGGACTGATTAAAAGAGGATGTGAGGGCTAATTGGGGTGACTGGACTCATGGACGAAGTGCTGTCGTTATTAATATCTAACCGGTGAGATAAAACGTATACTGCATTCTGAATTATTTTGTCATATTATATAGATAAGAGTGATGAAAAGGGCTGGGGCAAGAGAACTGAAGCTATGCCATGAGGATATGGCATGTGATGCTCTCGAGTAGTGATGAAAAGGCTGCAAGATCAATATATGAACTTTTAAGCAAGTAAAATTGATCGATATGAGTGGGATATTTACTCGTGTCTTAATCAAATTAAATGTTCTTGGCCCTCTCTCTCCTCCGCTATTAATTATCTAAATTGTCTCCATAGACATCAATTACAATCAATACATCTTCTGCACGAATTTCCTTAGGTTCACTTAATTCTATTCTCCCACTTACTCATTTCAGACCACTTGTAAACGCGTCGGCAAAGTGGTTGCCAAATTTTTCTTATCACATTCAAAATGCACATATCCCAAGCCCAAAAGAGCACCACTCAAATGCGCCTAAATATTCAGAGATTAGAGCTGTTTATCACTTGAAGTTTTTGAGGCATTCTCACCGCGTGTCCCAACCTGAGGTTTTTGTATGCACCAAAGATGCCAAGAAGATCAAACAGCATGGCTACGCCCAATAGTTCCTGGGCCGCAAAATCATATGGTATCAACATGATTCGAAATTTAGCTTCAGGATGCTCCATAGCAGTAGCTCCAACCAGCGCAAACAGCGCACCACTTGCTCCCAAGAATGGTATATTGGGAATACTAGGCCGAAGCCCTCCACTTAGAGCTTGTGCCCAACTACTGATGACACCAGTGGATAAATAAAAACGCCGCCATATGAGCAATACTCGAATGAAAAATCAAATCTTGTCCTAGAGCAGGCATAAATGAGTTGAATGCGTACATATTGAATCCTAAATGCATAAGAGAGGCATGGCCAAAAAACACATGTAAGCAGTGTGGAGTTCCTGTTTCGAACCAGGTATATGCATGAAGATTTTGCTCCACAATGTTGGCACAAGGCCCCCTAAGGCATGTATTCCAATATTCATACCCATGATGGTATAGGTAAATTTCTCGGCGGGCAGTAATCTCCCCCAGAACTTCTGTCGGCCTTCAGGGGTGAAAAGTTGGTTTACTGGAGGCCATGTAGTTGGTGAATAGAGTCCAGGAAGGTACCTTCATCTCATGCACATTTCGCCTCAAATCATACGCATTCTCTTTATCCCTATAGAAAAGGCATATGACTTTTGGAGTCTCTTTTTTTCAAATTCAAATTTTCGAATGCGGCACACGTGGTATATATATCGTACCGACCGCTGCCAAGGTCCATATCGTGATCCCAGAGCTCGAGGCGTTGTCTTGAACGGGAGGGCTGCTAGGTGAGGGCGGTGCATCGCAGGCTTCCAATGGAGAAGAATGGTTTTTTTCCTTCTAAAGATTCTGGATTGAAGAGATGTCCTGCTAAATGAGTATCGTAGTGGTGAGACACGCGACAGCATATTGGAAGGCTTGGAGAGAGCGATTCTTTGAAACATGTCGGGTGATTAAGTCGCAGAAGCCAATGGAGTTTTCTATGGCACCAAGGAAAACTTTAAGGTCTAGTTCCTACTTAGGAAATGATAGCAAGAAGTTATCGTCCGTATCATGGCGTGGTGCGCATAAAAGTGATGTTTACTTTCCATTCTTGGATGATTCGATGTCGAAAGTTTATCTATGACACGTGACTAAGGTATTCTCGGATACATTCTGAGCTATGATGTAGGCACTGTGGGACCGAATCGGCATGTGGGTAGGAGGCTGCCTCCCCTTTACCAACCGAATAGTTATTCATCAAATTCCAATTCTCAATTTAACAACCCAACTCGGACAGGAAATTACTTCTACTAAACTAAAATTCCTTCAAGCACATTAATTTTTTTTGGGTCACATTGATGCGATGCTTAACAACAACTCCTATAAACTTCTAGCATCATGAGATTTTCATCTACGGAAAGTTATTTGTATTAAAACCTAATTATGAAAGAAAATTGTTGGTATTAACTTGGTCAGTTAAAGTGTGTAAGTACTTAAATCTCTTTTTGTATAATCATCGTTGTTATTCTCTATGTAATCTATGGAATGGAGGACGACTTTATAGACGTCCTCGAGGTGCTAGTACGCCTAATACGGTTAGACGTATTATTCGTACAGCAGCCCAAAAGTCACATGATCCATTTCCCGACAAAAATAAAGGCACCATTCTAGAGGCAATAATAAAATAGAGAAGATAACGAGATAGGCAAAAATATGCAAATCGAAATCTCGCAGAGGATCCATCATGATAAAGGCGTCCACACTAGCTTCCCGAACTGATATCCCCCAAACTTTGCATTCGGACCACCCCATCATCTCCAAAGACGCAAAGGGATATTAATTTCCTCAAATTACTAACACCCCTAGCCTTAGTTGCTCGATTCGTCTCCTCACCCTGTTCATTTCCTTCCTTGCCTCAGCAACCCTCATCGCATCCTCAAGCTCTATCTCTTTTCTCTCTGCCTCTTCTTCTAACGTTTTAAGTTCCGCATCTAGTCCTTCCGGACCAAAATCAAATTTAAGTTTGACTTCTTGTCCAGGTCAACCTCACATTTTTAAAATTGAAGCAGAGGAAGTAGTAGACGAATAGGTTAGTAGTGAAAGCAAGGGAGGGAACCCATGTGTCTAGGTCAATTACTGGAATACTCGGTGTCTCTGAGACCTTAGTACATGTCGAATTTTGTATTGATGGTCTGTAAAAGAGAATTTCCGGACTTTGACGGGATCCCGAAATTTAATGAGGGATTTGCTGCAGGCTCCAAGCGAGTTTTGATTGCTGGTTTGGAAATGGTTTTGGATTCTGCATTACTTAACCTTCGAGGGAATCGAAGTCGGAAAACCTTCTGATGAGCCAAGTTTTGGGAGCGTAATGGGGATGATAACATCTGTAGATAAAGGCTCAGACTTCAACAGGAGGATGTCTGGAAGCATTTCAATCATCTGAACAGGTTCAGTAGCGGTTTTTTGGTGGAAAACTTGAGGTGCCTCGAGCTCGACTTTAACAGTCGAGAGCGCAGCAACCTTGGATGAAGGAATTTTTTGCTGCAATTATGAAGTTGATGGTGTCTGTCAATGGGCCTTTAAATGCTGATGAATTAGGTTGCATGACAACACATTGAGGGACATCAATATCCATAAGATCATCTAGGGACTGAGCTTCAGATATAGAAGGGTCAGACTTCACTTTCGTCAAGGCAGAGATTGAGGAGCTCATGGGTTTCATTTCCCCGAGAAATTTTCCAGAAATTTCCCCAAATTTAATGATGGATGTAGATTCAATGGAAGGTTTCCTTGATTGTGATAGCCGCTTTGGTCCTGATAGATCCATGAATTCAGAAGGACGCTTCGCTACCCGTGAGATGGTCTCAGGCTTTATTCTAGAAGGAGTGGATGCCTCTGGGCTTGATGCTTAGTTATAGCAAGGCTTGGTAGGCGCATCTTCGGTGACGCACCTAGCAACTCTTCGGGGAATTTGGAACAAAAGTATTGAAGGATATTGGAAGCTACTTGAGCCGCTGTATCTGAGATATATGGTGTATCGAGCATATTGTTGACTGTACTAAATTTCTCAGTAGTGCCTTAGAGATTGGATAGAAGTTCTTGCACAATCTGCAGTTTGTTGAATTTGTGCAGGTTTGGTTGTCGCCAAATTCGGACGCTCAATATTTTGGTCAGGCTTTGCTTGAGGGGTAATTTCTGGTATATCCATTGGTAATACTACTGGTTTAGGTATTGCTTGACCTGAACAATCAGAAAATCCAGCGGAGGTATTTGAGTGAGACGGCGCTCGTATATTCTTCAAAGGCTTTTCCAATCTTTTAAGTTCATTCTCCAAGTCGATGGCCGCTTCCTCAGACTTGCCGAATAACTCTACATCTTCGGGAATCTCCCCTTTGTCGAGGTATCTGCGTCTCTTCTACACTGAGGTAAGTTTGTAGTCCTACCAAAACCACTGGTCGGGTGCAACATACCTGTAGCTTTTTAAACGCTGTCGGTTTCTCACGTGAGTACAGCTTACCCCACGAGCGCCAGTACTCTTGGTAAGTTTTTGAGAAGCTCGTCTTTGAGGGCACGAACTGCCGCCTTTTTGGGTTTCGGACCAAGATTTTTGCAATGATGTGACCAAATTTGTTGGAAATCATGTCTCTGGGCTCATATGTCAGTACATTACCACCAGTGGGTGTGCATATCATCAAAAAAGATCAAAATTGCTTCAACCATTGTTCTCACAAGGTTTTTTTTTATTTGATATAAGGTGCAATGGATTTTCCAATTCAAATTAAACAATGAAATCATATAATTTGGATAAAACCAATTATATATGAAACAAATAGAAATCCTGAAAGTGGGAAATGGTTTTATGAATTCGTGCACCCACTGGTTTACCACCATTGAAAATTGCCTGCATAGATTTCACTTACTTGAAAAGTTCTGTGTAGGCCGTCTCTCGTTCTTTGGGAGATAACAAATCCCAGGGTTGGCGAATTGAGGAGATAGGGGTCTGCGCAATAGCCATGGTATCAAAGAATTCTCGGTTCCGTAAGTAATGATGCTTGATTCAAGGATCTTAGTTACTTACTCTCTCCACGCCATAAGTAATAAAAGTTCTGCGTATTTCCATACTTAAAACGCTTGTCATATCGTGTTGGAGGGACCAGGTATTCCTCTATCTCCTCATTCGGAACGGCGATCCCCCCTGTTAATCTAAAAGCACAGTTAGTATACATAATCACTAAGTGAAACAAAGCCTACCTCAACTTATGTTTAATCGAGTGCCTCTGGTATACGTTACGATGAACAACAGTTCTCTTCAAACTGTCTAATGAATGTCTGCCATCAATATTCTGGTATATTTATTCAAGTTCAACGCGTGCTCTTGAAGCTTTAGATCAAACTCATCCTTTGTAAACTCAAGATTGCCGGTCTTCTTGTATTTACGTACTTCAATGCGGAGTCCTTCCAGCATTCGTGGGTATTTACGAAAAGAGTCAGCGCCATGATTGATAAATCCTCATCTAATAAATTTTAGACAAATGACTACCAATTTGAAAGGTGTAGCACATACCTGGAATGAGTCGCGCTAATTTCATGAGAACATTAGATCTCAATTGGCCATCTACTGTAGCACAGTGGATAGAGTCAACCAAGATACTCTCGTCTTCCTGGCGAGGTTCCTTTTCACCTGACTTCGGGTATCTTTTCTCCAAGAACATATCTCCGAATGCACATCATATAATGTTATCATAACACCGTCATAACATCCATGGTTGAATCCCTTGTTCATTGTGACTTCCAGACCAAACACTTCATCATTTGAAGCGATGAATCGTGTAAGCATGCCAGTCTCTTCATCTTTCTTGCCAACTTCCATATATTCATCAATATATTTTTGTTTACTTGCATCGGAAAGCATGGGGTAAAGTGGTAAACGGACTGAAAATCGCTCGTATGAATCTCCCAAACAAGCCTCCATGATTTATATCAATTCCGAAATCGATAATTGTACTTTTGGAAATTAATTCGGATATTGATGCAAGCTGCTGTGGTTTGATAAAGCCCTAGTATGTGTTAGAGAACAAGAAGATCCCAAAGGTATAATTGCTGTGCTTGAGTTATCAATATTTGAAGGGCCTTTGAAGATATACCTTATCTCAGGTAAGCATGACAAAAATCGTACTTTGAGTAAATGCCGTGTGTAAATATCTGGAAAGGTATCAAAGTGAGTATTTTTCCAGAGAACTATGGAGAAAATGGTCAATGTTTGGTAACGAAAAAATAATGAGACGGATGGGGAGTTCGCAAAACGTTGGAGAGAGCCTTTTTGAATGTGTTGTAGAAAAGAGGAGAGGCGAAGGGCAAGATAGAGAGAATTAGTAGAAGGTGTAATCATATTACAGTAAAGTGAATCGGGGCTACTGCAAGTTTTGTCATTGACAGTCGACAACTTCGAAGCGAGTCTAGTGCCTGTTTAATTTCAGATTATATGGGCTTCCAAGATTAACCATGACGAGACAATCGTTCCCATAATTCTAGAAGTGGCATAAAGGTGATTTAGAAGACGCTCTCGTTCAATGGTGTTACCAAGACCAATAACAATTTCCTTATATATCAATTTATCTATGATCCTGTACCCTTACGAACAACTCAGGAGGATCCAAGAATACCTCTAATCTGGCTATATTTCCTTCTTCGTCTCCTTTCTCTATAAGAACGAATTTTCCAAATGCTGGTATCTATATATTTCTTTCCCCTGAATCATTTTCACCGCATAAGTAATGTAGGAAGCAAGATATATCATCAATGAGTGAAACTCTATGGTAGTTGAGATGAAAATATATACCAACTTCGATGATCTCATGCTTCATACTCTTGAGCAGGTACAAAGCGCCTTTCAAGAAGTACATACTGAGCAGCTATTATAACAATATCTTCTTGGCTACAGTTGAGAGGCTGTATGTGAAAGGAATGTACCTTGGTGATTTTATCCACTCCTTTCAGCTCATCATTGTTTCCATGTCGAAGTACACTATTCTTGCCATATGACTTCTCCAAGGCACTCGTATTCAAAGATTAGGCCATTACATGGCATTGGTGCCATTTGGCGAGCTTGAATGAAATGGGAGGGTCAACTGGGGGGTTGCGGACATGCATCATGAACCCACGCGCGTCTAGTATCGTCAGATGATCCCATTGTTGCAATTCGTAATTTGTTTCGCAAAAAACATCTCGATCAAACAGATTCAATCACAAATCACAAAAATCTTCCCCGGAATTGTATATCAACAAACACATTCATTTGAGTCCGTACAATCAAGTTCAATAGATTGGTCTAAGATAAGCACAGTTTTATGGTGCTAGAAGCTCCCTTGTTCCCTTGGATTTCGATTTTGTACCTATTATCTATAGCTACCTTGATCTGAGCCAATCATTCATCAGATATAGGGATCTGTTCAACCTACAATTGACTTCATTCAAATTACATCATCTCATTGTTGGATCTGTATAAAAGATCGATCAAGTGTCGAAGTGAATGGATGGGTGCCGAGCGAATGTCGATTTAATCAGGTTTTCTACCAAGGGATATATTCTTGAAGCTTTGGTTGGAGGATCTTACCTCGGACTTTCGTGAATGAGCTTGTTGCGATGATTTTACCCACACAAGATATTGGAAGTTGGTTGGGTTGAATTCAAGGCGTTTCCAACTTTGCATATATATATTCAGATGAGAACAAACAAAAGTCGATAAGTTGAGTAATCAATAGCTATAACTTTGCGCTTCTATACTTGAAATGGTAACCCATTGGAGTTTTAGGTTTTTGATACCAAATACCAATTAAAAAATAGCTATGCAAATCACAGGATAGAATCCAAATTGATAATTCTCAACAGGCCTTGTAAGGAATAGAAAGTATTCCTCGGGAAGCTTCACTCACCAAGACAACAAAGTCTCAAATGGTGCACCGGTCAATGTGTAACTTTCGTATCATGAATGGAAATTGTCCATGCTTAAAGCAACAATTTGGCAAGAGGTTCGTTTTAATTCCAGTTCCCATGATCCCTTATTTTCTACCTAGTAGCTATAGATGGAAAAGAACGATTGATATTGTAAGATGAAAGTAAAAACCAAAGTAACAATAACGGCTGCATATCATACACAGATAAATCTCAAGATAAGAAAGCCAAGCCAAGTTCGTAGAAGCAATAGAGCTGCAATTTCTCGGATGGTAATGTAATCAGATATATTTGGTTGTGCAGATGAGGGAGACTGTTCCCCTTCATCAAAAACCCGGATACCGTCATGGAATATGCAATCACAGTGTTCAATTAGTGCTACTAACTTTCACTGAGTAGAAATTACATCAATATTTCAAATTTAACGCAGTAGGTTCTTTTGTATGGTCATATCAAATGTCATTTCTCATCAACACAATTTCAAAATTAAAGTCGTGGTCGAAAAACAATGACAATATCTCGGCGCGGATATTTGTTTTTCCGCGCCGACCTGTTCTGGCCAAACCACCGCAAACAGCTCCCTTCAACATCCTCTATATCCAGATATTCGCAAATTCATCCTTTGCGATCTCACCACTTCCTCTACTCTTGCCATCCTATTAATTCTGCCCTCATTCTTGGCAGGTCAAGCATATCCGAGCAGTACAGATAATTTGCTCTCTTCTCGTGGAACCTTCTAAGCACCAAATCCATTCAACTCTCTAATTCTCCTTGCGCAAACCAAGTCACTCACTACACCTTCGTCCACTACAAAAATGTCCTTCGAAAGCTCCCCTTCCTCCCTACAATGCTTCAGATCCCACGGCCACCTTTCTCGATTCTTCTTGTCTTGACCTGCTCCTAATCGAACTCGTCCCTCTCGCCTACCGTACGGTTCACGCACTTGATGCGCCCTCTTCCTCTTTCTTCATCTTCATCCCCCAACCCTTCGCAACCCCCAAAAATGGAAGAAGATGAAGAACGCGATCGCGTATTTTTCCGTCTTGAAAGTCTCGGATATCGTGTTGGTTTGGATTAGTGGAGAGGTTTAGTAAAGATCGCCCGCGGTTTACGGATACCTTGGATGTGATTAAGTTTCTGTGTAAGGATTTATGGATGTTAGTTTTCAGGAAACAGATTGATAATCTGAAGACAAATCACAGGGTAATTCTTTCAATTCTGCTCCTATAGATTTTTTCCATGGTTGGTGGAACCAATGATGCTAATAGGGAGGAAATAGGGAGTTTTACGTTCTTACAGACAATTCCTTCCGCCCCTTTGCCGCGCATGAGTACGGTGCCGGGTGGAAATGCTGTTTTACGCGCACAACCTGTTAGTTCTTCATTATCGGCCGTTCCGCTCTAAACTCGTATAATAATTGGCTAATACCCGCAATATAGTTCCTATACTTTCCCTGCGGTATAATTCGCGGAGCCCTCGCTTCAATGGGTATAAATGCCACCGTTCAAGCGGAAACAACTGAACTACCAGGCGCTACATTCCAAATCAAAAGTATTGTTAATACCACGACGGGGAAATGATAGTTGCACTTGGGTTATTCACACACATATAATAGATTCTGCTGGGGCTTTCAGAACCCAACAAGAGCCCAGGCCGATCTCAATAGGAGGGAGAAACAAGCACTAAGGGCACTTAGCATGCACATCTCTCACTAGGCGACGAACGCCAAGGATAAAGGGAGTGAGAAAGATATACAGATACCACACAGTACAATACAGTACAATACAGTACAATACAGTACAATAGTATTTGCAAGTTAGCGATATTGCATGGTATGGCACAGGACAGCGTGGTGCACAACGAGGAATATAAGGCATACTTGAAAGGGCAAGCTGGGTGGAGGAGTTCTACGGATAGAGATATCATGTCACCATTGCACTCAGAATTTGCGACCGAAAAGTGCTAAAAAAATAACCCCGATGCCGAATTTAGTATCTGGATTAATAGGAGAACTCGCGCACATCTACTTTCATCACGTTTACGATAGTTCTCCGAAATCGCACTCTACTACAGTTAAGTTTAGTTGCCACTGATAATTATTCCTTGCCCTCATATTCTATATATGTCCTATATTCCATCAAATTGCCAAACACTCGTGGATAAGCAAGACCATACCCCATACTCCTTCCCGCTACCCTCCGCCTCAACAAATCCCAAATCTGTCATTTTCTCACCTACACCTTTCTTCCCATCTTAATCCATCCAATCCTCATAAACCCCCATGTCAACACCCAGTCTTTAGCACACAGCCCCTGCCCACCCCTTAATCCTCTTCAGCCCAAATTCCCCTTCCGTCCTTTCCTATCCATTCTATCGAATCCTGTTCACATATATATACCGATATTGCACCATGCAGGATACCCATCTGTCGGGAAATGGATCATGTGACTTTTTGGGCTGCTGTACGAATAATACGTCTAACCGTATTAGGCGTACTAGCACCTCAAGGACGTCTATAAAGTCGTCCTCCATTCCATAGATTACATAGAGAATAACAACGATGATTACTACAACAAGAGATTTAAGTACCTACACTTTAACTGACCAAGTTAATACCAACACCATCCAAGCCCCCCTATCTATCTAGATATAAAAGAAAACGCTCGCAATGCTGGTTGGCGTCAACCTTTTATTTGCGTATTAAGTCTACCTGTATTTACGCTTATACACATACCCATATCAAACAAAATCTATAACCAAGCCTACAGACCAACCAAAATGTTCATCTCAGGTTTTCAATATAAGTGTGTGCATCTACAGACCTACTGATACCTACGACCTACCGGCTCAATCTTGAGAATCATGTACATTTAAAAGGAAAAGGCGGATCGATATGAGGGATGCTGAATGTAGAGTATATTCAGGTTTTTGGATGATGGTTTGCTTGATGGTTAATTTTGTGGATTGATGGAATGGATTATAGGAGTTTTAGTTCGAGTTCTTGGTTCTGGTTGTGAGATTACTTGTTTAGTGTGATATTTACTGATAAATGTGATTTCAATATCCTAATAAAGAGTTAAGGGATGAGATGGAGCATAGATAATGAGAGTGTTAGTTGGGTATAAGATTCCTAGGCTCTGATTTAGAAAGATAAAGGAAATCGCTGGGATGTAGTAGTAGTGATACTCGAGTCAAAAGAAAGGGTAAGGAGGAGCTCGCTCAGGGAACGACATAAATCTCATGTGAGATTACGTACAAATACATAATAAATCTAAGACACCACCAACACTAAACTAACAAATCGCCCTTGAGCTATTCTATCTCTACAGTCTGATCTTAATTTCTCCCTTCTCGCATCCAAAAGCGAATAAACGAACCCCTTTCTCTCCGCACCCAAGTAATCTTGAATTTCCCAACAAATCCGTACCCTACTCGAGCACCAGTCCCAACGCCCATAGCCCACCACCAACCAGAACGTTCCCTCCCAAATGCATACCCGCGCCTCAAGCCATCGTATACAAAAACTTGGGGCTAAAAACCGTCCAGATGAAAAGATGTGTTCTGAGCAGCGTGCAGGCCACCATCGTGGCTGTCAAACTGCTCGCTGTAAAGGTCGTTAATAGGGTGATGTGGGTTCCCCATACGCCCTTTATTTTTCACATTATCTCGGTTCCGGTACTTGAGTAGTAGGAGATTGCACGCTGAAGTGAAGTATAGAGGGCCGGCCCAGTTGGAGATGAAGATTAGGACGCCGACGGCGAAGACGTTGTAGGAGTCGACGCCATTATAGGCGGATGAGAGGTCGATTGAAGAGATGGCGTTTGAGTTTCCGAGGGCGAAGAAGGAGGCTTGTTGGAGGAGAAGCGTGGTGGTGGTCATTTCTATGATAGAGAGATTGAGGATTGATAGGAGAGAAGATTGGAGTTCGAAAATTAGGATGAGGGGGATGTTTGTTGCGCGGGTTTGAGTGATCAATACGAGGACTATGAGGTCATGGATAGTATGCATAGGGGCTGGAGTTCTGTCAGCCATGATGGTTTTGAGATAGTAGAGGAAAAAGTCTCACCATTTGGTCGTTTGCTAGGCGCACCGAAACTAGATAGTATGGTATATAATAGGCAAGATACAACACCAATGAATACTAGTCTTGCTTGGGGAACTAGGGGGATTCCAGTGTCACTATCTGCCATTGTCTTTTGCTAGACCTGCGAGAAGTTCAGGAGAATCTTCATTGGTAAAGGCAAGTTTGAATGTAACTGCTGCGGTGGCCAAGAGTGTAGAAATTGCACCAGCAACAATTTGAGGAAAGCGGGAGAATCCTCTACGGGCAAGGGATTGAAGATTCCAAACGTATGTGGCTCCTACAAGGGTCCAAAGAGTTAATCGGTGTTGAGAGAAGAATGTTCGAGCAATATCAGGATCGCCTGAAAATTTTTGACCCGTCTGATTCCAGCGCCTAGCAATTCTGGTGGCTACAATAATCAATATAGAAATACTGGTAAAGAACCGAAGTTCACGAGATTGGCGACGTATACTAGAAATTTGTTAGTTTTTGACTTGAGCGGTGAGGTCAACTCATACTTCTTGATCGATAGAAGAAATAACCATCCCGTAGTTATCCAATACCAAAAATGTTGTTCCTCTTCAACATAACTACTAGCGAACATCATGATACCATATAACAGGCAGATCCCTATGAATGGAATGCTAGCCTTAAGATGCTTTACTATAAATGGCCCTGCTATCACTGAGGTCATTGCTAGAGCTATAGCAGCAATAACCTGACCAATAATCAATTTCTTGAGGTCATAATTACTAGCTGTACTGCTCATCAATTCTTGAGCCTCCTTCAACCACTAGAATTGTGTTAGATATGAAACCTTGTATGTGAAGTAGAACTCACTCTTGTGACATCTGCAATCCATACAATATGGTCTTGCTCATTCGTCTTGAGACCAGCCAGCCTTTGACTGATATTTCTCCATTGACATGCCAAGTCATCAACACTATTTGATAGTATCTGGCAGTTTTCGGATGGGCCATCGTTTTCAAATGAAGGAAACGTTGCAGTAACAACACTGAGGATTTGTCTTGCATTCCTAAGCAGGATTTGAACGCGATCATTTTCTTATATTCATTAGTAAGAAGAATTTACATGAGGACCGAGTCACATACTTTCAGGCCAGAATGGTAAAAATTCATTAATGAAGGCACCCAGGTTGTTTCTTGGTACGGGAAATCCAAGCAGGGCCCCGAGGGTGGGAGCAATATCAGACTGTTCAACAGTTTTGTAATATTGAAATCCTTCTTCATATGAAGCAGGGACCTCAAGAGTCTTGCGCTCACGGTCAAGGTCCTTGAATTTTGGAGACATAAAAACGAGAGCTGGAGAGGTTTCTCCAGGAGCGGAACCCCCATGATTACCGGCATCATTCATGCCATGATCACCACATAAAAGTAAGAGAGTGGAGCTTAGGAAGTCTTTTGTTTCCATGTTTTCATATAGCAACTGGACAATACCATCCATTTCTCGCTGTTTGGGAAATCATATTCGGGCTAAGCAGGAAATCAGTCTACCGTGTATATACTTGTCAGTCAGATGAATCCTACCTGCGTGGGCCTGCTTTGTGTCCAATATGATCAAGCCCAAGATAGTGAAGAACCATAGTATTCCAATCATCATTCATCACCTCTTCTGGGACATGTCTCGTCACGTTCTGATCAACTTCAGTAAAATCCTAGTAAAAATTGGTATTCAGCTACATTCATTCTATATACAATCCCATCCACTCGATGACTGACCGAAACGAAAAAACTTGAGGTCCCATCTGCCCTATCAAAAGTTTCTGGAAATAGCTTCAACCAAGTATCATCACCATACATGACCATTTTTCCACCTCCTTTTGATTTCATTTGTGCTAGCCATGTATCTTGAGTCGCTAATGACGAAGATGTATCAGATTCTGCAAAGTTGAGAATCACGTCGAGAAAAGAAGGTATAGAGCCAGTTGTTATAGCTTTTATTCTTGGCATAGTAATGGTAGGAGATGTCGCATGAGCTGTGAATGGCATGGCTGCGCCATTGGAAATGAGACTATGGAAAGACTTAGTATAGTAAAAACACGATAATAATGTAGGGGATTCACCTCTGAGTAAATAGAAACCCTGAAGTGTTTGAGAACACAAAGTCACTGTTAAGGTTAGCCTTTCACTAAAAACTCTGCTTCAAGACCACCTCTCTCTACCTTCTCAGTGCATCAACAACCATGAAGATGACCTTATCAAATGGAGCTTCTGGAGGAGGTCCATAATCTAGAGACTCATATTGTGCCAATCCAGAAAGAAATGGTTTATAAGGAAAGAAGCCACTAGCAAATATCAATATAGCAATTGGAATGAGAACATTTGCTCCAATAAGCACAGAGTTTCGTATCCTTGAGGCCATTTTGTGCCTTTTAAATATGATTCATTGATCGTTTCTCTTGTATCAATGATATGTTAGCTCAATATAGAACAATCAAGTCATTTGAAATATTCTCATCCATTTGTATTCGTCTGAAGAATATTCTTGAGGATCGTATAGACTCTAGAGAGAAGAGAAGCTAGGTGTCAGGTTGGCGAACGCGTTTTGGCACTTGATGATATGATTGATAAGAAATCCTTATCGGTTAGCTAGGAGTAGGTAGGAGTAGGTATAGGAAGTACTGGCGGCACATGGGATGAGATGAGACGGGATGATGTATTCGTGGTTTCGTGCAGAATATTGCATATTTGAAGGCAAATATCTTCATGATATTGATCTAAAAGTAGGCCGGCTGAAAGGTTGCAATTCTCAAATTCTTGGTATATTCTAATATCTCGAAGTCTTTCGAACTACTCCCAATCCTACTCCTACTCCTACTCCCACTCCCTCCATTTTCATGTCCTGGACGGCTTAACATAACCCACATCACACCTTGAACTCCATGCCTCCCAAACCCCAGATAGTCCAATGCGCCTGAAAATTGCCCTTGTAATGTATGGTTGATATTCACCATTGAATCCTTTTTAATAGATCTTTTGTTTTCCGCCTCCTCCAACTTTCTTTCCTTTTTTATACGTAACGAAAGTCATGGATGATTTGCGACTGCTGACTTTTCTCTTCGAGATACGATTCTTGATTTTGATCCAACTTGCTAATAGCATCTACGTCCATTGCTATTGATTCACATGTCAGTAAAGGGTTTAGGGATTGGGTGCTAGATTTGGAAGATCTAAAATACCTTCGGATGGTTTGTCTTGAGTTGTAGAAGTGGCATTGGCCAATGAAGCTTTGGAAGATACTGCATAGAATATTAGAGGATGATTTTATTCAATCGAAGAGCCCATTCCATACCATCTTCACCATCCTTCCCCCCCTTTGTCTCCATATCTACATCTTCAGTCTTTGCGGATGGTTTTGGTTGGGAGATCAATTCCAAAAGTTTCGCATGCATTCTCTCTGCTCTTGCATTCTCTACTGGACCAAAGACTTTATTCTTCAAAGCGGCATTATTTGCCTTGGTGGAACTTGAATCGCGCGCCTTGGCCATTTTATTGTTGGAATTGATATTAGGGATAAACTATTTACGACAGTAAGATGAATTGTTCGGGATATCGTAGAAGATTGTAGGAGATTGTAAAAAAATTGAAGTAATCCTCTTCTTTGAAGATGTGCAATGAATGATTTTGATAGAAATCCCAATCCAAAGCCACTCATCAATCTTTTATCTTAGCGGCAAACTAGAAAATAAAATATTATTCTGCCAAAAGTGCTTCATTCACCGCTTGCTTTATTCGATTTCGTGAACTTCATCGTTACTCGAGCTAGAACAAATTCACAAGTTTCAACTACTACTTACTATTACTACTACCTATTTTGTAATACGGTTACAAGATATCCAAAACCAAAGAGTGGAGGAAAGCCAAAAGGTCTTTCTATTCATATCGTCATTATCGTAGGAAACATCTCATCATTTATTCTCTTTACAGATTGCTTCGGTTCCATTCTACATTCCAAGACCTTCTCAACTCAAAAGCTGATTGAATACGATAGCCTGTTCAATATCCAAGGATAAGTAGGAAATGGCCTCGATGGGGGGTGGTGGCTTCCTCGATCCAGAACCATGTGTACGGAAGGTGAAGACTGGTGGGATGCTTAACAAACACTGAAGAACATATGTGCTGCTGAGGATATGAAATTAAATGGTGTTAAGGCAGAACTACAGTCAAGAATTGTTGATAGTACGTCCCGGTCGTGTGCAGTTTGAGAAAAGTCGATGATCGCAACGTTCGCGCAGCCTCATTTCACAGTCTACCAAATGCATGATTATGCGACGGGTCTAATAAGAGATCAAAGCTGATATCTCATTTCTATACAGGAATAAGACTGTATGCGAATTCGCAGGACAGCGCTAGATTCAACCGGTTGAGAGCGATTATAGAGCGTTCATCCGCATATCAAAGTTCGGCTTCGCCAGCTGCGAATTCCATACAAACGGCGCACATAATTACAATACACCTGGACCAGCCATGCAGTCATATAACAGGCCGAATGGATATGGAATGAGTATGCGACCCCCCTCGGTGATGGATTTATGCGCTCGATCTAATTATTCTTAGAGCTTGAGTTCAAAACAAGTCCATTTATAACATGGTGGACCAGATTGGGGAGATCAAAAATTGTGAAGGTAGGTATTTTCTCTGGAAGTCATGATAACGTGTTAATCAACATTGACTAGCTATGACGCAACATCGTCACACCGTGAGCATTCCAATTAAGGCTCAAAACCATCCTACACTGTCGAAAGTCGCAAATGATCCAACATTAAAGATAATGATATTTTGCGCGGGCGATGGTAATGGCAGGCAAGACATCGCTTTCCCTCATCAGTCTGAAATAAAAGTGAATGGAGGCATATCAAGGCAAATCTACGAGGCTTGAAAAACAAACCTGGATCAACTCGACCTGTGGACATTACCAAGGAACTGAGGCTCAAAGTTCCTGGATATCAAAACACCGTCGAGATGACCTATGCGTTAACTACAAGGCAGGTTATAATGAAGCTTTCGTCGCGTCTGAGGTTAATATACACCACTCATGATCTTACCATGTATCCTTACAATGTTTATTAACTTTTATACCATGGAATTAAAATGCTAACGTCAATCATAGAAATTCTATCTGGTTTTATACGTGGTCAAGACAGTTCCTGTTACAGAATTGGTTAGGAGATTAGAATATGGCAAGAAATCACTAAGGAGTCGGTAGTCAAATGACAGTAAGATAGGATTTCCCCAGTGCTTTGTGTTACGGTGTTAATTTTTATAAGTGGTCAACAAATCACGAGATGCCGATATTGTAGCTACTGCTTTCAGTTCTATCGCTAAAGTGTCCATTGTCAACTTTACGATTGATTTACCTTGTCGATCAATATCGTGTAGGCATAATCATGCTTCGATGCTACTTCATACCTCCAGTTACAAGAACAGGGACCCACTTGGCTATGTCCAATATGCAATAATCCGCTCCTTTTGAGACATTAGCTGTCGATGAGTAAGTACAGAATCGTTTCGTACTGCAGCACCAACTTACTGACATATTTCAAGATATGTAAAGAACATATTACAAAGTACATCAAGATCCGTTGATCAAGTTACAGTAGAACCGGAAGGACAATGGAAACTCTACAGCAAACCCGATGCCATATCATCGCAGCCCGGTGTAGCTTCAAGTGATTTCTCGACGATGATGACTTGATCGAACTCTCCCCAGGTGGAAGAAAAGCTAGTACACCAATAACCAGAATTGGAACATCAAATGATACTGGAACTCAAGCACCAAGTACTCGCGACTCTTTATCTGCAGCACCATCTAATAGATCTAATCCACTAGGATTCATCATTAGGTGGTAAGAGACCAATATCGGAAGTCATCGATTTAACAAGTAGCGGTGACGAAGAAGAACCGGCTACTAGACCTCCACCAAAAAGACAATACACATCCGGACCTCCTGTTCTGAATGGCGGTGCTCCTGCTTTCAGACCGAATTTTCAAAAATCGCTGATTGAAAGAATGGGATAGCTAGCAGTCGTAACTTTAATTCTAGATTGGGTAATTCTTTGAAACATCACGAATCCTCAACCTTGAATCCATAGATGGAATTCTTACCGAAATAAATGACTTCTTTATCGGTTTGCTGCTATTTGGCTGCCTATTTGGTTTTATGATATTTGTCTATTTTTCTTTTGGCGAATAGGGGTGGGATGATGCGACCTGGGATGGGCGTTTAGGGACAATGACGGCATAGTCTGAATTAATTTGTTAAAGTCTAATCTTTGATGGTATGGATAGGCGGATATTGGTATGATTGGCTTAATAAGCAAGGGATGAAACGGAAGGGGTTTTTAAATACAAGGCATGAGTTTTTGTGGTAGGAGGCTTTGGCAGGTTGCCGATTGCTGATTGGCTACTTGGTTCTCTTCTGGAATTTATGAGCTATTGGCTTTGAGTGCAGCAGAGAGAAGGGAATGCGTAGCCGCATATATTTTCAGCAGGAAGCAAAGAATTCAATATTACGTATGTATATGCGTTCGAGGTTGAAATTGTGATTTGACAAGGCAATCATAGATACAAAACTAAGTCAATCTGGAACTTTCAAATGAATATTTAGGTTGTAGTGGTAGTACCACGGGAAGAGTCTCAATCTGATTTCAAATATTTTAGTATTTGTATAATTATGGCAGTGCACTATCAAATTATTGTTGTCACTTCTCGAACTTCGGGGCTTAGCAGCTTAGCCTGAAGGTAGATGATAGTGCCAAACAAGATCAAAGTATCAAAAAAATGTTCGCTTCGTAGATTGTATAGGGGTTGGATACTGATTCATCTGATCTTTCTCTTGTCGCAGAATTTTTTATCCTATTCGACCAAAAGAAAAGGGTTAATCATTTCATCCAGATTATCACTGTGGTCCCAAATCTTCATTGTCATCTTTGGATACTAGATGAGAGGTTCGTATTCGCACGAATAAAAGAAACTTTGAAACTAATGGATTTAAATAAACTGGTATAAGAATGCACTGCAATTTAATTCGTTCTCTCCATGGTCGACATCCCTCGCATATTCTACCTCCGTTATCTCCGCAACCCCTCCTCACAACTCCCATAAGATTAAAAAATGGTGGTCGAATACACAAAAGTGGAAAGGGTACACTTTGTGATCAAGACAGTGCTGCTTTATTTGGCGGTGGGTGGTTGGAGATCTAGGTCTGATTGGAATTTTTTCCATGAAAACGGAAGCAGTATTGTGTTGAGAGAGGAAATGGAAGAAAGAAGAGAGGCTTATTTCCCAGAAGTACAACAGATTTACCGGTATGCAGAGGAAATTAAATGCAAACCTCTGATCTCCCGGCTGAAATCGAATTCAACAGGATCACTTCAACCTACTCAAAAAAATACAATATAGTACGTACGTACTCTCATGATTTCTATCCGGAGAAAGAAGATAAGGTCGCATCTCGCTGAGTAACGCCTGAATCTACACTTCAATGAATCGAGTGATCTAAATCCCATATGGTTGTTAGAAGAGAGACATCAGCGGTGTGGAGATAACAAGCAATGATTACATTATGGCCACGAGCTTTAATCCTTGCAAATCACACGAATTGTCTTTAAAATAGAGCAGTGTTTCTCACTCGCTTTTCGTTTTTGCTCCCAAGTTCGAGCTCATCCTTTAGCCAGCTTCATCTTGGCACATATCAAGTTATATTTCGTTGGAAAAGACCAACAATGAAGCGATTGTGCAAGTCATTTCAAGGCCTCGTGGCGTTTGTTTTAGTAGTTCAGCACAGTTTAGCAACTAGACCGCGTCGGCCAAAAAGAGTTTAGGATCGACGATCGTTGCTTTCCTGGTGATGCATGCTGGCCATCTACTACAAGTGAAATGCGTTCAATACAACACTTAAGGGAAACTCATTGCAATAGTCCGCTAGCCAGCCCCTTACCATATCGATGGCTTCGAGAAATATGATGTTGATAAGTGTAATGCTGTTCGAACAATTGGGGATACCCAGTGACGCATTACACCACATCATCGTCTGACATGATACCTTATTATGCCAATCAAAGCTGCGACCCTTTTTACCCAGAAGATCTCCAATGTGTATACGGCACCTATATTCGATACGCTATCAACGCAAGCTCGGCGTTGGATTATCAACTAACTCTTTCTAGCTCTTTCTTTCGCCAATCCCCAAGATATCCGTTTAGTTATTAGTGGCACTGCTCATGACTACCATGGGAAATCAACTTGTATATAAGCAAGAGGTCCCATCGACCTTCTTCAATCCTTACTTTATAGTCTTGAATATGATATAATTCGACGTTATTCAATTGTACCCCCCTCGCTTCAACAGTGTTTATAGCTCAATGCTAAAGCATATAATTATCATACACTCGCGTTTTCCCTCTTTACCATCTTCAATCACAGTAAATTGGCCCACTATCGCTTTTCTTCAACAGCCAGTATCCTTTTTCCCGGCTAGTCTCCCTTGATTTTCATGTCATTCAATTCACCAACGTATAGAAACACACAACCCATTCTCTCGCTTTTCAGCGATTGATATCCTCCGTCCATCTAGTTAATTTTCGACTCCTACGGCATTTGTTCGGCTAACGGATAATCACCTCCACTCATTCAACGCTAGCATTGAAAAACTAGCGAGCTAACCCCTTTTTTTCCTCTTTGAGCTTGCTTTTGGCCATGGCTTGCAAAATCACCCTTGGCTTTGACCACTGTTCTTCCGATTCTCGTCGGAATATTCAACAACTTGCCTTTTCTGGCTTAATAGCCCGATTCAATGGGAGGAGCGTAGGTTATTATTGAAAGACCTTTCTAGTGAAAAACACTTGTATCAAAAAAATGCTTTCTGAGATAAGTCGGGCAATTTGTACATAATTCCTTAGTTTAGCACGTCCTCATACCCCACAGGAGGTCATAAGTACGGAGATTTCTCCGTCCTTTGGACATAAATGATAATATCAGCATCATCAATTACATACCCCATCTATACCATGTCAAACATCTTTTTCTTGTTCCCTCTTCAGAGAGATTTATTCCATAAATTTATTGCAGATACCCTAGAGCGCTTTCTAGCAGTAATCGTTCTGGTACTGCTATCGGCGCCCAAATTGCATCAGAGACGCGTAAAAACTCTGGGTTTGATGCGCAATTCCTGGAAAACGTCCACTTCCACCCAGTCAGCTCTATTCGGAGCATTCACAATCCCAAGTTTACCCAAACACAAGATCCAGGTCTACCTTCCAACTTTGTTCAATACGTTGCTAAAAGGCGGCAATTGGATTTTATTATAGTCCCTCCCCTTCGCTTCAACTTGGAAGGCAGAACAAACAGTAACACAGCCGTTGCTTCTATAAAGAGCCAACTACTGTAGCTGCATGGGAAAGAAGCGAATCTTAAACATACAATTATGAGTGACTTCGCAGCGAATTTGAATGCCGTTGTGGCTACAAGGAGCCCCGATCAACAGAGCTATGCTCAAGATCTATGCAAAAAGGACATTGATATTCTCACAAGCGCGCTTCCACAGAAAGGACCACCCGCTACCCAAGTAGAAAGCACACTCACCTGGGCAAGTATCGCAAGATTCCAGAGTAACCCAAGATACCACCTGGGAAAGTACCCTGCCACTAGCAAAGCTTACAACCCTAATGAAAACAACGTACCATCAATTACTCGCAACGGCAGCACCAGGAACTCTGCTCATGAGACCTACATCGTTCGCTCTATGTCAGGCGCCATGCGACAACATCGTGGATTTAACTCTAGCATCGGACCCTTCTGTTGCTCCCACACCACAGGGTTGGACAAACACCCCAGCGGACAAAATAGCATATGAACTTCCCCATACTCCAGAAAGTAAAGAGGTTATTATGCGTTTGCTAAAAGGAAACAGCAGTTAAACCCCCAGGAAACACAGGTAAATTATGCAGGACCAGGACTCTCTGCTCCCCTGCACAGCCTGATGAAGATCTTCTGTGCCTATAAACCCCAGGGCTCATGGCCGAAGAGGTTACAACCCAAACAACGACTCTTCCAATCAACTGTCGCCCCTTGCGATATGGAGCCAATGTAAATGCAGGGAGAATCACTTGGATTGTTTCTTCCAAGCAAACAACAGTTCCTCGTTTTAGACTCTTTGGAGCAAGCAAGGGTATCGATAAGAAACCCGCCGTAGCACAACAATAATCCAGGATGCCAAACCCTCTGCAACCCGACTAGATGTATCCGCTCCACTCGATATAGCCATGATAATTACGGAGCGCGGACAAATACGCATGAAGGGTTCTCAGGCCCGAACTGCAAGAATAAACTTCGATGCGTTAAATGCCATGGTCCCTCCCGAGCGGATCACAAGTCCTGCCCGGCTAGGCCAAGACGTCAGAACAGCAGGCTGGTCAAGCCAAACTAGAAAGGAGCTAGATTCCATTCAACCCTATAGGGATAAGGACTTTCGGGGAGGCCATTTGGCAGACAGCAAACCATCTATACCTGCCCCTTCGGCCCCAACCACGGCACGGCAGCAATAATGCGCGCAAACCAGACACGAGCAGGCGCCAGGTTCAGAGACCACGAGGAGGCTAGCCGCAGTCGACAAAACAGTGTGGAGCATAGCCAGGAGAAAAGATGGCCCTCTTACAGACGCGCAATGTTTAGGCCTTCCCAAACGCCGTCGTCCGATGAGGCAATATAACATTGCTTGGCTTTCAGCCGAAAGCCTCATCCCGAACAAACACAACCCTTTTGCTACTTTGATGAGCGAAGATACTGATATGAAGGAAGACTCCGACCCTTTTCATGTTGGGAAACCAGACTAGGAATAGTAGGGAGAAAATCGGCCTAAACTAAGCGGTAAGATCTTCAAGATTACTAGGCAAATGTAGGACAATCAATCTGCATTAAGCCATAGCACATTACTCCAGATAGCCTTGACAGAGCAAGTGGATGTTACATGTGTATATACAGGAACACGAGCGATTCACCAGATACGAAGACACAAACAAAAGCACCCAGGATTTGATTTTTACGCGCCAGCTAATACCTGGTGGGATGAAGATGCTCGAGACGAGGAGGACAGGACCACGGGCAATGACCTACGTTCGACAGGTGATAAGCTGGCACAAAATGAAACCCAGCTTGAAGACGCTACCTTGATCGTAAATGATGTAAGAATTGAAAACATGATGGAGAAAGTAGAGGCGCTGCGAAGGGAAGTTCTCAATCGTCCAATGCCCCGGGACGATCTGGAATATAGCCCTTTTCAAGGTTGAAACGGTAGTGGCTATATCTACCTTGGGACCACTCCATCTCGATGGAAGAAGTAGAACGGGTCATCATCATTGGAGTCACAGTATCTCTCCAGGTACTGATAAGATCACAGTACGTCTTTTGAAAAGATGTTGGGAGTATGCACAACACCGGGATCTCCAGATTGGTAAATCACGGCCTAACAACGCTAACCCAGCCACTTCCAAGCTCATGGAAGTTGGCAGAGGTGGCAGTGCTTTCCAAGGGTGGGGAGAAGGACAAAATCGTGGCGGTTTTGGAGGCAATTACTCTGCTTTGATGTGTCTCGAATTCGAAGGGAGTGGAAGCGGATCATGGCTCGCCGCCTAACATGGAGTGCTCTAACCCAGGGTGTTCTCAGACCTCAGCACGGAGGGGCTTTGCCCGAGCGCTCGGCCATGGATTTAGTTGCGGCCTTTACATGCGATCTGGAGGTAGCGATCGCTCCGGTACCATGATTCTAGTATTACTGACCCATAATCATAGCTATCAGATGCATGGCATGAATGATGATCCTATACAAAATATCTAAGCATTTCGGCAATTCTCATGTAACATATGCTGAATTTTTAATCCCACTAAAAATATTAACGTATTAGTGTATTCCAAAAAAAATCTTAAATTTTGGGTATTGATTATTATATACTCAATATTCGTGAATACTATATATTATAACCATTGTTGTTATCATTGAAGCTATCCAAAGTGGAGATTTTTGAAATAGAAGAAAATAAAAGCAATAGAATAGAGGCGAAATAGAATAGAGGGGGGGGAGCGAAAAAGAAAAAGCAACTTCCTTAGCATCTTTATTTTGAGATATTTGATGTACTTTGATATAATAAAATGGAATGAGATTACTCACTGGAGTTATTGAAGTTGAAGAGGAATTGAAAAGTTGAAATGAGATTAAAGATTATTAATTATTTTACTAGATAATTATTAGTTTGGTAGGCTTATTAAGCGAACGACTAATAAATGTAAGAGCCGACATAACTTTTTATATAAAATTATGAGCTAAAATCGATCTTAGTAGGATTACAGGAGATCGCATAGAATCTTGGTATTGTGGAGAGTAGAGAGAGTAGAGAGAGAGTATAAAGCAGCTTCCATAAAACTTCTGTAGTTTTGGTAGGATGAATGGGAAAAATAGTATTCTTCTCCTTACCCTCCATCCTCCCCTCTTACATAAAAGATATCTTCCCAACACCAACACCAACTCCAATCCTAACATACCACAATCCAATAAACCACAATCCATAAACCCAATCCATAAACCACAATCCATAAACCACAATCCATAAACCAAATCCATAAACCACAATCCATAATCCCAATCCACAATCCACAATCCACAATCCACAATCCACAATCCACAATCTACAATCCAAAAACCCCCTCTAAAACTCCAAACCTCCCTCCCTCCCCTCTCCTCTCCTCTCCCTTCAAACCAATGCCCTCCCATCCCACCTTAAAACCTCCCCTCCTCCTCCCTCTCTCCTCTCCCTTCAAAAACCAATGCCCTCCATCCTACCTCAAACACCTCCTTTATATTCCTTTTCCTCCATCCTCCACCACACCCCCTCGCCCTCCAAAATCTCCAAAAGCCCATCAAGTCCAACCAACCAATTCATCACAATCCAACGAATAGATAGCTAACATTAAAAAACAATAAAATCCACCAAGAAAAATTACAAGCTGGAGGTAATAAAAAGAGGGGTTTATATTATATCTTAAAATGATCTCTTATGACTTCTCTCATCTCATCTCCTCTCCTCTCCTCCCTTTCCCTTCCCTTCCCTTCCCTTTTCTCCCCTCCCCTATCCCATCATCATTCTCGCCTATTATTCATCATTTATTATCCATCCACATTAATGCATCAATTAAATCCACTCCCATGATGCTCGTAACAATTATAATAAGTGTAAAATAGAGTAAAACGCCTTCATATGCAATCATTTCCATGCATCCATCCATCCAACCAATAAAAAATTTCAAATCAACCACCAAACCATTATTAAACTTGGCAAGAAACCCATTATAAAGGATTTTTATCATACCATTCCATGCAATACATACAACCACTTCACCCTCTCGCTACCCCCTCAAATAACCATCGATCAATCATACTTGTCAAATCCTCTGGCATAATTTAATTCGTCTTCTTCTCTCCAGCATCAATAAACTCTATCATCTTCGCCCTCTGCTTCCAAAAACTAATTTTTCCATCTCCGCAACTTGTCTTTCCCATTCTTTTTGACCCATCTTACTTTCCCTTCGGAACAGTTCTTCATTTGGTTTTCTATAACTACCTCCTAGACGATCCCAAAGTGTTGTATATTGTCCATAGTTGTAGTTGAAGTAAAGATGATGCATCGTATGACAAGCGGCTCCGTTTAGAATTGGGGAATTGGCTACATATTCACCATCATGAATAAAGACAGTCCAAACTTGTACGAAGAAGAAGAGACCCAAGTATGCGAATTTTTGAAGTGGGAAGATAAATGGAAAGATGTGATAAGGAAGTGATTGCATCCATCCATCGACAGGGTGAAAAGCAATTGAGGCGTATGGCGTTGGCATGATCCATTTGTGATGTGGTTTTATGAAGAGTTTTGTAAACCAATGGATGATGAAGACCTCGATGAATAAAGTAGACGAAGCAATCGGTGAAGAGGATGAAGAATGGGAATTGTAACCAATTATACCAAATACCAGGCCCTTCCGATGTAAGATCATAAAGTTTAGAGTACCCTAAGACTTCGCCGAGAAAGAAAGGTGTAGTGAGGATTGACATCATTGGCATACTGTTGCACGATTGAGAGATTTCTTGACGAATTTGGTTTTTGAGGAATTTTGGATGTTTAAAGGTAGTTTTGTCGAAAATGAAAGATATAAGAGAGGGTCGAAATGACAAAGTAAATTGCTGCACCTGCGATCCTGCTTGATGCATTAGTATTTGATCTATACTTTCCATCTCAGATGAGAACAGCGTATCATACCAAGTGATCAAGAACAATGAGAAGGCTTGACGATAGATATTATCTCTATTCCATTGACTCGTATATGCAGCCTCGGTAGGTTCGAATTGCAAGAAAGAATTCGAAGGATGATATTGCCATGTTGACGCAATTTGGGATTTAAAGTTGTACCATTAACTTGTTGAGCAACTGCATTCAACAATGTAGACTTCGCAGGGAGGATAGTTGAATAGAAATATAATCGAAGAAGTATGTATCTGTAAGCTCCAAAGCGATATCCATGATGAGGCACTCAGGGAAGTGAGATGTTTTTGAGAGGAAGACCAAGGTAATTATTTGTTTCTCGTAGGTGTATTTTGATTTCTTTTTGATGGTTGGATTGAGTTGAGTTGAGTTGAAGCTTTTGTTGTATAGATATAATGAAAGAAAGAAGAAATAACGAAGCCAAGTGAATGGATTCTATATTAGTTTTAGTCGAGGATTCCGTTGAATGACTTGCTTTTTGTGTATCTGTTTTAATGTTGCCGATGGACCTAGGTAATTGTACAAGTTGAGATGAAAAGGGGAGAGAGAGGGTGGAAAAGGAAGGAGGAAGAGGAAGAGGAAGAGGAAGAGGAGAGGAAGGAGAGGAAGAGGAAGAGGAAGAAAGAAAAGGATAGAGTGGCGATAAAGATTGGATTTTAATATTTAATGTGACAATCGGAAGTTAAAGAGATAGAGATAGAGGTAGAGGTAGAGGTAGAGGTAGAGGAGAGGAAGAGGAAGAGGTAGAGAGACGGAGAGAGGGGGGAAGATATGGAAGGGATAAAGTAGAAATAATTAATTAGTACAGTCTTAACTAGTTAATGCTTCCAAGGTTACTTATTACGCCGTACTTATTATTATTTGTATATTCAACTAGCTACTAGTAGATATGAATGGATGGATGGATATTTCAACAACTTCTTCTACTGTATTCTTTATATTTGGACCCTCTTTTCCTTTTTTAATTAATCCGAGCCGATACGATGATGATCAAAGAAATGAAATGAGAATGAATGAATAAATACATGAATAAGATAGATATAAATATAAAATAAATATAAATATAAATATAAATATAAATATAATATAAAATATAAATAAATAAATATAAATATAATTAAATATAAAAATATAATTAAATAAATAATATAAATAATAAATAAATATAAATATAAATATAAAATATAATATAAATATAAATATAAATATAAATAATATAAATAAACATATAATATAATATAACATAAATAAATAAATAAATATAAACATATATAATATAAATAAATATATAAACATAAATATTATAACATATAAACATAAAACATAAACATAAACATAAACATAAATACAAAACTCAATTATAGGTTACATATCAAAATTTCCATCTAATAACCCTCCCCCCTCCCCCAGCCCAAATCTAGAAAATTAAATATTACCTAATCCGGTGAATTCTTAAATGACCGGGACCTTAAGGAATCTCTTTACGACAATCTTTCGTTTGATCATGTAGTAGTTCTATAGAAAAGACATTCGAGTTTTTGAATGAGCAGATATTATAATTTGTAATTTGTAATTGTCTGTAGTCTATAGTCTGTAGTGTGTAGTCTGTAATCTGCAATCTGTAGTTTATACCTAGTCTACAGTCGGTAGTTTAGTCTATCAGTTGTAGAATTAGTTAAAACCGACGACGTTGAATTATGAAGTTATATCTACCTGGGTACTATACCTACCTACCTACCTACCTACCTACCTATCTACCTATTACCTAGATTCCTCATAAACACCTCTCCATCTACCCATAGCTATAGCTACCTGACCAATATAAATTCGGTAAAAGGGTCAACCAACTCAATCATAATCATGATCATGATACAAAACAACACGAGACAATACAATCAATCAATCATTCTACACTACCACGTACGTATACGCGTACTAGGTAAACACTCAACAAATCACATCCCACCAGCTCCGAAAATCTAGACCCTCCCATTCTCCCATCTAGAGATCCCCAGATCTAGATACTGACTGTACCGTCCGTACCGCCGCACTTGGTAAATTCCGTCGGTACAACAAACCTCCTAAGGCCCATACCACCATCTGTACTCCGTCCGTACCACACACACACACACACCATCCGCCATCCGCTTCCACTCATCCCTTCCACGCATCCCACGGCATTTTTTCACATCCGGATTCTTCGAATCAGCTCACCTGCAGCTGGGATTTTGATATCCGGAAGGGAATTGGGTTATGAAGGATGGATGGATGGATGGATGGTTGGTTGGATGAGCGTTTACCGGAGCTGTAGTTTGATTTTATCAGGGATGGTTTATGTTGGCTTTGGATTTGAATAGGAGTTGTTGGTCTCGTTGGATTTGTAGTATATATCGTTGTTATTCGACTATGATGACAATAACAGCAGAACCATATCCCCATCTCTATTCTCATCCATCCCATCCATTCACCAACAACAACCCCCAAAATACACTACCCTCACACCAAACTACGACTACCACTACGACTACCACTACGACTACGACTACCACTACCACTACCATTCCCTCCTCCCCTCCATCTCATCAAAACCCCAAAATATCAAACCTCACATCGATATCACTTCCATTAAAACCTATCACTATACTCTCAAATACCATATCACCATAAACCATTACTAACCCTCACTATACTACTACTATACTAACCTCACTATACTAACCCTATACTCACTATACTAACCCTCACTATACTAACCCTCACTATACTTACTAACCCTCACTATAACAAACTCTTAATAAAAAAACCCTAAACCATCGATATAAACAATCATATAATATTAATCTAATCCATTTAATAACTGTACCCTCTGGCTCCCTTATTAATCCCAATTTTGCATTCATATTCGTATTGGTATATTTAATAGTTGGATACAATATATAATATATAATTTCCTCATCCATCTTCATCTTATCCGGGTATACCTAAACCTCCAGCTACCTATACAAAAATGAGAATGGATACGAGATATATACCCATCCATCTACTTAATTATCTACAAATTATTTTATAATCCAGAAATCTATACTTTCCTTTCTATCTTTCTTCCTCCCTTTCCACCTACCTACTTGAATATAATACTCCATCCCATGCCATTCCAACCCCTCCCCCAATTCCTCAAAACCATCTATAGCTACCTCCCTCGCTCGAGCTCCCTCCCACCCCTCCTCCCTACCCAAGCCATCACCACCACCCAAAACCAAACCCCATCCATCTACACCTAACCCATACCCACCCAAAACCAATATACTCCATGTAATAACAACCTTGGAATCCCTCAGAACCACCATCCACGCCAAGCCAAAACAACCCGCCCGCTCCGATCTTCATCACATCACATCACATCACAACACACACACCTCAGATCAAATCAAACAAATCCCGAACCCCTATTCTAAACATTGTTATCTTCATTTTGTGGTATGTTGCTTACTGTTTACGATTGAGTATTCGAAGGTTGAGGATGATATTATCTATGTATCTCATACTAATATTTTTCTTAAACCCTCTCCTCTCCTGTATAAAGAAAGATAAAGTTGAATAATTCGTTTATAAACATTATATATATATATATCTACGCACATGCAACATAAAAATCTCCATCTTTTGATAAAGATTCGGGATGTGTAGGTTGGTGGTAGGTAGATGGATAGATAGGATAGTAAATAAATAGAGACACAGAGTAGTAGGTAGGTAAATAAATAGGGACACAGGTTAATAGGTAGGTAAATAATAGAGACACAGGTCAAATAGGTAAAAAGTGAACACAGGTCAAGGTAAAGTAAAAATGAACGGATTAACGGAATGATATTGTGGATGGTTTGGATGTGGTAACCTAGATGGTATATATGGATGGGGAAATGAGATTTCGATGTATGGATTGTATGGATTGTATTATTAGATGTTGCCCAGATGGATTGTATTGTATTGTATTGTATTGTATTGTATTGTATTGTAAAATGGGAAATATAACAAATACCTAGCCCTAAAGAAAATAATAAGTAGGAGATGAATAGGAAATGGAAAATAGCTAATATATACAGATATTATATAAAACTCATGATGCTAATGGTATTGGTAGTACAACAACGTTGACCTTGGAAGTAATAAGTGAGTGAGTGGTTGATGCAGGTGATGTTTCGACGGTATTGGTTGGCCCTTTTGGTATCTATTATTGTTATACCCATCCACATGGATCCATAGCTGATCAATCGTGATGTTTGGCTATCTGAATTAATAAAGTTGTCCTGTATATAATATATATATATATACGTCAATTAACACCTACAAATTTAAACCTTACATACATCACATACACATAATAGTATATACATATATACATATATACATATATACATATATACATATATACATATATAATACATATATATACATATATACATATATACATATATACATATATACATATATACTATATACATATATACATACATACATACATACATACATACATACATACATACATACATACATACATACATACATACATACATACATACATACATACATACATACATACATACATACATACATACATACATACATACAATACCATTACATCACATCTCATCCATTGCCATCATCAGCACAGTACATGATCGCCAACGGGAACCCAAAATCGGCCGAAAAGCTTCGGTTATTAATCTATCCTTACGATGAGTACCTTACCTACTGTAGATACTAGGACCTACCTCCCGAGATTAACCACCTGGCATCAAAAATCGGCTGATCTTTTCATATCCTGTTCCCCTCACTCTCCTCTTAGATCTGTCCCTTTCATAGAAAGGGAAAGGGAGAGCAGAGAAAGGGAGAAGCAGAGAGAGAAGCAGAGAAAGCAGAGAAAAGGAGAAGCGAGAAAGCAGAGAAAGGGAGAAGCAAGAAAGGGAGAAGCAGAAAGGAGAAGGAGAAGCAGAAAGAAGAAGAGAAGGGAGAGCAGAAAAGGGAGAAGCAGAGCAAAGAAGCAGAAAGAAGCAGAGAAAGAAAGAGAGAAAGAAGGAGATGTGATGAAGTTTATTCACCCGTTACTGTATTGGATTCCCTTCTCGCGGGGGCTTTCGCTTCTTCTTCGGAAAAGGTCAAGTTGTATCTGTACTTACTGACTGGATTATTTTTCTTCACAGAACAGTTATTAGTCCACAAGGTAAGGTACAGGACAGGGCAGTAGTGAAAGGAAAAACCAAGGAAGCAATAGCAAGGAAAAAGAAAGAAGAAAGAGAAGGAAAGGAAAGAGGGAAAAAAGGTACTTTTCTACCCACTTTTACCCACTTTTACCACATCCACTTTTTTCTTTTCTTTTCCTGTGCTGTCCTGCCCCGTCTAGTTTGATCTTCCCCTACATCCATACATATACACATACATGAACTGGATTCATGTTGGGGACCATGGATCCAAAATCAGCTCAAAGGTGAGACTAAAGCAGGTAGCTTTATTATTTAGTTTTTGTGGCTTTTCGAACGGGTTGTTAGGTGAGTTTGGTTGGTATGGATGTGGATGTGATGGGATGGGATTCACGTGGGTTTGATTATTTTTTGGTGCTTGGATGTATTTTTTGCTTGGTATGGTTTGAGGGGGGAATTTTGAGGTAAGAAGTAGAAGTCGGTAGGTAAGTAGGTGTAGGTAGGTAAGTTAAGTATTGTAGATAGAAAAAAGAAAGAGGGAGAGAACTGGTGAAACAGAAGATGGGGAGAAAAAGAACGTTGAATTGTGATATTCTTTTGAGCATATCTATAAATTGTGTAAATAACTTTAAAGAGAAGAAAGAGAAGAAAGGAGAAGAAAGAGAAGAAAGAGAAGAAAGAGAAGAAAGAACCTTGGAACCTTAGAGAGATGAAATAGAAGACGTATTGTTAGTTATGTTTGTTATTATATTGAATTATCATTGTATTTATCGTTTTGATAGACTTTCCCTTTCTTTTTTGTATAGTCAACTACTTAATTATTTTTATAGATATCTATGTCTTATTTGATCTATTTCTACCACCTATTTCTTTCTGTCTTACTATTTTCCATCATTCATAATTTTTTTTCCTAATACTTAATTATTTTTATAGATATCTATGTCTTATTTGATCTATTTCTACCTACCTTTTCATTCTCTATTCTGCTTTGATACTATACCTAGGTAATCATAACCATAATTATAAACCATAACCGTTTTGTACTATTCAGACTATTCAGACTATTCATACTGTTCATACTATTCATACTGTTCATACTATCCATACTATTCATACATTCATACATTCATACATTCACTCTTTCATCCATCCATCCATCCATCCATCCATCCATCTGTTCACCCACCAATATCCCAAACACTACTTTTCAACCTTACCTTACCCATATACCTTACCACACCACTTACCAAAATAACATCTATGGATAAACTTCACTAAATCCACATCCACATTTTAACATCATCAAAATATTATATCTCTCATCCGAAGAATCCATCAGCGCAAATCAAAGCACACAACTTCAACTTCAACTTTAACAACAACTTCATCAATTACTTCAACAACAACAACAACAACAACAGCAGCAGCAGCAGCAGCAACAACACCGACAGCAAACAGCAACAACAGCAACAACAACAACAACAACAACAACAACAACAACAACAACAACACCACCACCAACAACCCCAACATCAACATCATCTTTTATCATATTCACCATTCACCATTCAATCTTTATCGTTTCATTTATTTTTATCAACAACCTTGTGAAATTCTTAATTGCCGAATGCGATCAATCGCTTTTAATATACTATTCACTTGGCATCTTGGTTGAAATAAAGTGTTGCAACAAATAGATAGTTAAGAAAAAGTTGCAAACGCGCATACTCCACACTTCAAATCATTGCCTGAAACTATTAGCAATCTGTTGCGCACAACCATAGTAAGTCATCTCATATTCATTAACCTTCGTCTCTCATCATCATCACCACCACCATCATCATCATCATCTCTTTTTTTTCTCAACTGTCGTGGCCTTGGCGCAACGCGATTCACGGAGGTCTGAGGTTACCTCTAACAAAAGCTGATACTCATAACCTCTCCATTCAACCTTGCTGACCATTCCAAAGGGACAATCACAAATTAAGCTTCAATCTTCGCATCAAACGTCGATTAATACATCATGTCTATGTATAATCATCGCGGTTTGGGTCCCGCTCCCGGGACCGCTCGATTGAATGAATTGTTGGATGGCATCCGCGCTGAATTCGATACACAACAACGTGCAAGTGGGGAATATGAACATAATAGTGAGTCGCACATTAAGTTTTTGGAAAGGGCGAAAAGATTGGTGAATGGTAGAAGGAAGACGGGACGGGACTACTTTCGATTTCTGCCTCGTGGTTTTCATCATCTTACGGTTGGCCGCGCGATGCTAACATACCTCTGTAGTTGCACAACAGATACAAGAGATGCAAATGGTTCGAGAAAAGGTTTATCAAATGGAACAACACATCTAGCTTTGAAACAAAAGTAGGATCATAATTGCATCCAAGGGAAAATCCGTATCGCTAACATTTAAAGATATGATGAAGAGATCCAACGACTTCACCGTGAACTCGAGGCTCGAGGAGGTGCTTCTCGTCCACCTGCCATGGGTGGTCCACCACAACATGCCGCTCCATCTCAAGCACCGCCATCGATCGGACATGGCCCAAGCAATCTTTTTGGGGGTATAATGGCTGGTCAGGCATCTCAAGGAGGTCCAGGTCTCGCTCCTCCACCACAACAACAACAGCAGCAGCAGCAGCAGCAAGATGCGCAAGGTCCCCTTCCACCACACGCGATGCCACAGCCACAACCAGCTCTACAAAGGTCCTCCACCAAGTCAACAAGGTGGTCCTTTCCAAGGTGGATATCCTCCACAAGGTCCCCCACAAAATGGTCCGTACGGTGCTCAACCTCCTCAATCAACTGCTTCGCCTGGGCCTGGTAAAGGGGGCCCACGCCAAAACCGTGGCCCAGGCGGTCCAGCAACGCCTCAAATGCCACAACAATTACCATATAACGACCCTAGGCAATCACCACAAGTCGGTCATCCTTTAGCCGGCATCCCTAGAGGACCACCTGCGTATCCTATAGGTACTGTGGGAAAACGCTTTGGCCGAATTGGACCTGGAACGTCTACCACCTCAATACAAGAAGGTTGAGGCCGACTGGTTCGCAATTTTCAACCCAGATGTTCCAAAGATTCTTGATGTTGATCTTGTTCATACTCTCATTCATGAATCCGTTGTTTGTTGTGTGCGTTTCAGCCATGATGGAAAATTTGTTGCGACTGGTTGCAATAGATCTGCTCAAATCTATGATGTTATCACTGGAAACAAAGTTTGTGTCCTTCAAGATGACTCTGTGGATGCTGTTGGCGATCTTTATATCAGAAG
Source organism: Monilinia fructigena (assembly GCA_003260565.1). Taxonomy (NCBI): domain Eukaryota; kingdom Fungi; phylum Ascomycota; class Leotiomycetes; order Helotiales; family Sclerotiniaceae; genus Monilinia; species Monilinia fructigena. The sequence goes on from QKRW01000036.1 coordinate 276,880, forward strand.
CGTTTGCTTCAGTCCCGATGGAAGATACCTCGCTACAGGTGCAGAGGATAAATTGATCCGCGTATGTGGGCCCCTCATTTTGAATCTTTCACGTGCTAATTGCAGATAGGTCTGGGATATTGCTTCACGAACAATTAGAAATACCTTCTCAGGTCATGAGCAAGATATTTATTCCTTAGATTTCGCCCGTGATGGTCGTACGATTGCTTCTGGAAGTGGCGATCGTACCGTCCGTCTTTGGGATATTGAAGCCAGTCAAAATATTTTGACGCTCAGTATTGAAGATGGTGTAACCACTGTTGCTATTTCACCAGATACCAAGTATGTTGCTGCTGGTTCTCTTGATAAGAGTGTTCGTGTTTGGGATGCTGCTACTGGATACTTGGTTGAGAGGCTTGAAGGACAAGATGGTCACAAGGATAGTGTTTACTCTGTTGCATTTGCACCAAATGGAAAAGACCTTGTTTCCGGAAGTTTGGATAAGACAATCAAAATGTGGGAACTTGTTGCACCAAGAGGTGGTCACCCTAACACAGGTCCAAAGGGTGGAAGATGTTTACGTACATTTGAAGGGCACAAAGTAAGTTTTGATTTATCTTTATGTTTGATATCAATACTAATAAAATTAATAGGACTTTGTTCTTTCAGTTGCTCTCACTCCAGATGGAGCTTGGGTTCTTTCTGGATCAAAAGATAGAGGTGTTCAATTTTGGGATCCAAGAACTGGCAATACTCAACTTATGTTACAAGGTCATAAAAACTCTGTCATTTCAGTGGCACCAAGTCCCTCTGGTGGTTCTTTCGCTACCGGATCTGGCGATATGAGGGCAAGAATTTGGAGTTATAAGAATATTTAATAGATTGATGGAAATGACAAGTTGTGATGGGAAAGGGAGTAGGGGGAATGAAAGAAGAAATGAAAATCATTTTGATCTTTTGCTATTTTTCTCTATTTTTTTTTTTCTCTTTTACATATCTCGTGGAAATGATGGGCAAAGAAAAAAAAGAAGAGAAAGATGAGATGTAAATGTTTCTTCAGAAGCTCTAGTATAAAATACCAAAATGCAAAGGCTAGGCGAGAGAGTCGAAGGCGATTATTGGCGTACTCGGTATGTTTAATCAGGATGAAAAATGGATTCAATTTCTTATATTGATTAATTGTTTTTTTTTCTTTTTGGAGAAATTAGTTGAATCTGAATGAAATTTGAAGTTTGAATTTTGGAATTTGCAATCTGCAATTTTGGAATTTGGAATTTGCGATGTAATGATGATGGAGGTGATGGAATGAATTGAATGAATTGATATTCTCTACCTGTTCCCAGGAATGATAAATAATGACAATGACAACGACAATGGCAATCTTCACAAGCATACAATTTAAAACCTCAATCTATAAAATCATCATTTTCATTGGTATTTCATTGTGAACTATGAATTCCCTTTCTTTCATTCCATTCATTGGACTTGTTGTCAATCCTGTCAACCCCCATTCGTTCCATCTCTCCGTAATCCCATCCCATGGATTCCAATATTTTTCATCATTTCTTTCCATCGTTCTCCATTTGAAGATTCCTTATTCCTCATCTCTTTCTCTCCTTGGCTTCCATCCACAATTCTATCCCGTCCTCTTCTCCAGAGAATACCAATCTCGAAATTTGACGAAGAAGGAATAAATATCAGGTCAGGAAAAAGAAACCATCCATATCCCTCATCGAAAAATCGAAAATGCTTCTCACAATCTATCTAAGTAAGACGCCAACGATCAGTCAAAAGAACAGGGAACTTTGTTTTCTGATATACGCTTATGTTTTCCATTCCATCTTTGATTTCTTCCAATTGCTCGAAATGGATACGAAGAGAAAAAGAGGAAAGGAAAAGCAGGAAGTATAAAAAGAAGAAACAGAGAGATTTGATAGGGAAACTACTTTTGTTGAGGAAGAGCATTAGCAAAGGTAACACCCTTGGAAATGTTACCCTTGAGACCCTCCACAGCGGTGGCCAAGAGTTTCTTCTCGGCATCGTTAATGTTGGAGAGTGGGTTTTGAGCCTTGTCAGCTCCGTTTGTCTATTTGATTGTTAGTTTGACAAACTTCAAGATCATATCAAGTCGGAAGAAACATACTCCAAGTTCAACAGGAACAGAGAAGAAATCGAGACCAGTCTCCTTAGCAATAGCCTCACCACCTGGAACACCAGGAAGGTAGATGAAGGTTGGCTCGACAATACCCTTCTCACCATTCAAGGCCTTAAGAACCTTCTCGGCGAAACTATTCTTGATCAATACAAATCCTCATATCTTAAGATTTTGAAACATACCGGAAACCAGCATAGGCCATAGAAAGAGTAGCTGAACCAGCACCGTCCTTAGCCTTAACAACCTCATCACCACCGAATTGAACTCTGTTGATTAAAGCATCCAATTTATCGGCTGGAATGGTAACATCTGGCTTAGCTTGACTGAAAAGTGGAACGATAGTCTCTCCAGAGTGACCACCAATAACTGGGATGGTCAATTCTTGAGGATTAGCCTTTCCAACAATTTCAGCAACGAAAGTCTCAGCTCTAACAACATCAAGGGTAGTAACACCGAAAAGACGTTGAGCATCAAAGACTCCCTTGGCCTTGAGAACCTCAGCAGCAATTGGGACAGTTGAGTTGACTGGGTTGGAGATGATGAGGATATAAGCTTTTGGTGCGACATCGGCGATGATCTCGATGAGACCCTTGACGATACCAGCGTTGATGTTGAAAAGATCATCACGGGTCATTCCTGGCTTACGAGGAATTCCAGCTGGGATAACGATAATATCGGCGTTCTTGAATGCCAACTTGGCACCATCATCTTTTGGCAAGTATCCAGTGATTTTCTATGCAAAGAGCAGAAGTTAGCTATTGAGCATCTTTATATCTCCCCATAGCACTCATAAAGCTTATCGCCAGTCCTTCAGATATATACGTACGGCTGGGCTTGAAATGTGCGAAAGATCTGCAGCAACACCTGGTGTGTTTACGACATCATAAAGTGCCAATTCGGTGATGAGAGGAGAAGTCTTGAGGAGAAGAGACAGTGGCTATATATATATCACACCCAAAAATTAGCAAGGTATTCACTGAAACTCATTCCTGCCACCTTTCATGCATCTACAGAGCCAAATCCAAGCAAAATAGAACTCACCTGTCCGATTCCTCCGGAAGCACCAGCGACGACTATCATCCCCATCAGTTAGGATCCAACCTCCATCCTTCATATTGAGGAGACATACCAGCTTTGAACCCCATTTTGAGATATGTGTAGATATGTGTTGATATGTGTTGATATGTGTTGATAGAGGTTTGAGACGGGTTTGTGTATGAAGCTTTAGTTGTAAATTCTAAAAGGGTCAATCTGTTAGTATTTCACTCAAAATGAGCAGCCAGCTTATACCCCGCATTACCCAACCAACCCAATACAAACTAAACTAACTGGACCCCTCAACAATAATCCTTTCACCCAAAATTTCCCTCCGTCTCTTGATTCACCCCTCACTCGTTCATCCAACCAACTCCTCCTTACTCCTCCTTACTCCTCCTTACTCCTCCTTACTCAGCGAAAAGGAACGGAACAGAAAAAGCAAAAAGGGGAGATGATAAATTCACAATATACATTGATACATACATGCATACATACCTTGGGTTAGAGTCGTAGAACTATCAAAGTAATATATCAATGTCAGAGATCAAAGTAAACATAAAAATATAAATATCAAAAAATAATTCTCAATCTGCCCTCCCAAACAGCGAACCCGTCAGTCTTTTATCTATCCTCCTCCTCCATCCTCCATCCTCCATCCTCAACCCTCAATCTGTATCCCTCCTCTATCACGAAGATCCCAAAGGTCGGTGAAATACAAGCAAGCTTAATCGAGTCAGAAGCTCAAACACCAATGTGTTGGTTGGCCAGCTAGAGGGGTCGAAAAAAGCAAAGGGGAGGGTTATCAGCACCTGTAGCGGGGCAAACCCCAATCTTCCCCCCTCTAATTGGATGGGGATTGAAACTTTGGCATCGATACGGGCCGGTAATGAACTCAGGTCTTACCTTCTTCTTGATTTGAGTAACTCGTGTTACACCTGGGCAGTGGTGCGTTTCTTGGTATGCTTGGAAGAGGGGTGAGGGGTGGGTTCAAATAGATGAGGATATATATAGAGAGAGATGTTGAGTTTGAGTCGGGGTTTCTGTGGGATGTGAAGATGTTGATTGTTTTGCTGTACTTGGAGTCTTGGACGTTTCTGTTTAATGACTCGGGAGCTATTTGGCTTCTTGACTTATTTATATACTTACACTTACATCTCAAGAGCTATCACGAATATACTTATTACGATACGATTTGTATAACCTTGGAAGCCGGCACTTATTATTACCTAACCTTGGGTAAGTCTGGGGAAGATCTGACTACCATTATCTAGTGGCCGAGGTATATCTCCCCTTCGCTTCGGAAGTCTACGGATATGTATCCTTAATAGACATGTGTATTAGGTAGGAGAAGGATCTATCAATTGTCCTGGTTATCATTATCATAATCACATGAACATATATCGCAATTTGACCTTTGATATGGGTGATTATTCTTTCGTTATGCTCTCTTTGGATTCGTGCTTGGTGCCAAGTCTTTCTTTCGTTTGGGAACACTCAAAAGGCTCCACCGTTTAGTCTCATAATTATTTCAGACTTCACTCAGCATTCATTCCAGATTCGTAAACCACCATGATGCAACCGATTTAATTGATAACTAGTTTGTATGCCTGTCTCAAACGTCACATAATAGACCCGCTCCACTCTTTAAGAGTATATGAGCAACCAGACCAGACCCAACCAATTAATCAACAATCAATCCCCCTGGAACCCAACCATATCAAATAGGTATCCCTTACTCTTCCTTCTCAGCAGCCTTGGCGGCCTTTGATCCTCTAAGCTTTGGTGCTGGAGCATCTTTCTTTGGGGTTTTGAGATTGGAGAATAGCGGAGGAACGAGCGACGGCTTCGGCACGGAGATCAGATCTGTATCCATTCTTGGCGACAGTCTTTGCGACACCAGCGAAGGTCCTATTTTAAGAAAAGGATCATTAGTACTACGTCTCCTTTCTAGACGACGAAAGACTTGTGTGATAGATTCAAACGTACTTTCTGCCAGACTTGCTGAAGGTGGTCTTGTTCAAAGCAACGGCTGGCTTTTGGCTAGCAGAGGTCTTCTTGGTGATCAAAGTAACACCCTTCTCAGCTGGGACAACACCAACGGCCTATCCAGAAATTCAATCAGTACCATTCATTTCGTTCCGAGCTCATATATTATTGCCATGATCGGGATCAAATTCGTAGCGTACCTTGTCGTTGACGAAACCAGCATACTATAATCCAATTAGCTCCCATCCTTATTGAAAGATCTTCCATGGAATTCGTCGAAAGATTCTTGGTAAATTCATACCTTTCTGGAGTGCTTGTTGGTCAAGTTCAAAGGGTCTCTTTGAGAATGTGCTTCCACCACCAGTTGTGCGCTTGACCAAGAAGGCATTTTGGGATCCTAAATAAATTCCATAACCATCAGTGATTGCCCTTCTTCGTTCATTGCCCGTCTTTTCCTGCTCTCAATGCCCAAAACCCAAAACCCTAATCCTAAATCTTCTTCGAGAGCCTTCCAACCAGAGCAAGTTTTATTCCTCAAATTCCAGCAATGAAAATAGGTTCAACGTACGGGTAACCTCCCAGATAAAGTCAGCGGAAACGTATTGCGACATGGTGAAGTGATGAGAATTGAAGGGATTCTTGTTGGTGTCGTTGTCGTTGTCGTTGTACCGGTATGTTGTCAAGTATCGAGTATTGTCTTCACAATTCCAAAATTTTAAAATGTTCGCCAATCAGGTCTCGCCTCGCTTATTCCGTTATTTTAGTCTCATCATTCTGCCCGCAGTGACCGGGGGGAGATCTGATGTTGATGCCTCAAAGATGCCTCATCACATGATAAACCAATTCAATTTTCAAGGTTCGAATTGCATCCGGCTCAAATGATTAAAGAAATCAATAAACTCAATAATAGTCATGAGCTGACGTTGTTTTCAAAAGCGAGGTTATCATCGCCATAAAGCTTCCTTGCTTTGCCTTTCCTTTCCTTTCTTTTCCTTTCCTCTCCTCTCCTTCTCTAACAAATAATTATCTATTCTACACAAGTTCTTTTTTCCTTTCTCCTTCTTATCTAAACCTTTGCGCTCGTGAATACGATTGTTTGAAAGAGAGTTGAAGATTGCTGATCTCTTATTGACAAATCAACTCAACTCTTGGACAAATTGTTAAGAGTCAGCGCATGACATTCAAGAGGCTACGACGAATATAAAGGCCAAGATGGCTTACATACTATACACACAACCGTTTTCATATTCTTAGTGGTCTCTACCAGTTAGTTTCTCCCTCTAGAGTTATGTTCGATTTGTGATATTAAAATACCTACTCTATGAACCCCCATTAGCTGTCTTCCTGGCTAAACTGACACTCTCTAGTCGCATTCATAACCCGCGATCGATGGTCCCCTACATCCCCGAACATCTCCTCGAACGTCTCCCTCGATTCATGTACACACCCTATCATGAACTCTCCCATTCCTTCGAAAATGATATCGAATCCGGCTTATCATCATCGAATTTCAACTTATCGCAAAACTTACTAGACTCAGATCCAAGAAATGGACTCTCAGATAATGGGAAAAGGGAAATTCAGAAGATTATGAAGAAGAAGAAGGTTAATTTCGACGAGGCGAGGAGATTATGGATGCAGGAAACTTTCAAGAAGGAAAATATTGGTCCGGATGGAAGACCGAGGGATCCGAAGTTTGTGAGCTTTTCGTGAAGGGGCTGAGGTTGGAGGGAGGGGAGAGCAGGACATATCAATATCTCTAACCAAACAAGAAGATGTGAATAATTATCATATCGATGGCCCTTTCTTTCATCAATTAAGAGAAAACTCCTCAGACTTGAGACATGGAATTAATATTTTGATTATCGAGCGTGAGGAGAGGGAAACGAAATGGGGTGAACAGAATAGGCATGGGGACTAGAGAATAGGATTGGAATATGGATCAGCGAGATATACCCGGCTTGGAGGGCAGGACTGGAATGGAATGGACTTGGAATCAGAAGGGAGGGATGGAATTTTGACATTTTAGCGACTGGCTGGCTCATTGAGACTGAAAGTAATCACGAGCAAGTGGGCAAGGCGTTTTGGGGTTTTCAGTCCAGCGACTTAGAGGATATGATTATCTAGGGATTTTTCCTTGTTTTTAATTGGCGAAAATTTTCCTTCAATTCTATATCTACAGCATGGTCTCTTCTTTTCTTGTTTTCCTTTGTCGAGTCATTTCATTTTGTTAATATCAGTATCAATATCGATATCAATATCAATGTCAATGTCAATATCTCCAAAAAAGAGATATAACCTACCTGTGTATAGAAACACAACAAGATTTGCTCAACTGTCAAATTCATCTGATATATTTAACCCATTTTATTCATTGAATCTACCAAAATATTCAATCCAACAGTTCATTTCAAACTCATAACCCATTTGGCAAGTTCAACAACCTTCAAATATTACCAATTCCTCAATTATCAAAACTCTTGTTCCATATCGAGTTTTTGGCAATATTCTATGAAACTGGATTATTGCATACTCTACTCTCTACAATACTCTATCCTGTACTCTATAGAACCTCTGTACTCTAGAACAAACAAACGTCATGTCATTCGATCCTGTTGAAATATAGCCAGCTACCTAGCGACATCTTTTTTCCATCAGTAAGTACAAGAACAAGGTATATTGATCATTTCATCTCGTATTATAACATATGTAATTATCTCTTCTTTCCTGAATCTCTGATATCCAGTTTCTCTAACTAATATTTTCATGTTCTACTTTGTGTTACTTGATTTTACTTTGCTTTACTTACAAATCTTGTGAAATATATATATATTCTATTTAACTTTTAGTTTTACATCTACTTCTTTATTTCATCTCATCTTATCTTTTGGCTTGGCTTGTTTTGTATCATGTCTTTGCTGCAATGTTTCGGGGCTGATTATTGTGGATTTTTGGGTTGGGAATTGAGAAAGATTTAGGTTCTGGGATTGGGGGATGGGATGGGGTGGAAAGTTTCATATCTCTAGATACTTGGGTCTTGTAGGTTCTGAGTATCAGATTTGATGAATGATGAAGGGATGGGATATGGGTGGGTAGGTGGAGAGGATGAACAAGGAGGGTATAAGAACGGAGGGATAGAGGGAAAGGACAAACTCGCTTCTAGGAACCAGGGAGTCTGCGTCAAGGTTGGAAACTTCGAAATAGAAGATGAAAGGCTGGAGATGAAAGATAGAAGTTGAAATTTTTAATTCAAAAAGACATGTAGTAGCTCAATACCCAAATACTAATGTTGCGTTTTTCTCATCTCTTGTTTATGACTCATATATATCGCTGGGCAGGAGGTATATATATCCTCATTCTTATCCTTCATCTATCTATATATCTATACTTCAAAACCACTTCTTACAACCGCGCCAAACCACACAACCAATCGGGACTAACAGGGAAACTCTACTCCTCATTCTTATCCTTATACTGATATTGTGTACCTACCTAGTACTCATTCCATGGATATCAGTATATACTAGGTATCTATATAGTCTTATATAATAGATACATACTAGCTTAGATCCTCGGGGAGCTCTCTGTTCGGTACTCCTTTCTGAAACCCTAGAGTACCCGAAATATGGCATATTGCTATAGATAATATAGCGTATTACCGTAAATAATACAACGGCTCGTCATTTTTTGCAAATATGTTGTAACTTTCTATACAAATAATAATTAACATTAATAATCCACATTCTTATTTTAAATTCGGTTTGTTAATCTTAATATATTAGACTAAGCTTTCTCAAGTATATTACGAAACTTTGATCTATTTAAGCATATTACTTTATTCAGGCAGATTCAGGAATATCATATTATCATTGTTATTATATTAATGAAGATATTCAGAAATCGAAGCGCTTAATACATTATTATAAAGGATGCTTTGAAAATAGGGGGTGCTTTCGAAATAGGGGGGCAGAAGCGAAATAGAAAAAGCAATTCTTTAACGAATAACTTACTTTGATAAAATGGTGATAGTAATTGATGATATCAAAGTGAAGTGAGATTGAAGAGAAGTTAAAATGGGATTGAGAAAGGTATATTAGTATTCGAAGCTAACATAGTATTCGAAGCCAATATAGTATTTGAAGCTATTTTCAACCAATGATAGAGAATAATCATTTAGAGGAAATGGTTATCCAATTAGAATGAATGATTTAATAAGAATAATTATAATGTAATGTAGATAGTTTGAAGCTTTTGTTTTATTATATGTATAAAACATCTATAATATGATTTAACGAGATTCTATAATAAGATGCATATGGTATACTGCTATATTTCTGATACCCTAGGGAAGCTCGGAAGTTGGAAGTTGGAATTTGGTTTGATAGAAATAGCAGGATAGTATTTTGTCTTGTCTTGGGGCTATGTTAGAAAGATGGTGAGGGCTAGGTTAGGTTTGAGTGTTGAGTGTTGGATGAGGAGAGGAGAGGAGGATGAGGAGTTGTGGTAGGAAAATACGCTGGGTAGTTGGTAAATTTAAAGCGGAAAATATGATGGTCTGGGGGCTGGGGGCTGGGGGTTTGGAGTGGATTGGAGTGGATTGGAGTGTATTATGATTGTAGAGATGGAGTGGTGGGTATATGTAGATGTGATGACATTAGAGGAAGCGAGGAGAGGGCGAAAGAAGTTCTTTTCTTGTTTGACTTTCGCTGATTAGTTAGGCATCAATGATGCGGCTGTTAGGTGGTATAAAATATCTACATTACGATTTCGCTGCTAGAGATATTCAAAACGCCCACTCGAAATCAAAATTCCCTTGTTTGAGCGTATCGAATTCATCATTATTGTAAACGATTATATCAAGCCATCAAATAAATCATCAAATGCATCCCCACCCTTCTTTTTTCCTCTTCTTCTTTGGTGGTTTCGCTGTGGTTGAATCTAATGAAGGTAGTTTCGAGGTCTTTTTATCCGATCCTTCACCCTCTGGTTTGCGTTTCTTTTGTTTCAATATCTTGACCTCAGTATCATCTTTCACTACTTCTTCCACATTTGAGTTACTTTCAGTAACTCCCGGAACTGGAGCATCTCTAACGATCTTCTCCCCTAAGTCCTCTCCCACCTCGGGTTCATCTACTTTAGCTGTCCCTTTTACAGCTCCAGCTTTCTCTCTGCAATTTCCTCTGCAGTTAATACCCTCAAATTCCCGAGCACTTTGTATAACCGCGCCAAACATCCCATTAACATCAATCCCAGAGTAGCATACTACTGATTATCGGCCACCAATTGACTAAAAGCCCTATTCGTCTCTCTATCAGCAGTGGAACTTTCTCCTTTCCATCCAAAACAATAAAAACCTACAGATAACACCCAGGCACTACTTCCTCCCCAACAAACTTCACCAAGCCCTGTAATTCCCTCTCTTCTTTCTCCTTTCTTTCCCGAGCTTTCCCTTTCACTTTCCCACGTGATTGCGATTCGATCACATATTCAGGAACGACGGATAGGAGTCGAGCAACTTGACGACGGAGTATTCCGAATGAGATATACCATTTTGAGAGACGATGTTGATTTTTGTTGCGGTGATGAGTAAGATGAAGGAGTTGAGTTAGGGCAACGAGCTGTGTATGTTGAGGGTTGGGAGTCGGAATATTCATTTTTATATATTGTGAGATTTGTAAATTGATTTAGTGACTCGAGTTCTTCTTTACCTAATAAGTCTCGAGTAGTTTTATTCTATGAAAGGTTCGGTTTGCATGTCTATCATCATGTGCGTAATTTGAGTATGGGAAATTGATAGTGATGGAGGGAAAAAGATACGAGAAGGCTTTATCTATCTGTCAGCCTTGCAGAAAGGCTAGTGCACAGACCATATGGCGAGAACAAGTAGACCACCATAGCTTCATCCACAGCCTCGAACAATACAATAACTTTCAAGGTCTAGAACTTCGAATAATGCTACGACGGGGACTATTAATCATATAAGTTACGACTGCGCAAAGCCTATTAGCTCATGTACGCCCAAAATTCATAATAATCACAAAAGCTCTCTACCTCCAAAATGGCAGCTACTATTCCCCTCTCCACAACAACATGCTTCACTTCCGAAGAAGCATTCAAACATCCACTTCCTCAAATCCGTCAATTCCATCGAGATCTTACGACCGAGCTTGATGAGAAAAATGCGCGTCTTAGAACGCTGGTTGGGGGTAGCTATAGACAATTACTGGGAACAGCCGAACAAATCTTACAGATGAGGAAGGATATTAGTGGAGTGGAAGAGAAATTGGCGAAAGTTGGGGAAGGGTGTGGGAGGAGTGTTTTGGTGGGAATGGTTGGGGGATTGGGCAAATTGCAGGGGGAAGCGAAGAGTGGGAAGAAGGGCGAGGAAATGCGGGTTGTGGCGAGGATGAAGGTATTGGGGATGTGCAGTGTTGTAGTTGGAAAGCTTTTGAGGAGACCGGGAAAGGTCATGGGGGAAGGCGGGAGGGGGAAGAGCTTGGTGGTTGCTGCGAAAGTGTTGGTCTTAAGTCGGTTATTGGCGAAGAGTTTGGAAAATACTGGTGATAAGGAATTTGTTGAAGAAGCGAAAAAGAAGCGAGCAGTTTTGACGAAACGACTATTACGAGCTGTTGAAAAGACATTAGTCTCGACTAATGATACTGAAGATAGGGAAGGATTGGTACAGGCGCTTTGTGCATACAGTCTGGCTACGAGTTGCGGCGCGAAAGATGTTTTACGGCATTTTTTAAATGTTCGAGGTGAGGCAATGGCTTTAACATTTGATGATGAAGAAGAGTCACCCCAGCAGACTTCAGGTGTCTTACAGGCCTTGAAAATATATACGAGGACTTTACTAGATGTGCAAGCACTGGTGCCGAGGATGCTTAGCGAGGCATTGGCTGCGTTGAAAACGAAGCCCTTGTTGAAAGATGACAGTATTCGACAATTGGAAGGGTTGAGATTAGATATATGTGAGCGGTGGTTTGGTGATGAAATTCTTTACTTTACACCCTATGTTAGACATGATGATTTGGACGGGCCATTGGCCATTGAAACGCTAAGAGGGTGGGCGAAGAAAGCATCAGAGGCCCTGCTGGAAGGATTTACGAAGACTCTTGAGGTTGGTTTGGAATTCAAAGTAGTTGTGGAACTACGAACAAAGATTTTTAGAAGTATGGATTAAAGATGGAGGTAAAGCAAGGGGCTTTGACCCTTCTATACTGCGGGATGGCCTGCGAGGCGTTATAAATAAACGATTGGTGGAGCTGTTGGAAACTAGAGTTGGCAAACTCCATCTAGTAGGGACAGAAATAGAATCTACGTTAGGAGCATGGAAAGGAGGAAATACCGACCTTCATGCGGGTCTATGGGATGAGGATATGATGACAGCAGATCTTAGCAACGGAGGCAAGATTTTCAAACAAGATATTCTTGCTCGCACATTTGGACGTAATGATGCTGTTTCGAGAGTCGTAAATGGCTGCCAAACCTGGAGGCATCTCATTGACGAGATAAGTACTGTTATCGACCAATTGAAGAAACAAAGATGGGATGACGATCTGGAAGATATCGAAGATGACGAAAGCCTTGAGTCACGGCAAAATCTTTTAAGTAAAGAAGATCCACAGATGCTGCAAGACCGTCTTGATTCAAGCTTAGAGAAAGCTTTCCAGGAGTTACATACAAAAATTATGACGCTCGTGGAGCAATATCAAGATAGCGAGTATAGCGGGAAAATATCTATGTATATTCTGAGGATTCTACGAGATGTCCGAGCACAACTACCCACAAACCCGTCGGTACAAAAATTCGGGCTTTCTCTGATACCATCATTACACGAGAAACTTGCCAGCACAGTTTCAGAAAAACCTATGGCGACTCTTGCAAAGTCGCTCAAGAGAAAGAAAGTCGCTGGTCGAGCATTATGGGAAGGATCTCCGGAACTTCCTGTCCAGCCCTCACCGGCTACATTCAAATTCCTTCGCATCCTATCGGCCTCTATGGCCGATGCTGGAGCAGATCTATGGAGTACTATCGCTGTCAAGGTATTGAAAGAACATCTTTGCTCTCAGATTGGAGAGCAATGGAGGATCATTTTGAAAGAAAAAGATACCAGTAATGGCAAAAATCCTTCTGCTAGTGATACCTCAGAAACAGAATCCACAGAACCCAAAGAAATAGAGGAAGGATTTTCTCCTACAGAAGTCGATCAAGTGAAACGAAATGATCTACTCAAACAATCATTATTCGACATATATCTCTTACAACAAGCTTTACAATCAGGAATTGCGGAGAATCTGCTCAAGAAACTTGAGGATGAAGTGGAGTCTGAGCTGAAGCTTGAGGCATCGTCGAGGAAACGAATCTCTAATGGAGCTACGGAGTATTGGAAGAGAAGCAGTCTTTTGTTTGCACTTTTAGGAGGTAAATAAGTAGTGATTTGTGAATTCAATATTCAATTCTGATATGCAATGCTTGTTAATCTACCATCATATGAGTTGCATATTTAACCAGTAAATTGCTTGTAAATTGGAAATGGATCGAAACAACCGCTTATCTTCGCCTCGAGAAATCTGGGATACGGGTGTGATCTTGTCTGGTATTTTTGCAAGACGAAATATCTATTGTGGTGTTTTTGAACTGGTCGGAGGGGGTTGGGTATTAGTTAGATTACTCTACTGTGTGATGTCATATAATTAGTCATAATGGGTTTTAAAGGTTACGGTTAGGATGATAGTAGTGAGTGTGTCAGTGACGCGGCAATTTCATATGTTTAACAACAGATAGGATAAGATGAGCTGGAATTGTACGTAATAGAAACAACCCTCTTCATAATATCGTGTTCATACATAGCTGGAGAGAGAAGATAGAAAAAACCCAAACTAGAATTAAAACTAAAACTAATACCACAATCGCAAAATCGCTCATATAAATATCATCACCTAAAAGAAAGAATGGCCCTCCAAATCATCAGTACTCAACGCGGAAATCTTCGCCAAAACTCCACATTGCCGATTCCTAATCCCATCTCTTAATACCACAGCGTCGTATCTTCATCTATGATCTCGTAACATCTCATCCTATTCCATCCGATCAAGTCCTCACTCAGCCTTGAAACCACAACTACCTCGCCTTCTTTCCCTCTACCTCCTCCACAAATCTATATTCCATCCCCCTCGTAACCCTATCCACCCTTTCCCTAACCTCCGGGTAAACATCCTTATACGCCTCCCTCCCCATCCAACAATCCAAATGCCCATACCCTCTAATCTCCGTCCTCTCATAAATTTCACTCCCCCCACCATTCTCATCCCTCAAGATCTCCAGCGTCTTTGTCGTACTCTCCGGATTTCAGCACCTTATTATCAGAACCCGAGAAGAGGAAAAACGGAATCCCCTTCAGACGATGAATATTCTTTGGAGATGTAAGCGGATGGAAGAGTGGTGCGTTGCCGGTGACGTGGCCAATTGTACCCATGCGCATGAGCAGATGAAGACAGGTCATATTGACACCGGAGAAGAAACGATTAGTTTGGCGATGCGTTGCCTCGTTTAGATTGTTGTGATTCCAGAGTCTGATTCACGTTAGCATTAAGCCTATTCCAATTTTTAAATCGGGGGAGATATACCTTCCAAAGATCAACGAGCATCGATGGCAAGAAACATTATTGCATATCTCGCATCTGGCATCAGGGTAGAATCTTAACAATTGATTGACTAATTGCTGGAAATATGAATCCTCCATTGTACTCGAACAACTAAACCAGTTACCCCCGAAACATTTTATATAATTTATCAAAGGTATCGGGCCGGCGAGCGCCTTTGCCAGATTCAAAGTTGCCCAGATGGGATTCATGAACACTTGCGAGCAGGTTACGCCCAGTATCCAGTTTGCAGGAATAGTACCATCCAGTAGACCCGAAGAAAATGCAACAGAACCCATGCAATGGGCAATAGTGTAGATAGGATCATGGCCATGCTCTTTACGGATCCATTGAATTGAAGCTTTGATATCGAGACGAGCATCAAAGGTGGTCCAGTTATCTTCTGCAACCATGAGTTGGCAAATACGATGGACGACTACAAAACAGCGGTATCCGGCGCGGTGAAGTAGTTTATGGCGTTTACCTCTATGGTGGGTAGGGCAAAGATTTGATGATCAACCGAAGCACCGGGGATGAACAAAAGGTTCTTGGTGGCGATGTTAGGATTTTGAGGTTCCCAAACGTGGAGAAGGGTCTTTACATTGTCGGAAGCGACGATTTCAATTGTTTGATCCGGCGGAGTGTCATTGATGTATCCGGTATAGGTTACCGATGGATATTGGAGATTGGTAAATGGAGCGAAAAATAGATTGGCTGATTGTCTAGCGAAGAAAGTCATGAAGCTTGTGGTAGATTGAAGTTTCGACCAGAAGTTTCGACCGATAGCTTTAAGGGTGAAAATTTGTGACAAGAAGTCCTTTGGTTGAATGTGCATCATTCCTCTACCGACTACAGTTTTGTTGGTGTCTTTCTCCGTGATGGTGACGTACAGCGTCGATGCAGCAGTCCAAAATTTCAAGGGACCAAGAGCAACAGAAGAATCAACAATCTTGTATCCATGGAAGTGCAGTTGTTTTCCATCAGTAGAGGTCATGTCAAAGTCATATGTTAAGTTTCGAGTACCAGGAGCCTGGTGATCAACACTAAATAGCTGGAAATCTCCACGTTGAACCATGAAAGGACTACCAGGTAATGAAACACAAACGAATGTGCCTGTCAACATGGCTGAATGATCTGCTCGGTGAACAACTATGAGGCGGTGTCAGTCAGAAAATAAAATTGGGACATGGGTAATTACTTCTATGTGTGTCGAAAGCTTTGACACTTAAGAAAAACCTCGAAGCTTCGCAAAGTCCTCTAGCAGTTTGGCGGCGATTTCATAGTCCTCTCTATGGTCACCCTTCAGATTCTCACCAATATGGATGAATCCTTCCATGACCTCAGTAAATCCAAATCCGCTTGTTTTGGAGTCTTCAGTTTCATCGATCATTTTAGTAGCTGCTTCGACATCATTGTTTTGTGTGCTATACGTTTGCAACTGCATAGGGGCATATTTTGGCTTCGCAAATAAATCTAACAAACCATTTTTTGTGTCGTAGTCGATGGTGAGATTGAGATTTTTCGCTGCAATGAGCAACTGAGCGCTCGGCAAGAGCGGTGACAGTTGCGAATGGGTTGACGCCGAGAGCACAGGAATGACTGCAGCATCACAAATGATGAGACCTGGATATGTCTCATTACCACGACCCGTGAGGAGCTCACCGAAGTGATTGGTTACTCCATACTGAGCGGTATTGTCTGGACTCATACAAGCACCACCGATAGGATGAACAGTAATTTCTTGCTGACCGAGTGCTGAATAGAACGGGTTATTGACAAAAGTTCCACCAACAGCTTCTGTTGCCTCCTTGAGAACATTGTTGATTTTTTTGACATGATCACTTCGACCAACACCAAGGAACTCAAGAAGAGGCTTGTCGTTCTTGAGAGTTAAAATGGCTTGATTAGTGTCGTGACTCATGACAAGGTATGTTTGTGTTCTCTCAATACTGCCTTTCTTATAGTATGGACAAGGAAACGACTCCCTGCAGATGAAAGTGTATGCCTTAGCTTCTCAGAGGTGTCAGATCTGATGGCGCTTCAGCACCTGGAAGCTTTTCAAGCATAAATTGAAAGAGTGGAGCTAGTGCTTTGGGGATTGCACCCTCTTCAATGACATATCCATCCAGAACATTTGCATGTCCTTCTCTATTATCAATAATACCCGTGATTGTAGGTCCAATAGGATTGTCTACAGCTGGACAAGCACGACCAATTGCATTAACCTCGTCGTTGGTGTTGTAGCCAAAAGCTAACATGTCACCATTTCCACTCATACCCTTGCCTACTCTGTCGCTCATATTCATTCCTAGGCTTCTACTTCGAAGAAGGATTTCTGTTGATCCAATCGAGCCGGCACCAAGGAAAACGCACTTCTTTGCATGTACCCACATGAGATCTTCGTAAATGTTGGTTTTGAAAGATCCGCGATTGCTTCCATGCCATGCAAAGAATACAAGATACCCCTCTTCCTTGGGATCTGGATGCTTTTGAACGTATCTTACTTCACATTCACAGAACATTTCTGCTCCCCAATTCCATGCATCTGAGAGATAGTTTACCAAGGTACTGCTTTTGCTCCCATCATTGACACCAGTGCAGTCCATACCCGTTAAAGCGGACGGATACATTTCGACTCCAGTACTATTTGGTCCCCCCAAGAACCTGTAGTTTGTGGCGGGCGATAGAATTTCTCATGCATACCAAGAATCTTCGCCTGCTTCTCCAGTAACGTGAGCTTGGGAAGTTTAGGCCAGTCCTCAGGATAACTTTGAGGTTCTAAAACAGATGCTGCTCGTTTATAATACTGTTTTAGCCCATCTTCCTCTTGCAACTCCTTTGGCCAACAATCCATGGCTAGAGTATCCTTGTCGGCCTCGAGGAATATATTGGCGTTCAAAAGACTTGTCCCACCTAAGCCATTTGCTACGAAAGCATTTTGACCTTTCCCAAATATGAGATGGTAAAGGCCTGTAGGATCTCCTTCTTCCACCATTGCCCCAGGTAGAAATCCAGGAGCAAAAGTTCCCAGACACGTGAAGCTCATCCACCGCATCCAACGTATCACTAGGGTATTCTCCTGGCCATTTCTCCTTCCCCCGCTCTAAAAGACATACAGATTGTCCAGCTCTTGCCATACGACTAGCAGCGACTGATCCTCCATAACCAGATCCAATTACTACCGTATCATAAACATTTCTCAGGACCTCTACCGGCTTTGATATCCGAGGAAAGTCCCTGCTGTTCAGATCGTCCGTATATGTCCGGATGTTAGCATGTTGTCTCGCTTGGCATCCTGAAGCTGTAGTGCGAGCACCAAACGATTCAATGCGGTGTGATTTCCGAATATGTCGGCGCTCATCATCAGTAGAACTGCCTCCATTCTGCTGTCTCTGGCCATTGATATTTCTGAGGCTATCAAATGACTCCCCCAATCCACTATCTCTATTATAACTCCCATTCTCACTGTTCCATGAGTTATTACCATTACTATCACTTGATTTATGCCAATTTCCATTAGCGTTGCTCCCATTCCGCCGTTGTTTATTGCCATTCGTTATGCTTGGCATATTCAAGGGTTCAGATGTCGCCATGATTGAATCTGTACCCGCGTCGGTGCGCCAGTGGAAACTCGTATCACTTCGAGCCCCAATTGAATGATTGAATCGATGGTGATACCAAACATGGAAACCCGAGAATCGATACACTCACGTAGCAGGGCAAGTGCAATTAACCAAAACCTTCAATACAAATAGCGCTAAGTTACAAGATATTTTGCGGGTAACAGAATATTATGCAGAATTTTGGGAAGTAAGGTTTGAAACAAGGGAGGACAATATTATGAATGGAATGAACAGTATTTAAGAAAAGAATGTGAGTGATGTGAAGAAACGACTTCGTTAGCATAGGGGGGTTCCAAGGCTGAGTAACCTCAAGCTGAAAGGAATGTAAATTGATATGATTCGAGCCACCAGGTCCCATGTCTCGTCTGGGCCGAGCACCAGCAATTCCGGGCGTACATGATGATGATGATAATGTATGGACGACCAGCATCTACCAGGCTGCATTTTGAGGAAGTACTCTTAAATTGACCAATAAGAATGCGAGATATGACAATTGAATCTAGAGTATCTATCAATTTATGGCCTCATACCAAAAACTAATTCCAGATAGCATTGAACTATTGGCTGAAGGGTGGGGGCTACTTCAACTAGATGATGAAATTATGAAAATGTTCAATCAGCTGCGGGCATAAGCAAAAAATCAGTAACAGTAAGACGACGTGAACATCGAGATTAGCTGATGCGGGACAGGTAGTGAGTAGGTAAGAGAATCAGCCCTAAATTCTGCCGTCGCTCTTGGCATGCTATAATCGTAATTGGGAAATGTGTTCCGAGGATCATTACGAAACACCAAATATTTTTTCCCTTTCTTCTTAACCCATCCATGCAATGCGATGAAATAATCCTGCCAGTGATGTGCGATCGCCGTACACACCATCATATCTCGGGAGGGGGGATTGAGCGAGTGGCTTGCAACCTGCAGTTAAAGATTTGACTAACCTCATTGTCGCTACGTATACATTGGGAACTTCGGCGGCTTTTTGGGTGTAATTCTGGCAGGTCAGGGGTGATGAACGCCGCTGGTGCACGCCAATGGCGACACGTTTCCATCCCTATACATAGGTGGGTATGATCAATCGTGAGCAAAATCGGACACCGATAGATTTTGATGGCTATAGCTATCAATCATGTCAAGCGTTCAAAGCGTTGACCGTTTCTGGGGACGAATAAGTCATGATAATACTCATCATAGTGGAGAGTCAGCTTACGTGAAATTTAAGTTTGCTTTGCCTCAATAATAGTCGTGAGACAATTCTTGGAAGATAAGATTCTTGTCAATCCATTGTCCAAACCATGGTAAACAAATTAGACAGCGGAAGCTTCTATCCGTTTTTGATCATTTCTCCGTTTGTGGCGGAACATAGCCCTACCCGCCCAAATAATTCCTAGGAAAATATTGTCTCTATATAGTTAGCACTTAGATTTGGAGTCGGTAAGAAATAGACAAGTTATTCTTGCCATCATTGTTGTTCGTACTTTGGTGGATGGGCAAAGGAGTAGCAGCAGTAAGGTATCTATTTCGGTCTTTCAAATCATGTGATTCGAACCAGGCCATGATTTCGTTTGTCAACGCTGGTAAGATGACTCGATTCTCCTTTACACCACTTTCGGTTTTCAGCGCCGGTCGAGTACATTCAACTCTGACATATTGATACTTTGAAACTCAATGGGGACACCGCATCAGAGATCCGGGGGAGAGCGACTGTAAGAACCCATGCTGGGAAGCCTACAAGCTTAAGCCATAAACGTGGTTTATTGGTGGGGAATCCTTCAGCTTGGCATGGAGGTGACTTGGTGTGGATACGAGCTATTGACTGCCTTAAAAAGGTACGGTGGTGTGGTAGATTCGCATTTTCTTTGGTGTTTGTCAATGTGAGCCACAAAATGGCTTGCCCGTTTCTCCTGTCTGAGCCTCCTGCATCTCTGATCACACTCTATTATCGAGTCCCTAGTTTAACTTCATGTGCCTGCCTGCCATCCCACCCACTCGTGTCATTTCTATATGTGCTTGGGAAAGTGAGGCTCAGATATATTTGGTGATGTGGTGTCCTCGCCTGCCACCTCTCCAACTCCTTTTCGCGTCACAATAGAAATGTGATATGCTTCAAGTGAAGTTGCGAAGCGGCGTAGACTGGTCTTCTCAGTAATGTTAAGGCAGAATCTCAATCCTTGAACTTCAATATCTCATGCTCATTCATTCATGGATTGATAATCCCCCATCACCCCGCGTCTATGATGTCATTATCCCAATTCAATTTGGGTAGGATAATGCGAAGAGGCACGATGTAAATCGCCGCCGAGCTGTACTGCAGCATCAGGGGTGCAATATTGTTACTTCAAAGTTGGAAAGAACTTTTATTTCTCACACATTAGGGTATTAGATGCATTCCCTGGTTATCGCTATTTGAATCCTCTACACAGATTCGCTTACATACGAACAGCCTTGTCACGAACCGAAACGTCGGTACGAAGAATTAGATGATATTAATTTCCAACTGTTTGTATTTTTATTATAATCCTTATCACAACCACACTTCAGAAAGACAAACTGTATTCTTCAACAGATGAATAACAAACTTCATCAATGGTGATAAGATTGTGCGAGCAATCATACGATTCAACATTCGGTCCAAGACCAACATACCGGACAAACACACTGCATCGCCAGCAGAATCACCCTAGTTACATCATTTACAGCAATTGACAGCATCAACCAAGAGAAAAGTAGCAAATTCAGCAATCCAGGACACCCACAAGGAAAAAAACATACCTAAGAGAAACCATATTATCTCAGCAAGTCCAGAAGAACCTGCCCACAAATAGCAATATCTATCTATTAACTTGAAAGCGATACATCAAACCCCGCCTCCCCTCCCCCCTTGAAGTGATATTGTGCAGAAGAACACATATCTGCAACCACAAAGCTGTTTTGTATTTGAGCTTCAGACGGTCTTGGTAAATAAATGAAAGCATTGCAAAACCAGTCAGGGGCAGCAAGATTGAAGTGGAGTGATACACAAGTAGTCAAGGCAGTTTGGATGCAAGATATTCAACAAAGCTATTTTTGGGAGGGTATGCATGAAAGGTAAACTGAAGAAGTAAAATAGTGTCAATAGAGAAATCGTCGCATCACCGACATCATCGCCGTTCAGTATTATTTTGAGCATTTGAGCCTTGTTATTCTACCGAGTTGAGAATAGTGAGGGTATTTATCGTCCACTTCCCATCTGGAGGCAGGATGAAGTTATCATCCAGAGTCTACCTTCAAGAAAGTAGCTGCCGGAGGGCTCACCCATACCCTCTCTACACACCCACTTTTCCCATCTCCCTCTCTTTCTGCCTCAACTTCTCCCTCACCCCACTAAAATTTCTCTCCATTGCCCTTTCCGTGAATTCTCTCCCAGTCATCTCCCCTTCTTTACCCCTAATAACCACATCCTCACACGGATTATTAAAAAACGCCAAACTATACCTATCACCCCAAGCCTCATCACCATATCCATCACCACCCCCATCCCCATCTGTACCATTCGTCTGAGCTCTCGGCGTAACAACTCTATGAAACGTGCTCTTAAACCTGTCGCCACTCCACCACATCAAGCAATCCCCAATATTACACACCACCTCCCCGTCCCCCGGATGAATCTTCGTCCACTCATCACCCCATCCAAAATCACCAGAAACTTCCCTCCCGGGACAAATTTCCAACCCGGCCTGGCCCAGATTCTGAAAAAGCAGCGTCAAAAACGACCAATCAACATGCGGACCCGCTCTAACCCAATCTTTGTTCTCCAACTCCATATCCACCTTAAAATAATGAAGGAGTCTCAGAACCGTCTGGCTCTCTGCCCTCGAAATATCATGCGCTTTTACAAACATGCCTTCTTCGATCCCTAAGCCCTTCTCAAAACACATCATTAATTTCTCGCTGAGTTTTTGACAAGCAGTCATGAACCCCTTTACTTCTTCCCTAAACCCTGGCAGTATTTCTTCATCGAGCCAATAATCCAACATCGAGGGGTTGAATTGTAATTGATACGATTCTTTTTGATCAGCAACGCCGGTTGAAGGACGCACTTGGGAATTTTGTTCCCAGCCGATGTTGTGGATGGGAGTGAAGGGAATGAGAGATTTTGTGGAGATAGGAGGGAGAAGAATTTCTTGGAGGTTTCGAACCTGGATCTTGTTGTAAGATTAATGAAGAGATGTGGAAAGGGGGAGATGAATGGATGGGGAGATAGGTACATTTGAGAAATGGTTGACAGATCAATACCATGATTAACCAAAACGAAAAATCCATCAGTCTCAGCTGAATGAACAAGCCTATTGTATACAAAATCAGTATGCATGTATCCTACCATTCATACTCATTTCTGATCCTCAATCATCAATCAATCTTCTAAAGTACTCACTGTTCAGTAATCTCCCCAATTCTCTCCTCAAAATCATGCAACGAGATCTTCGGGATAGATCTATCGGCATATTTTGTTTTCCTCATCTTTGCATCCATATATATCTTCAACTCAAATCTTCTTTACTTGTTTTCGTTTCGTTTCCCTTTTGTCCTACCATTAAATTCAAAGAGAAATCCTTATCTTCCCCTCTTAATTGCTGTACACTAACATCTATACTTTCCCCGCAAACGGATGTGAGACCCCAGAGCGTCCGCTCAGGTGACGTTGCAGATGGCGGTAGATAAATGCTTAAGACATCCGTGTCACTTAACCTGTAAGAGTGATCATTTTGTGTTCTGAGGATATGCATTTTAAGATGTGAATGTATAAATTCGACGAGACTCTGATGGTAAGGTCAATAAATGAGATGGTCAGAAATGAGATACGTATCTCAACAATGTTACCAGCATAGCTAGACTCAAAGTATCCTGTGATTGCCTTCTTGCTTGGGAACGGCTTTTTAGCTTAGTAGTATATTTCACAGGGACTGAGTTCGATGAAACGGCAATTTGTTCTTCGAAGATAATTTGTACATGCTAGAGTTGATTTTGATACAGCACTATGTTCCGACTGAGAAATAGCCATCCCCTTTTGTTGTATTGTACAAATGCTTTTCATGCCACCCACCCAACCTAAAACACACCGATTCAACACCAAGACTGACCTTGACCGAGAACCAGGACACAGTCTCCCATTCCTTCCCTACGTCTCATTCATATGTGCAAACAAGATAGTTCGAAGATTTATTCCGACACAACCTTAGTCTTAATCTTGGAGGAGCCGCTCTTGACACGTCTGGCAGCTGGACGGTTGATATGGTGATCAGGGATCCAGCTCTCATCATAAGCTTGTTGAGCCAAAGATTGAGTTGTAACAGCTGGTCCATCAGCACCAATGACAGAAACTTGATCCTTGACATCGACTGCTTTCTTGGTCCCTGCAGATGAACGCTTGGCACGCTCGCCACCTTTACCACCTTTGCGAGTTTGAGGGAAGAGAGTTTCGATCCAGGTCTTGTAGACGAAGTAGAGGGTTCCGGCGAATACGGCGAGGAGGAAGATATACAAAAAGATGCTGTACCATGTCAGTTTGATTCATTTGCTACAAATCTGCCGAAAGAACACTCACATTTGAGGATCGAAGATGCTGGTAGCGGCTTCGACAACAGTAACAGTCTCGTTAAAAGCTTGAAGTTGGTAGACAGCGTTGTTTTTGCTGGCCACAACTGCAATCAAGTTCAATCTTAAATCCTGAGGATTCAGATCGGTGGTAAAGCTATATGGCAGAATCTGCTCTTCACCGGGTTCTACCTGGACATCATATCTTGTCGACGTCAAGTTGCGCACGATAGCAGCACTTGGATGAGTCCCCTCTGGAAGTGTCTGAAGAATGGACAATGCGCCTCCAACAACAGCTAGTTGCACAGCTTCTGGTTCATCGTTCTTGATTGAAAGGATAGCTTGAGTAGCATGACCGTTGACGAGCTTAACACCAAAGATTTCAGATTGGGGGAAAGAAGCAGAAACCGAGACGGCGATATTGGTTGGGGGAATTTCGAAACCCTCTGCTGCAGCTTCTTCACGTTGACTTTCGAACTGTTGATGAATATAAAATTAATAATCTTGAGCTCCCAATAGCTTACATAGCTCATGACAGCTGTCAACAACTAGGAATTTTTGACTTACACTTTCTGGCGCAGCGAAAACGCTGACAGCACGAAGAGCAAGAAGTGCAAGAGAAGAGTACTTGTAGAATCCCATATTGACAGATCAATTGAATTAATTGATAGAGGGTGAATAATTATTGTTTGTAGGGAAAGGTGGTCGGATGGTGTTATGACGAATTTATGTTACAAGCTTTAGAAATCTGTTCTCGGCAACTAGCGCATAAATTGTTTCCACTATGTACTTTGAGCATCGAAGGATCCCGGCAGTTGCAGCAGATCAGCATATGATGAAGTCATGAAGCGTTCATTGAAGAAATAGAAAATGGAAATGGACAATTAGAAAATAGCATCACGTTTTCCAACGAAAGCAAAAAGGAGGTAGGTATGGTATGAACACAGGCAGGTTTATTGAAAAGTTTCTTTAAGATACTACAATGAATCAAAATAAGCAAGTAATACTTGGGGTAGGCAAGCAAATACTTTTCTAAGCAAACCTGTTCTGAGAAGCCATAAAATTTCTACAAGACCAACGCGATATCTCTATTACACAGAATTAACACGAGTTTTTGATCATTTTTTCATTATTTTGCTCTCTGGGTCCGTAATTACGTGATGCCCAATGCTATCCATACCATGCATGCTAATACCAGTTTTCCCAGCAGTCATTAAAAGATTTTCGAGGCAAAAAGGCCCCAGAAGCGCGCTATCGTCAAATGCAGGTCTCTTAGAGAAAGCACCGCCATTCTCTATCATACACAAACTGGAAAGTTCATGGCTCGTTCTGTATACCATACCTCTAAACCAACATTGTGCTCTGAGTGCTCATTCTCAAGAGCAGCTTGATCATTCAACCTCTTATCGGCAATGGTATTTAATGTTAATAAGTAAAAAGCGTTTAAATCCATAAGCAACGAGTCATCGAGCCAAAAAAGAAACACGCGGAACTTTTTTTTCGGGTTGATTTTGACAACCTAGAAGGGCAAATAAGTCTTCTCCCATCGAGTTCAAGCACCGACCATTCCAGGTCCGTAGCTTTGACGCATCGGTCCTTGGAAACCGTGAGATGACGGAGTCTTCCCTTTGTTAGCTTGCACGTTTGATGGATATAGCACACTACCCACCTTCTTGGGACGTTTCCGACCACCGGATCTATCATCACCATCACCAGCTGAGTATTCAGCATCGTCATCGATATAACCCTCGCCATAACCCTCGTAGCTTGCATCGCCATAAGACCGCTTCTTGACACTGGTTCTTCTGGGGCGTGGGATATCTGCTGCACTTCTGTTCTGCTTTGGTACACCCATCGTGCTTTGCGACATTGAACCTTTGCCTTGGCAGGAACAACCTTCAATGGATCATGGGCAACTTGGTTACCCATTTCTCCAATAACCGAAAGGTTGAAGCGTCCTTTTGGAATAGAACCTCTGGCCATGATTGCAGCTTTGCTAAGATTGGGTCGTAGATCATCCGGGATGCCTTTCTCAATTTCTCTTCCTTTAACGTGAGTTTCTTCCCATATTTCTCTGGTCGGGACTAGAGCAGGATTGACCAAAGAATAGAGTGATCCGGGATTCTGCGGATCGCCCTTGACGGCATCAAACTGACCAGCAATACCCAAAGATTTATGTATCCTTTATACGTTTTTCGAATTGTATTTTTCTTTCCATCCGGAGTGACTCGAGCTACACCGGTAGCTATTTCGTTCAAGCCGAACCGATCGAATAGATTCTGTTGAATACTCATGGACTGAGGCTTATGAACTGTTTGTCATTTCATGTTAATAAAATGTTTTATACAATAGTCAAGATACATGATGTTGTAGCCACTGGAGGCTTAGATCAACTAGAGAGAAGGAATTCTTACGAGTTCTGCAGAGAAGGTATTTTTTACCGACATCCTGATGGAGATCGTTGATACTAGGTCTGCTGTCCTCGACTTGAACTTTCTTCTGGTCTCGACCGCCGAGATCTTCAATATCTCGCTTGCGCTTGTTCGAAGAATCTTCCAGTTGAGATGCCTCGATGGCAGAATTGATATTTGACATACTGCCGTTGATGCTGTGGGCGGGTGTCGGAAGAGAGGTATTAATTCGTGGAGGAAACTATATTTTTTGAGGATATATCGGTAGAACCTGGAGTATTGAAAGGACTTTGTGGTGTTTGTGGAAGATCAGAATGCATTTCGCTGAAGAAGGTGAAAATTAAAGTAATCGGAGGTGTAAATAATTCAGAAGGTGAATAAAATAGTCGAAAAAACTCGATTGTTGCGGCTTCTGCCGTACTGGAAAGTTTATTGAAAAGATTGTAAAAGGGTATCAGGATGCGCCTCTGGAATTACTCGATGAGTGAATTGGTCGAGTATACTGTACAGAGTATCGGGCGAGTTATCGAGGGTGAAAGAAAGTCTTGTCGCTCGGATTCTCGACGCTCGAAGAAGGACAAGAGAACGAAGGAGATGGTGGATCGAGGACGATGGGTCGCGAAACGCACCTACACCGCCGACGGCAGCGCTAAATCTACCTGTGCTGTTATTTCATGTAGGTTGTTTAAATCTCGTTATCAGAGCGATATTGGTTTTCGTGTGATCAACGTAAGATTCGTTGTGGCGTTGATGTTGTTGTGTTTTGCTTGGTCGGGCAGATTGTTTAATGTGAGGTTGATGGTTTGGTTTGGAAGGCGGCGCTTCGTCAATGGAATTGACCGAAGTGAAGATTTAGCGCCACAGTCACGTGAAACACAAGAAAGGATTTGTCCCGAGACCAATGGCAATTTAAATGTTTTATTTTCTTCCTCTTCTTCGCTTTATTATTATATGGACAGTTCTGGTAGTCAATATGTGGATGGGTAACTGAAAACTATATAATACATGACTACCTGTCATGTATTCATAAATACGTATCACATAAACAACCTTGGAATGACTAGGTAATTGTAACGAGGAGTCAAATTGAACAAATTTGATTTCATCATAAAGTCAATCACGAAACTCTCCTTCGTATGATTCTTCAGTCAGGCTGAAACGCATTTTGAGTTGGTTCCCTTCTGTTTTAGCTCAATTTGATGCACAGGCACGCTAGTCTTGGTTAGGACTAGCTTTAATTGAAATTGCCGGGTTTGATTTCTGATAGGAATAATAATTTTTTGATATCGAGAAAATTCCCTGTGACTATATCCATCCAATTTTCAAGTTTGAGTATAATTCCCAACAAATTATTGAATAACACGATACAATGTCTGAAGGGAGAAAAAGACCATTTATGATGATACTGCCATTGAGGTAGTATCTGAAGAAACTCAAGGCCACACCTCAAAAAAACTAAGAAAAGAAACAAATGCATCTGCTCGTCGCTCATTATTTGTCCGTTCTTTACCTGCAAACAGCTACAACTTCAGCATTGACTGAGCTATTTTCCGACAACTATCCGTTAAAGCATGCCACTGTTGTACTTGATCCTGTCACCAAAACAATCCAAAGGGTATGGATTCGTCACCTTTGCAGATGCGGAAGATGCTCAACGAGCCCTGGACGAATTCAATGGCCAATCATTCCAAGGCCGTAAAATGAAAATTGAAATCGCTCAACCACGTTCTAGAGATGCGCCCGCGATAGATGGAGATGATGGGTTAAAAGTGAGAAAGAAGAGTGCAATTGCTACCGAAGCTGCTGCTGTTAAGAAAGCTCGACAGGAAAAATTGGCCGAATCAAAAGCACCCCCAAAACTTATTATTCGAAATCTGCCATGGAGTGTCAAGACTCCCGACGAATTGGCAAAGCTTTTTATGGGCTTCGGAAAAGTTAAATATGCCACACTGCCTAAAGTCAAGGGAAAAGAAGCCGGTTTCGGATTTATCGTTATGCGGGCAAGAAGAATGCGGAAAAGGCTCTGGCCGCAGTCAATGGACGCGAGATTGATGGCAGACAACTAGCTGTAGATTGGGCCGTTGAGAAGGATATCTGGGAGAAGAAGAAGAACGAGAATGCGGATACAACTGACGCGGAAAAGCCCAAGGACGAACCTGAAAAGACAAATGATAAAGCAGATGATGACGATGTAGATGATGACGTTGCCAATTTCATGAAGAATTTTGGAGATCAACTAGAATCGGAGGATGAGAGTGATCCTGAAGCGGATGAAGCGGATGAGGAGATGGATGATGAAGATGAAGATGAAGATGATGATAATGAGGACAATGATGATTTTGACGAAGTAGACGAAGATGAGAAAATTGAAGAGGAAAAGCCGAAAAAGAATTTCATCACCGATAACTCTTCGACACTTTTTATTCGCAATCTTCCATTCACGACTCTCGATGCAACTCTAAAGGGACATTTTGAACAATTTGGTCCTGTTAGATATGCTCGGGTAGTTATGGACAAGGCAACTGATCGCCCAAAGGGGACTGGCTTCGTTTGTTTCTATAATGTCGAGGACGCCGAATCTTGTTTCCGAAATTGTCCCAAGTATCAGCCTACAGGCGCAAACGCAATCAAGAAGGGAGAAACCCCACAAATCAAACACTCTCTCTTGGAACCTGAAAACGCAGACTCAACTGGTGCTTATACTATTGAAGGACGACTTCTCCAGATATCCAAGGCAGTTGAGAAGGATCAAGCAGTAAAGCTTACAGAGGAGGGTTCACATTTCCGTGATAACCGCGACAAAGATAAACGGAAGCTTTACCTTCTCCAAGAGGGTACCGTGGCTAAGGGCACCCCTCTCTATGACTCACTTCCAGCTTCCGAGGTCAAGATGCGCGAGGATAGCGCCATGCAAAGAAAAAAGCTCATCCAAGCAACCCTACTCTACATTTGAGTCTCACACGTCTGGCTATCCGTAATATACCTCGTAATATCGACTCCAAAGCTCTTAAAGCTTTTAGCTCGTGAAGCCGTTGTTGGGTTGCTACAGATGTTAAAGCTGGATTACGTCAACAACTTTCGAAGGAAGAAATAGCTCGAGGTGGAGAGGAGATGCGCGAAGCCGAAAAGCAAAGAAAGCTCAAAGGAAAGGGTATTGTACGACAGGCAAAAAGTTGTGTTTGAGGGCAGAGAAGGAAAGAAAGTTAGCGAGGAAAGTGGAGCCGGAAAAAGCAGAGGATATGGTTTCGTTGAATACTCGAGTCACAGATGGGCACTCATGGGACTCAGATGGTTGAATGGACATGCACTCAAAAACTCCCAAGGAAAGACACAGAGAATGATTGTGGAATTCGCTATCGAAAATGCACAAGTTGTCTCTAGGCGAAAAAGAACACGAAGAAAAGGCTCGTAATCGTTCGAAAGAAGTCTCCGACAAGATTGCCAAAGGCGAAATGGTCAGCTCCAAGAAGTTGGCAGGCAGAGATCAACAAATGAAGTCAATGAGGAAAGGTGGAAAGGGTATCAAGGGTGCCGGAAAAGGAAAGGGTTTCGAGAAGGAAAAGAGCTTTGACAAAGTCCCCCTCAAGTAAGTTTAGCCACTTTCAATGTGCTTTTTTAAGATTCATTTAAGAGTTCGCCTGTACTAACAAATTAAATAGGGGTAAGCGTAAAGCCGAAGATGATGCCTCCGAACCAAAAGAAAGAAAGAAGCCAAGAAACACATCTAGCAGTGAAGGGGCTGAAGGAGATGATGGTGAAAAGCAAAGAAAGAAGGCTCAAATCATTCAGAAGAAGAGAATGATGAGGAGGAATAGAAAGGGCGGTGCTTAGGGTTGGGAATAAGTATTGAAGCTATATGAATAGCATGATAACTTCCTTGATGGCTAAAAATAATTACCATTTTTTCTCATTGAAGTCTTGGTGTATCACCTCTTTGAAATCTGACAGTATTATGAAATACTGACCCTACCCAACATATGAAATAAAGTATACACCCTAAGTAATTTGGTAGATGGGACTGTTTGGGGAAACTAAAGACAGTCAACGCTCAGGTAAAGTAAGATTGATATATCAGCGGCTTTAACAAATAGAGAGTACAATTGTTAATTCATTTTTCAAACAAGTTTCACCGCGGAAAAACAACTCGAATCAATCTATTAGATAGTTTATTTCATTTCATTTTATTTCATATCGCATAACAGCAACTCGAATCCAAAGTCGCTTGCTTAAAAAAACGATTGCCGTTCCCATCCCAAACCATTCAATTAAGTAACCCAGCAAACACATTTATGCCTTATTGGCACCAGCAGAACCACTATTCTTCGCTCTCTCACCATAAGACTTGGTAGCATAATCTCCGTTATAAACAATCAAATCCTCTGGTCTGTAATCATGCTTGCCGGACAAATAGCTCTCGAGAATCGCCTTGGTACCATCGGCATATCTCTTCTGAGCATCCAAGGAGGTACCCGACATGTGAGGTACCATGGCGTTTCCACCACCGAATGGGTTCTTGGCGTAGCGGAGAACGTGGTCCTTGGGTGCGGGTTGAGGGAACCAGACGTCTCCTCCGTAGCCGCGGAGGTGGCCGGATGCGAGCGCATCGGCGACATCTTCCTTGACGACGATGGCACCACGGGCCGTGTTAACTAACCAGGAACCTGGGTTGGGGTTAGCAGATGTTTCATATCTGGGGAGAAGAATAGGCGGGAATCTTACCCTTCTTCATCTTGGAGATCAACTCCTTGTTGAAGAGACCACGGGTCTTCTCGTGGAGAGGACAGTTGATCGTGACAACATCACACTGTGCCAACATCTCCTCCAAATCTGTAACTCGTCTACATCCGATCTCCTTCTCGATCTCCGGCTTAAGCGGCTGGTAATCAAAGTACAACAACTCCTTGCAGTCAAACGGCTTTAATCGTCTCAAGACACGCTCACCAATTCTACCCACCGCAACGGTACCGACGACCTTGCCCTCGAGATCAAACTCGTTCTTGGCGGCGGCCGCAACGTCCCACTCGCCAGCTTGGATCTGCTCATGTGCGGGCACGAAGTTGCGGACCAAAACCAAGATGGTCATGACGACGTGCTCGGCGACAGATACGACGTTGGATCCGGTTACTTCGGCAACGGTGATACCGCCGTTAGTTTTATTGGCAGCGTTGAGATCGACGTGGTCGGATCCAATACCGGCTGTGATGGCGATCTTGAGGTTCTTCGCCTTGGCGAGACGCTCGGCTGTGAGGTAGCCTGGGTGGAAACTAGGATGGTTGAGTGTTAGTTTCTGCGGGTTTGTATATGGGATAATGGATAGCGTACGGAGTGGTGATGATGATCTCGGCATCTACCAAGTGCTTGTCGAATTCAGAGTTCTCGCCCTCCTTGTCGGAGGTGGTGACGAGCTCATGTCCTTGATCCTCAAGCCATTTGCGGATGCCGAGTTCGTTCTCGGTTGTGCCGAGAAGCTCCGGGACCTGAATTTAGTGTTATGAGTGAGATTTCTTGTTGCTGATACTCAATTGCAGTGATTGAGAAAACATCCGCAATGCAATTGAGTAGAGGGGACAATGAATATAACGTACCTCTTCGGCGTGCTTCTTTCCGTCGTACAATACAAGAAGTACCTTGACCTTTTCACGTTTATCACCCGTTAGCATTCTGATATTTCCAAATGTGTTTTTGAGCTTCTGCGAGCGGAAAGTGGCCGATCGCGTCGTCCATGTAGGTTTTGGTCTCGCAGTAGCAGTAGCTGTGAAGATTGAACGGGCACAGGGAGACGGTCTTGTTGCCAGACGATGTAGGGAACGAGTAAGCAATACCATTTTGAATTATTATTTTATTGGTTTTTAGGTGAGAAAATTGATTGATTGTAGAATGAATACACAAGAGGTTTTATCTATTTGTAGATGTTGTGTCAGATGTCGTATTGAGAGGGCGGGGTCAAGCAAGAAAAGACTAGAATGTGTGGCTTGGAGGACTAAATCCTGCAGCAGATTCGATATGTTATTGTGTTTTGAAAGAGTGAAAGCTTACCTTTGCTAGGAATGTACGAGGAAAAGAAGTGGAAGGTGACGAGTATGGACTTAAACAAGACCTTGGGAAGGGCTCGGTATATATAAGATTTGATGCCATAATAAGCTCGAAAATGGACGATTTCATTCACAAGTAATGATTCTTGGTATTTCCACCCTTTCCCCTCTTTTTCCAACAATATTGAATCAAAATATCCGCAAATGAAAAGTGGTCGGTCGACTGGGAGGGCTTCATCATGGTCTCCACTCACGCATAACAACGGTTAAGGGTCAAGGTAGCTGGGCTGGGTAAGAAAGAAGATTACTACTGTATGAGACTCGCATAAGGCAAAGGAATTGATTGCCATGCTTGGTTGTGCTGTTAGTACGAGCATTATCACTTGGTCCACCGTCCACGTCTCCAGATTGAAATCATCTGGGTTGATATTGAATCGGAATTCGGATTGTTGGAACTAGTCGGAGCGTTTTCTTGCGGAGGTTGAATTCGAAGCTTTGCGGGAGCTATGATTATGGGTCAATGGTAGAACGAACTTGGCTCAGGTACCGTACCATAGACCCGCTTAGAACTCAATTGTAACTTTCAAGAATACACCCAATTAGTTCTATATGAAGCTCAAAGAATTGATATCATCTAGGGAGTAGAGTAGGTCGATTTTCCCTTCACCTAGCTATAGGTATCTCTACCACTTATGACCATTTAGGTTCCTGCAGCTTCCTGCTGTCGTATTCCCTCCCTCACATTGTATTATTGAATCCTACTTACTACGTTCCTTGCTATCGATACCTATTACCTACTCAAATCATCTCATGTACGATCCTTACTTGCTGCGGCCTTGCGGGGTAAAAGTATATTTGTGTTACATCACACTTCTCGCCGGACATCTCTCGGCGTACCCCACACCAACCGCTCGGTATCTCCTAATAATCCTCGCTTGTACTCTCCGAACTTCCCCTTCGCTCCATGACAAGGAACAGAGCTCGGTATCTCTACATCGGGTCCAATAACCAACATCGAACAAATTCCGCGCACATGCAGGTTTCGCCAAATATGGTGCCGTGCCTCAATTGCAAGTCCACGTGCGTTCTTTCAGCATTGTTTGTTGCTTGAGGATTGCGCGGGGTACAGGTTATGAATAGATGTGCATCCGTATCTAGTCTTAATCCTACATCACAACACCAGTACACGTGTGATGGGCAGGTAGTGAGTGCGTTGCATTTGGGAATTTGGGGTCCAAATGTTTCTCGGCGATGGTCGAGACTTGCCGGATGTCTGAGGTGATGTTAGAGCACGGGGCGGCTTCAGTGGCAAAGGATCCGCGGTTGGTAGTCCCACTCTGTAACTGTTATTGACGTGTTATCTCAGGAGAACATGGAGCATGGCCGTCCTTGGTTTTAGTCTTTGACTACCTACATACATCTCCTTCACGGATCTTCAATACAGTACGGATTAGTTTCAGTTTCTGGCCTTCCTAGCTTTCAGATTCTATTGGATAGCTGGCCCGACGACAAATCACCACTAGGAGACAAAGACGGCGATTACGGAGATTTATATGTTTGAAGTGACTTCAGTTAGCCGTCTTTAACTGGATCATAGCTAGAAATGGAAATTCAAGTGGCTGGTTTGGTCAATCTTGAGCTATTTGTGTCATATAATTCCAGGACTGATATATCAATACATGACAAATATATACAGCCGAGAGATCAGAGATGCAGAAGTTGGGATTGTGCAATAAATATATATTATGAATCACGATGGAATACATGATAACAACACATCAATCATGAGTGAAAACCCCAGGCAGTGGACGGATTGAATCTGAAGAATGAGTATCGATTGCTAAAGTCGAAGTCAAACTTTGGGAGACCACCTATCATGTGACATCATGGATACATGCTCTTGATTTCTCATCAGTCATCGCAATGGTTGTTCCAGCTGAATTCCAATTTTAAGGACTATACATCTTTCAGCTCACTAATATCCATGCATAGATTGGAGCTGTGCGTTAGGAGTAGGCTTCGGATGAGATAGTCGATACACCGAAAATACACAAGTAATTAGGAACCAAACAACGAAGAAACATCATCATCCAAATGAATGACCGAAATAAAGGGGCACCGATATATCAAAGTTTTGGTTTGAAAATATGATTTGGATTTCTTGTCTCTACAGATGTTGAAAAGCTTTACACCTCTAAGTATCTCACATCATGCAGCGATCATGATGATACAAAATCTTTCGCATTCAAGTGGATGCGACCCGGAAGCCGGTTATATTCTATCGTCAATATCATTTGAGAAATTCTTCAATCTACGATGACTATACGACTGTCCTATCTCCATGCCACTCTTCTTGCAAAAGAGGGCAAACTTGCGGGTGCGAGTGACTACATAGGGACGGTTGAGTGCGAGAGAGTAGTCTTTTCAACCTTTTCGACAAGTGTTCTTGAAGTTGAGGTGTTGGGATTCCGAGGAAGTAGGAGGTACGAATATTTAACCAGCGAGAAGCAGTTTCAAATGATCTTTTGGAGGCAGGGTCTCTCCATGATGTTTAAAATAGGCGGCGAATTATCCTCTTTAATTTGTATTCTCGGAAAGTTTCTTCCCCTACAGAGAAAATGAGTATCTTGAACAATTAAAAGAGTTAATGCTCACCATCAAACTCATTCATTTACACATCCAGACCACAGAGTTTCACCAATCCTTCCTCGGTATCCGTACTACAACATACATCAATATGTGCATAGGATGCACGAAGATCAATCTGCAACCCCAGTGCAGCCTCTACATCTTGAATATTAGTCCTCAAAAAGCCTGATATATAACTCTGCAAAGATCGCAATCCTTAGTTCTTGCTTGGTTTCTCAATCGAAGATGTCGGGATGGTGCTTAATTCCAGACTCGTCAAAGCTGTTAAGTCTGTTATCATAGAGTTCGCCGTTGTATAGAGCTTGTTTATCTCGACATGGTGAAAGGCAGATATGAACAAGGTTAAGAATGTCCAGGCTGTTACATGTCGCACAGAGGGCATTTTTACGTTTATATATAGTGATGAATGCTGAAGGATATGGAACTATGGTGTTTGTCTCAATGCAGTTTAAAATTTCGAGAGCAAGTGCATTTGCAGCCCGATTTAATACGAATGCGATGGGAATTCGAAGCAGGTGGTGTTAATTATGTCATTTAGAATTATCTATTCTAATTTGTGCATTGTTTAGAACCAATCGAGTTTGTCAGCAAAGTTGAAATCTCAGCCTGATGTTGAGCTGTGCTACAAACCTTTGGTTGCAATGTCATCAGAGAGTCGATAGAATTATATTGCAATTCATGGGGTTGGGTTGGTGTCATAGTTTGTAATGGAATTTCTTCACGACTATTGCTGAATTTTTTTGCACGAGTTGATGCTAAATTAGCCACTATATATAGAGGATTGTCAATTTTTTTAATTGATACCTATTCAAATTTTGCTTTCAATTTTCATCTCAAATACTTAAATATTAGCAACTTTTACTGTATTATACAAAAGATGTAACGGTTTCAAGATTATATAGGTCTACTATGTTATGAGTTTAAGAAGGCTTTTAGATCTTCAATCTTTGGTCGATATGAGATGACCATATATGTATCAATAGAATGATCATATCTTGAGATGCCGATGTTGATGCTGAAAAGTGATTTATCGATTGCATACCTAGCTAAGCAAGAGACGAACTATGGGATTTGATAGGGCATGATGATAACCACTATGACTTTTGGTCTTGTTAAAAGTACAATTTGTGTAG
The DNA here is from genome assembly GCA_003260565.1 of Monilinia fructigena. Lineage (NCBI taxonomy): Eukaryota > Fungi > Ascomycota > Leotiomycetes > Helotiales > Sclerotiniaceae > Monilinia > Monilinia fructigena. The sequence goes on from QKRW01000036.1 coordinate 313,102, forward strand.
GAATATACATGATATGATATCAAATTGAGCAATAAGAGTGGATATTATCATATGTTCAAGTTGGACGACGAAGTCAAGTATAAGACTAAATGAGCCAAGTCAAGTCTAGATCTAACAATGATATTGGAAACTTTATGTCAAATAAACCCAAGGAAAATAGTATCATAAAAGCAGTTGACATTAAGTAATGAAAATTGTATGTTTTTACGGTAGAAGCTATATCTATCCGTTATGACTATGGATTCCAGGGTTACTCGAAACCTCTTGCTATATCATATCGCGCACCTTTTTCATGATATTTTTGCTACAATCTAGCCTTCCAAGCTCGCTGAATCTCATTCTATATGATGCAATGATAGCCAAAGGCACAAAAGATATGTCACTAACCCCTTTGTACTTGTCTTCTTCGAACTCAAATGTACGGAAGTTGTTCTCCCTGACACACATGTCCAATCTCTGTCTGCCAAACCCAAAACTGGCGGTGCGCATCATGAGGTATTCATCCCACTCGGGGCTCCACTTCCACTTTGGTTGAATCAAGCTTTCGTAGTATTCTATAGGAGCGCCCTGGACGTCGAAGACACGGATGAAAGGCTCGATTTCGCAATGTTGACGTGCGTCATCGATTCCTTGAATTAGCATCATGAAATCAGGAATCCAAAGATGAGGACCGAGTTGCTCGATAGTACCATTGTATATCACTGTTTGATTGACATTCTCGAAGGCTGGAAGAGCCGCATTGTCACGCTTGCGACCGACGGCTGCCCATTTCGTGCGCTCGTCGGGTCCATCCAACTCCATCATGCGCCAAACAGCGTTTTTCTAAATCGACATCTATAGCAAGATGGGCTGTATTTGCACTGTTTCCCGAAAATCGATGATAGTATTGATACTTTGCGGTGATATCGGCTTGTGGTGCAAATACAGGCGCGAGGAAGAATGTTTGGTCATGGACCGATTGATCAAGACTGCGTATATTGTAATTGTGATTTTGGGAAACGAGTACCCATACTGATTCGGGTATCGAAATATTCGCAAGAGTCCTTCATTTGGTTATTCCATTGAATTCTTGGCCCTGCGACAATGCTAGTGATAAATAAGGTCAGCTAAATGTTTCATGGGGTCCGAGATTGACTCCATACCCAATAACTGGCGAAATGAAGATCCCCAGAAAGATGAGTGTTATCAAAATGCCGCTTAGTATCGAAATACAATGTTTGGACCTATTGTGACTCTGTTCCGGGAACCATAGATTATCTCTTGAGAGAACCTTAATACCTTCAAAACATATCCGGCACATAAGGCTCCTCCTATGATGACGTAGAGAACCCCAACCGCTCCCAAAAGATAGGTTAATGGACGCCCATACTTCTCATTAAAGCCAGGAAACAAGTACGGCTGTGTATGCCACTGAATGTGAAAGGAGACATATGTGAATACGCCCGCAAACACAATTGAAAATATTACAATATCGCGCACGATGGCAATAGTATTGAACTGCGTGCTTCTAAGTCTACCCCAAATAGTATTCAAATTGGGAGGTTTTTGGCACAGGGTCATTTCTGCACCTTCCACAAGCAAACTCGCATGGCCCCGGATGGCAGGACTTTTTTGCAATTTATCTTGTTTCCATGAGCACACGTTGATTCATGGTCACAGATCCCGGTAATACAAGCGTTTGGAGTGGTAGGGTGGTCATGCATAGGAATGCCTTTTGCGCACCAGCACTTTCCTGGGGGTCTTAAAGTTTGACGAACAGAACATTGAGGACATCTCCATATATTAGACCACCCACTAGCATTCGAACTGGACCATGTAGTTACACAGCTAAAGTGAGTAACAGTAATAGCAGGTCTTACAATGCCACAACAAATGGTCTTTACCAAAGCGCACGGCTTCCATACATATGCAACACATTTTACTAAAAGGATTCAAGGGTCGTCAGCATGAGCTGAATAGATACAGATACCTTTGATCTTAAGGGGGCAATGTTATACTAACTTTCCGTTTCGAATATCCTCAATGATACGCAATTCTAGAGAGGGGGGCCGTGGATTGAAGAAATCCATTTCGTCTCTGGGTTTCCGATGATAGGCGCACAGTAATCATATTTTGTAGAGGCGTTGCATGACGATCATCAAATGGGTCTCCATGATTATCACCAAAAGGATTATCTATACTGCCGCTGCTGGAACTTTGCGACAAATTTTGAAGTTTTCGGAGGCATAATGAAGTATCTGCGTTGAAAATTAAGAATGGATCAGAATGGGGATGAGAACCAGGTATATCATAGGGATGAGGGTACTTATACTCATTGTAGTGATTAAAAAAATGATTCATGTACCGTCTGGCTGACTTTTGTTACGTCGATAGTTAAGAAGCTACTTTAAGCTCACTTAGGTAATTCAAATTGTGTCTTGACTCGTTGATTGATCAAGTGAGGCTAATATAAACCCAATTCAGAATAATATGAGGATCCATAAGAGTGGAAGAATCTCATTTTTGATCACACTACAAATGCACCAAGAAAGCTATGCCTGTCTGGAAATGAGGCTCTGAATTAGTACGAGGTCAAAACTCTGTACTTTTGACAGATAAACTGGATTATCTCATCATTTTTCATTAGTATTTGTCGCCTTGTACGTTAGTCAATGACCTAAAGTTGAACGGCTTCTACTAAAAAGCCTTAGTTCCATGGAAGTTGACTATAGTACGGCACTAGATGCCTATGATGACGTCTGGTTTGACCTCTTAATTTTTTGGGGGGGATATTGATTGGTGTGAAAATTGAAAGGGCGTGTATTATAATAGATATTATGATTCGAAAGCACGTGAATAAGAATGCTCGCGATTAAGTTATTAATATTAACGACTCGAATTCGCAGTTCAAATAATGGAAGAAAGTGGCGAGGAAGCTTAAGGTAGAGAGAGAGTGGGATTCCAAGCGCAACAACACGAATACTTGATGACTCACTCGAGTAAAGTCATTAGTGTATAGCGAAGAAGTTCTATAGGTAGCCATGAGGTGAACGATTGTGCTAAGTGCACGAACTTACTTGATCGTACTTGTCATATTAAAGCCTAACATTAGTCTATTCAAAGTTATGTGCTACCAATAATTCAATCATATTTCAACTCAGTGCATCTAGATCGCTAATAAAATTGTTATTCGTGACTTGCTTGGAGTATTCTTGGATGATATAAGGTAGGATTTGTTCATCATGGGCTTTTCAAATGCCATGACCAGCCTGAAAATCTAGACCCGACAGCTTACCAGCCGGAATAGATTATAGAATTTTAACACCTGCTTTGTTACCTTGATTCTTCATGTTTTATACCATCATGTATAAACGATTTATTTTCATATACTTATCTTTCAACTGCACAGAGTTGAAATTGTGATTCGGAGAAGCTCATACGATAAAAAAAGCTCATGAATGAGAGATGCTCGGATTATTGGAAACGTTATTATTCAGTGTAGCAATTTAGTAGTAGAAGAGAATTGTCCTCTACGGCCCAAAACTTATACATATAGCCGAAATAAAAGATAGCATTAAAGCCAGTATTAAGTGTCATTAAATTTCAAAAAATCTATTCTGGGTGACTGCAATGAAGCGCGATAACTGCAATTGATTGAATTGAATTTAATCATGAAATGTAAATTTGATGTAAATTTGGAGGTGCCTGAGTATTGATTTCCTTTCGCTTACGTACGTTAAAGGGGTCAACCTTAACGGCCAAGCCCAGATAATCCGACTGGTATTTTCATCACTTCAGTTATGTATCTATCTTTAATGACTGTGAATATCTTCATGAAATTGATTCAGAATTGCCTAAAGCGACATCTGTGAATGCTTAGATATTGTTCAAGCACATTTATGTTTGCGCAAAGAATGGCATTATATCTGAATCGCCAGAGAACAACAGAGTGATTGTAAGATTTACTAAAATTTTTCAGGTAGGGAAACGTTGAGCAATATTTGGCTTGAAACCTTGCCGTCGAGTTATAAAATTGGTCGTTTAAATCATAACAGTTGTTCTTTTCATCCAGAAAATCAAACAGTCCAGCAACATCAAGCAAGTAGCAAGGTAAACTGATACATCTTATAATTAATTACTAACAGCTTACCCAAATCTGCAATATTAGTACCATACATCAATAGTTACCAGACTATATCACTTCATCAACATAACGATGCCAAATTCACAAGGTCTCTGCATCATGACCGATTCGATGGCTTACCCTGATCCAAGGGATCGATCGACAATAGAGTACCAATATATAGTCCCACTACTGTCAATAGTACTCAGTATTCTGCCTTCCCAACTATCCTTGGAGGAGAATATACTTCAACTGGAACTTCTCACTGGCCAGATCCTCAATTTGATGCCGGCATCGATGAACCTAGTGATCATTACACACCCAACTTGGGACTTCATATCCCCAGCACTAGTCGGAATATAGTCCCGAATTCAGAGCCAGACTTTCAAAACAATATGTTACCAAGCTAAAATTGCTTCTACAGTCCTCGGTCATCACGTCAGTCCATGGACTCTCCTCTCACTTATTCCTTCTTTCAATCAGTAGATAATCATCGAGAAAGTGAAGACCACTATCAAGCCGACTTAGTGCTCACTGATTCTTCTTAATATCAATTCAGCGAATCAAAAGGAGGATTTGTTCCGAGTTCATCGTTTTTAAACTCGTGCTGCGCCCCTTCACCCCAACCAGAAGAATATTCCTCTACCAATGAGCATATCACGAGCTCTCAAGGTCTGGCTTCAAAAAGCTGCTCTTCTACCGGCACAACCTCGGAACCGCAAGAAAAGCGATGAAGTCTTCCCGAGAGTTCTCAACGATATGTACGATCAAGTCGAGCATGCTTTCAGAGTTCTAAGCATCTGTCTTCGCGATTTCGCCACTGTATATCCCGAGATCTATTCCGCAGAAGTCGATGCATATCTCTCATTCCTTAATGAATACAGCTACCAACTATTGATACAGGGATACCGCGCGAAGACATTTACAAAGTGCAACTACAAATATCTCATCCCCTTCTATTCATCTATCTACACTCCATACCACAGAATGGATATTGGCGAGAGTGACTTCATTGGCCATTTTGTTCATCATGCTATTAGGAAGTTGCGACGGGATATTCGGAGTATTGAAATCCATGAGCTTCAAGATGCTGAAAAGGCTAAGAACCATGGGTATAGTGATGAATATGACTTCGACCCAATTGGAAACCGTACATTGTTGACAAGAAACTTGTCAATCTCTCGAGAAAAAGATCAGAAGTGTCATTGATCCTTTTTGGAAAACGGACAATGTGCTTTATCGGCAGAGTTTGCAGGACCAAGGGACAAATTTCTCGGTCAAATTAAAGTCTGTAATCGAGGTTATGAACGGCGAAGTAGGTTATATGGTTTTCATAAAGATGCTGAGAGTAACATTGATTACAATGAGTATGTCTCGGATGATGAGCACTTTTTTTGGTGTTTAGATTCAAGGAGTTTGTATTTTTCATGGAATTTGGCATTTTTATGGAGGTATATATGGAATGAACTGAGGTTCAAAGATCCGTCATCAGGATGGTGAGATATGAAACTGGATAGATAGATGGTTCAAGACTCAAGATATTTCCACATCATAAATTTTGTTCTGTGCATCTCAGATGGAGGATTAAGAAACCATGAAAGGAACTGCAATTAATAAGTTCAAGCCAAGAGTAGTGTCACGGGTTCAATACGTAGTTATGTGGATGCCTTAGGCATCCACCCTCCATATAGTCGGCGTCTCTCCGCCTCCTTCTTCACTCCTTGTAGAATATCATACATCTTACCTAGTACCTATCTCTTGCACCGTGATACCTACCGATATATTTGCATTATTTGGTCCATATCTCATATTCGAGACTGCTAAAAATACTGTAGCACAATCAAAATCCCCTAAATTCCGTCCAGCCCCGCCAGCACCTGGGCTTCGAAACCTGGAGCTTCTCCATCTGTGGGTAAGAACCAGATATCACCTTTGCAGGTGGCTTCTATGGATTTTTTGATTCTTTAGCGTCCATTGTGGTTTAGTTCCTCCATGGTCTGGGGCCCACATAAATTTTCCTAGCTGATTGGGATCCATACAATACGAACCCCATTGTGTAACTGTATCTCTATCTTTTTTTAGAGAGTTATTATGGAATTCCGGTCGCAAAATCATGCTCAGCAGTAAATCGCGTGCCGACCGTAGATCCAGAGGCATCGATGGCGAATTACTTTCTAGCGTTGGCGGAAGGTGTATGTGATTCGGTTCGCGTCAACGGATTCGAGTACTACTTTCCAGGAAGCCATGATTGGTACGTACTTTTCTTCACGGCAAGAAAACTAATTGCAACAATGCGGAACAATGGCGAACAGCTACCCATTAAATGCAATTACATACAGTATTTACAATAGCAATTCGAGTCATCGGACATCAAGTCGCAACTCAATTTGGCCGGTGAGTCCTCCCCGTATCAATTAGGCAGGCTGCACGGCCTCTGCTAATCAACCCCCTATAAAATTCAAAACATAAACACAAAATCACATCTATTTCTCAAAGTTTGAAATTTATAGTTCTTTTTGAATTCTTAAGGTAAATTAGATACGGAAGATTGACTGTTCGATTAAGCTCAAGGAATCATGACTTACTTACTGTCCGAATTTGAGAGGGATCTCCAATGGTATTTGAAACATCAATTTCAGGCAGATATCTACTTATCACGGTGCAAGAGATAGGTACTAGGTAAGATGTATGATATTCTACAAGGAGTGAAGAAGGAGGCGGAGAGACGCCGACTATATGGAGGGGTGGATGCCTAAGGCATCCACATAACTACGTATTGAACCCGTGACAGTAGGCATCAAATATTTTGCTAACGTAAAAAATGCATTATGTCTCTTCAAAGATTATCAAAGCTGCAAAATCTGCATCATAGCCAGCAAAGGGTGGGTTGCAGCGCTAGATCAAGTCGAAGACCACGATACATAAGAAAAGTTAACCAGTTTTACTAACAAAGCTGCTTTATTTCATAAAATAGCAGAATTGGATATAAATTTTCCAACAGCGAAAACAAGAGTCTCAGCGCCAGCTCAGCTCAATCTTGGAGAGGAATGGAATTCTGTCCATGGTACTCCAGTGTTGCCATTAGTATACGCCAGTGAAACGGTGGCTGATATTGGATTCTTAATTACCACTTCCGTACGTATAATATAAGGTTATACGTACTTTAGTAAGTATAAAAAATTTCAATATTACTAGAAGTATACTGAAATACTGAATTTCGATTTGGAATGCTATTTTTAAGCCTAATTGGGATCTAGAATGAGCATTCTATACCTAATTATAATATGGAATGCTATTTCTAAACCTACTTAAGATATGGAATGAGCATTTTAGATTAAATTCCAGTATTTCAGTATATTTCTACTAGTATTCAGTATTATTATAATATTGAATATTTTCAGTGATATAGAATTCAATACTACGTACGAAAATATTTTCAAAAAAAAAAGTTATACATACCACTATATTGGCCCGTATACCGAATACGGGAAATACTAATGGCAACACTGTGGTACTCCCCAGCCAAATCTGGTGGATCTCGATGGTCTCCTTCAATCTCGTGTTATATCGGATGAAGATCTTGCCTTGCTTCTCGTTGATGAATACCTCAATACTCTAATTCTCGCCTGCAAGTCCCGTGGAAAGCTACAAGACCTACGGTCTTTTCTCCTCGCCCAAAAAGTCGAACAGTTGACGCCTAAACTCCAAAACATATCTGGTGCTGCGGAAATTATTGCAGAATTCTCCAATTCTGATATATATGGAGAGCAAAATTGCCCTGCAGTCTAAGCCAAGATATGCACACGAGATGAATCGGAGAGCTTACATCACCACACAGAACGATGTATTCTTGAAAGCCATTAGAGATCACAATAGGAGAATAGATGCAGCACTACGTGCTGTAGCCGAAGCGGAAATAACAGGCTTCACAGCGGCTATCCTTTTACAAAGATCAAACCTAGCTTGACGAGCAGAAAACGATTTCGGAGACTCTGCAATCGATGTTTCAGTGTTAAATCTTGAAGCGCCAGGTTATAAAGACGAATGCCAGATATTCTGTGGCGAGAATGAGATAATATCTATTTACTTCAAAGAATTGAGTGGCAGAGGCTATGGCAGCCAATACTGATAATTTTTGCGCTCGATTTTCCGCTTGCGGCAGGGGGACTTGAGGCTAATATGAATGTGTTGTCGAGTCAATGTATCTGTTTTCAATGCGAGCCACTTGGACGACCAGGGTACTCGATTTACGGCGAAGAAATCACTGCTGTTATTCCAAAATTGGAATATACAGGGAACAGTTAGTTGTACATCCATTAGCAGTTATACAAGGCGCTTAATGCAGGGTTGAAAACTGGTGTTCCAGCTATGGGACAATTGTTCGCGATCATGTTGGATCGGACACTGAGGTTCAAAAAGTGGGCGAGGGCTGAGGTTCAAGAAGATGAGACTGTTGACCCGGAAGTGAGACAGAGAAGGAGGGCAACCAGCTGGTTACTGCAAAGTATGCTCACAAATCTTCGCGTCAAGGAAAGTTTCAACGAATTGGATCAATGAACTACCTACCCCCTCTGCTTTCGGTTTGGCGGCCAAAGATTTCCAACAAGAAGGTTTGACGGCCTGGTGCATCAACTATCCAGTCGCAGGCTTTATGCAACTCTTCCACTTTGGGAAAATGCTGAACGTATTTCTCCGACAAAATCATCACCGAAATGAAAATAAGAAACTCCTCTATTCATTCGTATACACCTATTTTTCACACTTATATAAAAACATGGTCATATCCCGCGACTGGACGAAAACTTTGTTGGAAATGCCATGTGACATTTAATAATATTAATGACTTGATTCCTCGAGATCACGGGGGCAATGCATCGATATCGAAATTTGTACCAAAGTGTTGGAATACACTGATGGAATTCATGACGGCCGAAGACTTCCTCAATAACTGGGTAGAAGAAGAGATAACTCATATGATGCCCCGGATACAAGTGCTAGCTTTCTGGTTGGTATATTACCAACTTGCGCATATATCAACTAAGACCTGTTTCGCAACTGTGGTCTAAGGAACCATTAGCTGTTGTTTTGTTAGATACGAAAGCTGTGGTTCCGGAAAATATGAGTAGTGAGATACTTTTGAGCATATTCATTGAAGCCAAGTCAGTGTTCAAAAACAAAGAATTGTACGCCAGCCATGAAAATGTTGTAATTCCATTCGCAAGTCCCTTCGGCGCATCAAAATTACATTGCGGAGCACCGGACTGCGGTACTTCATTCATACCAGAAGGAGTTACGTTGAAACAGGTTACGGATGGGGATGTCGAATCGACAACCAGTTTATTGGACCAGGTGAGGAGGACAAGGTGAGGTCATTTGGTGGAGATTTTTGGGGTTCTTGGAGGCGAAAAAAAAAAGGAAAAAGAGATAAGTGAGACAGGAATACCTGGTGTAACGAAAATCCCTAAGAGACCGTGTGAAGTGCATACGTGTATGCATATCGGGATTGCAAGGACGCGGGCAAAAACCACGCCTGAAAATAGGAGGCATTGGGCAGGAGCTTTTGCGGCTGTGAGGTGCGGAGGTTTAGACTTGGATGAGGTGACTGAGGGGATTATTTGGGATTTTGTGGAGAAAGTGCAGAAATATATCTGTGGAACAGGGAGAGGAAATATCGTTTCGGCGAGGCTCGAAAAGGATATTAGAGTTAAGTTGCCAAGTTTTGTTGAGGCGCTTAAGATGGATTTGGTAATCGAAGGTAAAGAGAAAATGAATTCAAATGTGAGTTTGTATTAGTTTGATTTTAGGCGTAATAATGTAGAGCAAAAGATCAAATGAAAAGTGGAGATCTTGAGGAGGAAAGGGATTGTTTAAGGCTGAGAAATGCATGGCCGTCTTCGAGACTTTATATGAGACTTGATGGATTGGATCTACATTAGAGAAAATTGGGATTAAAATTGTCTCTTGGATTGATCGAGCGATGGGGTTTTCTTTCGGTTTTGAGCCTCGATTTATATGTTTAACGTCGAGACCAATTGAAGCTTGAACATAAGCTTGCAGATATTAATTGCGGTTACTATCTTTCATTGCACAGAGTATGATGTGGTACTCACTGACAGCCTTAGACTATGCAGATTTTGACAATACCAGGAGCTCAAAAATGCTGTACAGATGGAAACGAGCAATGGTATGTATTGTGGCCATTATCACTATATTTGCGAAGTGACATTGCCCATTTCTATGCCAATTACCTTCTGAGAGAACTTGGTCTTTGAAAATTAAAAAAGAGACTTAAGGCAAATTTGATATAAAAAAGCGAAAGACTGAAAATTTCCAGGTTTTAATGACGTATGCATACAGATCCAAGGAACTCTGGAATCGGGAAAGAAGCAATTTTGACAGGAGGAGAAGAATTTCCATGCCTGATCAACATTCTGTCTTTTGGAGACTCCTAGGGGAGCTGGAATTATTCGATGAAGCAGATATCAATGGTTTATGCATGTAGTTTTGAGAAAAACAAATGTGTTGGGCTTCCACTGGAAAGGCGATCAAACCTGTGAAAGGGTCCTAAGCGAAATAGATAGATTAAATGACGGGTTAGCATAGCCTTATGCAGGAGTGTATGATACAGTACATCGGTACTTCAGACTTTGGTGTACAAAGCAGTGACACTCGCCATTTTCATATGTTACACAGTACCAGAAACACAAGTGGGAATATCGCGATCTAAGAACATATCTCCCAGCAAATTAAGCTGGTAGAGAATCAATGAATGTATAGCTCGAAATGTAGGATCGGCGGCTGAAATTAGTCCGACGTGTGTATCCCTTATCCGAGAAATTTTGATATTGTTTGATTTGAATATAGTCTGCAACGAGAAGGGTTATAGCTCGGTTGAAGGGTGTACCGGTATGGGCCTTTACCTCATGGGGCGTTGGGGGAATATGATTTTGATGGTGGCGCAGTGGAAGGAGCCTCGGCTCTGGCGATACGAAGAGCTGCCATCGAGAACTCAAAATTCAATAGCAAGCTGATTTTAATCATATAGTGCAGGACGGTTGGCGGTTGTTATAAGACAACGGCAAAGATCCAAGGCAATGGCACATCTATACCGGCACTGTATATCTACGTATACGTATACGTCAAGGTTTTGAGTAGGTAGCATATACTGGAATAAACCTGGATTTATCTTTTGCTTCAAGGGTTTGTGGAGATGAAAGGACTAGTCTTGTTAAAAAAAAAAGTGCTACAAAAACATATAGAAACGGGTTTTGAACCACACAAACTGATCGTTGTCTCTGTGTAAACTTTTGCCTGTCCGGCGCCGATCGGGCGAGCGCGGAGTTCATAGAAGTCATAATCACGTGTGGTTTGCGCTAGTCTATATTGGAATTAATCTTGTAATATTATGAATTATCACTCAATGGCAAACAATTCATCATTCGATTTTCAAAGCTTCAAACTCTTGAGGTCCGCAATTCGTAGCTAAAGTTTTCTTGTCTTCGTATCATCAATTCTCGGATTTAATCGTGTCTTTACCATAAATCTTTAGATCACGTTGGTTATCGATAATGAATGGTTTCATCCCTGTCATCTTGACACCATTTGAGCTTCATGAGGACGCCACATGAGTATACCCCTTGATTTTTGCTTCTGACTTTCGAGACTGGGCCATATTCTGGCGATTACTGGACGAACTTGGTGAACTTCATTAGTATTGAAAATTGGATACCCCGATCATCTTCCACTTGTTTGTTTCCAAATCATCGGCCACATGTACATTACCATGCTGCATGTGAAATAGCCGTGTGTAATGATGGCGAATTGATTGCGATGCTACGTGAGTATTCCTGTTTAATCATCCTGCTAAATATCTATGTACAGGCAGGCAAAGCTTACAGCATGAGCAGTGTTCAAATCCTTAACGTTGATCATATTACTTGCCACTGAACCATTGTCGTCGAAAAAAGCTACTCGCCACATTAGTGTTACTATTCGAGTAGCTGAGATGCTTGAACCTTTTCTGTTAGATATCTATTATGCTTACTTTTTTTTTGCGACTGGCCGTTTAGAGGTCAGTGTTTATTAATGCTACCGGCCATTTATAACCAATTGGAGTTTGGAATTCCCAGATTTCATCCCCCACTTAACGATGGAATATTCGGCAGGAGCATCTACGTTGAGGATCATGGATAATTACCATCAGTTTCTTCATCCTTCAGTCCCTTCAAGTTCAATTCTTGATATTGATTGGTCGGTTTATCTTGTTGCATGAACCGCCTGACCCACATTGCTTGGACCTTGTAGTCAGGGTCCTAAGCGAACCTTTGCGACATTGTCGAAACCTCAATATCACCTAGTCAAGCTCCTCATACTTCAGTTGTCAAAGATTGCTTCATAGACCCTGAATGTTCAAGTAAATTAGATTAACTGACTGAAGAGTTTTCTCACGTTGAGAATTTCGAATCAGAAACTTTTTGAAATGTTGCTAGTGTTGTACGCAATCAATTGCATCTTCTGCTTGATCGAGATGTCCAAATAAATCCCTCTTCGGACTTTTCCTTGAATGTCACAACTCTTTCATACTACACATAGTAAAAAAGTTTGAAACCCAAATTTAGTGGCGGCGGCGTGGCCCATATCAGTTTAGCACTCCTCCCCCACCACTTCCTCCACGCACAAGGTAGCCCTGGCATAACGGATTTTGTCAACCCGTGCGTGGGCCAACCATTTGCCTTGTCGAATTCTGCAAGGTGCTCTTTCTTATACATCATGCATTCCGATTTCGTCTGAGACTTTTTGCCATTCTCTTAGGTTTCTTTCCTCCTACCTTCGAGTCTGTCATTATTCTCATCGATACGTGCAGTGCACTACTCATCACTGCTGGTTCAGATAATTTTTTGTTTTGTAATTTCTTATTCTTTGCCAACAGCATTATTGGTACAATCCACTCTTTTCATATTCTATTAATCACTTTCATTCATCTCATCATTCATCCAGTTCATGTAGCGACCCAATCTTTTACCAGGACACTTTTATTGGGGTATTGTTATCATCTGAATCTCATGACTTAATAACAAACATACGGCAACGCCACGGCTCGCTGCCTCTATTCGCATCAACAGCCTTGACGAAATTGCTGACAAAATGGGTGCAAGGTCGGCGTTGTATCTGATGGCACGGGCAGGACTTTTGGATGGCACAGAATCGGCATCGACCTTTTTAAAAGATGTGGAAAATGCTAAAAATAATACACTTGCGGAGGGGATCATAGAAAATTTGGTGTTTGCAGAAAGCAAATCGATCCGGACATCAACTGTTATTCTAGCAGCCTTTAATGTACTAGCTTCATTTTCAACGGCAGCCAGCATCCTCTACGACTGTTACTGGGCGTCGAAACGATGCAGCCCGAAGTATAAATCTTCGTATGTGGCTGATCAATTGTATTCTTGTGATATGATCACTAATTTGTGGTAGAAAATTCTGCGTTTCAATGATTCACCCAGCAGAGACTTTTCCTTTGGTACTATCTATAGGTATTGTAATCCAAGGAATTGTGTTTGCTGCAGTTCAAGGAGAAGGACTTTATTCATTATACACATTTGGATGCAGTACTATTGCTCAATTCATGTGGATCGGTGTGTTTGATTCGATTCTAGGAAGCTTTTATACTAATGGCCTATAGCTCTTTTTATTGTTCCATACATTCAGCTTGTTTTTGGTCTTGAATATGCCGTGCGGTCCTTAAAGAACACGCCATTTCAACCAAGAGGGAAGTATGATGTGTCAATATGCTTGGGAATAATTGTATTGATGCTGATTGGCACCTGGATTCCAACACATATCTTTCCCCAACCAGATAGATGCTTTGCATCATTGGTATGGTTTGTGTCAAGATACGGAAAGTTTGGACTCATTTTATTGTCCACTGTAGTTGGTCTCCTCATCATTAGCGCAATCATTATCTTTGTCAGATTATCCAAGACGACATTGATAGAGAGAAACCAAAGAATTGCAGCATCTCGTATGGTGTATTATCTAGTTGTGGGTGTTTTATCATCGGTAAGTTCATCGCACTGGTCGACTTCTTGCATTGACTGATGGTTACAAGGGTTTTGTAATTCCGTACTTTGTTTCTCGAACAATTGGACTTGGTGACTACAAGCCAGCCATGATGGCAACTGTGGTCCTTAATTTGTCCGGTTTGTTGAACGGTTTACTCCATTTATTTTTGCGCTCAAATACTGCTACAACATCATTTGGACCAAGAGGCAGATCCTGGCCTAGTGATAAGCATGAGATCAGAATGTGGGGACCGAACGAGTTGGCGTTTAATGATCACATAATGGATCCCGTGCCAGCACCAGCACCAGCGTCTCCAAGATTGGAGTTGGCGAGTCGAGCAGGTAGCCAAAAGAGTTTGATCTCATCATCAGATAAAGGCGATATAATCAGCATGACTGGGCTACCTACCCTACAACAATCTACCTATTCACCTACGAAGTCAAACTCTCTGCGTTATAGTTATACTAAGCCAATATCACTGACGCCAGTTCCTTCTACTCCTACCGAACACTTGTCATCCGAACAGACGAAAAAACAATCATACTCTCTTTTTCCCTCACCAGCTCTCGCGAGCCCCAACACATTATTATCTCCTCAGATGCATAGATCTGCTCTCGAATCAGTATACGATATCAGCGACTTGTCGGATCTCACTCCATCTCCAGAAATTTCATGGTAGAAGGTGTCACAGGAGAGGCTCTTCTGTATCTTCATTTGCAACAGTGCAAATTGGTATTCGTTTTTCGCATGCACCACCCCTTCTGCTGTGCGCGATGTTTTTCCTCTCGGTCTTCCTTCGACTACATACAAAGCAATTGGTCTTCCCGCCACGACCTTCCAAGATCCTGCTCTCCCACCGACAGCTTACGCCCCTATATCAAAATTCAATCAGGCTCCCAATGAAACGCCCGCTCTGCCTAGAAATCCTCTACCTTCAATACAAACAACAAAGTCCACCAAAGTCCCCATTCCAATTCCACCACGCTCTCCATTCCGACCTTCACCTCCCACTAATGTAAATACTGCCACTCAACATCAACAATCACCCACCCGATCGAACACCTCACAAAGATCTCCCTCCATCAATAAAACCCTCCCAGCAACACCCAGACCCCTGACTCCGAAGCAACCGGCTATTGAACGCTTAGAGCAGTCCGATGCGATCATTCAGCTTAGTCCTACTGTATATACACCACCTGAAGGTCCTATCCAGAGAAATAGTTCCAAGAATAGCATTGCCGCCAGATCAAACTCAAACCGTCGAAGCTCAAGGCTTGGACAAGCGAGTAAAGATCAATGGATATGAGTTAACTCCAAATCATTCTGATTTGACGATTGAATAAAGTCGAGTTGTTTTGTATAAATGAGGCAAGGAAAAGAATAAGGAGTAAATCAAGGGAGGGCGTTTTTTTCAACTCTAATGATACCAGCGCTGTTTGGTTTTTAACGTTTTCTATTTCATTGTGTATTATTGGGGTTCTGGAAAGGAAATAAAATGATGGGTGGCACGGGAGTATATCACGATTGAACTATTTGGCGTTTATATACTTTGATATATCATTGCCTGTAGGAGACAATCGGTTTGTTTGTGTATGGGTGGATGAATACCTCTTTTGTGTGTTTCATAGTAGCATAGACGTTTCTTGCGACTCTTTTTGTTGTGGTTGCAATTAGGGTGAGGATTTAAGGGAAAACGACATGGTGGAGTTATGTATATTCTTTCCTTGGAAATATTGTATGGAGTGGTAGAGTTAGTGAGAATTTGATGAGCAGATGACGAATTGGATGGTATGATATATACAGAGTATTTTTCTTTGTTGTACTTACTAGGAATTGACTGTGATAAGATGACACTCTATAACAATTCAAAATTGACTAGTTTTCTTTTGAATTTCTAGCTTTCGGCGATTGGATGTCTCTCTACCTACTTGTGCATTCTACGGATGTAGTTTTACTTAAATCCGGCCAACTAATCTTATTCCAATGCAACATTGTCTCAACATACCGCTCAAGGTTTTTATGACAAAAAATAATCAAGCCAAACCAAACATTCTAATTCCAAAATCTACCATCCACCCGATAGGTGAGATCAGACGCCACTAGGTATAGCGGGGGCACTATATCTGGGTCCCAGACTCTTTCGCAAGTCGGACGAAAATAGTACTAGCTGTTTGTTTTCCAACGGGATGTTTCATATTCCTTCTTCTACTCCAATTTTACGAGGCAAGCAAATAATGTAGTGACGGATAATCAATAAAACTGATATTCACAGCTTAGTCTACAGAATTGACTAGTGACTTTATGTGGAGGACCTGGAGATCTAAAGCCGCCATACGAGAAATCCTTTTTCCATATTTGACAGTTGATCACCGCTCCCCCTTCCATCCATCTTTCCATTATCTTTCCACAGTCATTCGAGATCGTTCCAGATCCTTTCCATGCCCCTCAGCCCAAACACCTAAATCAGAGCCCCGTGCTTTCCACCCGCAACTGCAAGGTCCCTGGTATCAATCACTTCGCAGCCATGTTCATATCATGGATGTGTTGACATTCCTTGCAAAACATTTCATCTTGAGTTCCCTGCTGGGGGATCAGTGTTAGTTTGAATATTAGGTTCATGCAGAGAAGCATTATAGAGTAGTTTGGAAGGGGTTAGTGACGGTAGTGTTTATGGTGATACGGGGTGGGTTTAGTGTGAGAATTGGTAGATGGAAGGCTTTTATACCGAGGGAGGGGTATGAGATGTGAGGTGAGAGGCGAGGATGTGGTAGATGTATTTTATGGGCTCGAAAAAAGTTCTTGGATACTGTTGGGACTGGGTAAGTGATATGGTGATTGGTTGTTGGTTGTTGGTCTATTCACTTGATTTGATATTCGGCCGTTGGCACCGTTTCTTCACACGCATGAGCATTCCACATGCCACTTTCCTGCTACGTTTTATCAGAATTGTTTTGGGAACTGTTGGTTTGAACAAGGGAAGACTAAGGGGGAGAATAGAGGCAGATTTTACGACATGGTGAAAGAGCTTGGAGGGAAAGTTGTGCTTAATCAAAATTGAGTCGATGACTTGCATGTTAATCTTATGATCCTCAATTTTCATACGACAATTCTGGATAGGCAAAGATCGTGTTGATAAGAAAGTATATGCGTTCAGATAATATATATAACCTTACAAGTATCGCACTATCTCCTAATACTACAGTTGCAATAAAATTACAAGCCGGTGCATCTCCCCGTCACAGCTTACCAATTAGTGAAATACTTTGCCCCTGAAGGACTTGAGAATTTTGCAATTATGACGAAGAAATACCTCTACATAGCTCCTGGTTTCAACATCACACTGCGCAGCCTAATCGACGATAATGCTTTTATTTTGATAAGTGACACCTGTTTGTGAGGAAACCATTGGGCGCCAAACATAATAATGATATCAGTTTTCTCCCGCTTTCGTCCCATAGCATTTTGACAAAGATTCATGGCTTATTATTTCGACTGCAATGATCCCCAATCTTCTGCAGTATACTAGCCTCTTCATTGAAATATTAAAATGAGGTTATTGTCGATTGAGTTGGAAGGAATCTTGGAGTCATATTTTAAAGTGTCCCCGGTGAGCTCGGTTAGTAGAGGGGAATGAATGGATGAAGCAGTGTAGTCGGTGTATATATATGCACTAATCTTCAGATAATTAGTTGGTATAATTATAAGATATAGTCCTATATTCAGGATATACAACAAGTCTTTTGGGAATTGCATATTACTTATCATTATCAGACATATCGCTTCCATGATTCAAACACTTTCGACAATAAGATTGATATGAGATACAATACCAGGTGTGAAATATGTGTTATTGGCAATTCTACACAACAGCTATGCTTTGCAGAGCCTGCATCTATACTGCATCTACACTGCATCAGAGGTACATAAATACCAACGAACATTTCCCGAGGACATTTTTGCAACGGACATCCTTTGCCACAGGGCGTCTCATCATCTAACAAAAGTTTATAAGCGTACGTCTTCCAAGAACAGTCAATGGAATTGGAAAGCACCTGATAGAACTACATTGCCACATTCTAAGCCCACTCACATATAGTCTCAGGCATAAACAAGTCTTTCCCAGCGAAGTCTTCGAATTGGGCTCAAACCGGGCTCTGAGATTCCCACATAGATAATTCCCTACGCTCACAACGCCCCGTAACCGAATGAATAGGCTACTTGATGCTTGATTTTGACACAATTACTGTGTTCCACAAAAGTTTTCCTATGCCCATCTTCTCCACCCCATATCCAGCAATCACCCAAATTTTGTCTCACCTTCACTAAGATCCTCAATCACCAACTTCCAAAAATGATGACAAAACAACCACTTGTCGTACCAAGCTAATTGAAAAAAAATCTAATGCGTTCGCCGGGAATCGAACCCGGGGCCCATCGAAGATGCAATCTCTTTTTTGGTTATGTAAAGAAGAGATGTTGGCAACGATGGATTTTACCACTAAACCACAAACGCTTTTTGATGTCCGCTCCTTCGGATTCAAAATATAACAACTACCAAATGCCGCTGCTTTAAATCCGTTTTTCGTAAACGGTTTTTGGTAAACGAATATTTACATCTTTATTTTCCTAATACAATTACAAAATATAATTTTCTGTTTTCCTATTTACAGCATTATGGAACCAAAAGTTATAATTTTGGTTACTTGGAAATCAAGTGTTTATTCCCTGTTTCAATGGTATTGGAATGTTGAAACTCCAATATCTGTTTCATTTTGTATTCTCTATTTCATTTCATTCCTTTTCTTTTACATTTCCTGTTCCCTCTCTTGCATTTCTATCCGGTTTATCGTTTTTTAGTACATAACCTAATTCTATCTTTAATTCCAAAAATAAAACTTGGTAACGTGACTAATAGAGATCTTGGCAAATAAATCACACTTTCTGTAAAGAGGTGTTGTAAAAGGATTTGATTCGATTCTTTAAAATCTCAAGTTAAGAAGAGAAAGGATGAGGAAGAGGAAAAGGAAAAGGAAAAGGAAAAGGAGAGCTGTAAGGCCTGTCTAGATTGTACACATACTAATTGCTGAAGTGTGAAATCCATAATCTTTATCCGTTTCGATAGGCTCAAAAAGAAATTCTGCCAACAAATCGCTTAAATAGGCTTAGACCATTCAGTGAACATGCGCCTACCTTCTGGCTGTCAATACGCGTTATTGTAGACCAAATAATACAATCTCGCTTGCTCATTGCTTCATGCTTATGCAGGCTTCAGAACCATATATATAGCGATAAGTATAGGTTTTCTAGCTACGATTATCGCTGGGTTTAACAAGGCCTCGTTCATGATCAGTTCTCCGCTCGACGATGCTTGACATGTGCTTCAAAGGGAGCAACATGTGATGGAGGGTTCCCTATTTGTAGGTTTGATCTACGCTAGTATTGCAAGCGTTGTTTACTAATAGGCTGGCAAGCTCTTCATGCCTCTCGTTAAAAGAGGCTTGTAAGAAACCAGAAATTGAAATCGAGGTGCCATGGCAGACATCTCCCACCTCCCAATCTTGCGATGTCCCGTCTCATGATCCAATCATAACGACGCAGTCTTCACGGAAGATTTCATCAAAGCACAACATGGAGAGTTTATACGCGGCATTACGCAAGTTTATGAAACTCTTCGTTCTATGGAATATATTGAAGAATCAGAAACCAGGCGGGCCTCGAGCTCCTCATCAAACCTTCCTGTCGGGACATCGATCATGTGATCAAAGAGGGCACTGTATTAGCTAGCGTCGCGCTAGCGCTACCCTATATAAAGTACTAGCTTCCCATAGATAATAATGATCAAGAACGAATACAACCATAATAGACTAAAGTACTTTACACTTATATCAACCAAGTTGATACCAACACTAATTAGTGATATCACAAATTAGGGCCTTGGATTACTATAAAGCACCAGGTGTTTTATGTAGTATTTAGGATTGGTAGAAATTCTGAAGAGACTACAAAGAAGATATCATTGTACCTAGTATAGTGTGTGCGCTATCTCCTATTGTAGTGCTAAAGAATGTGCTCCGGATAATTGTATCGGGAAGGCATATTCAAGAAGATCGGTCTTGTCAAGTGTGACAAATCGACCTTGCGTCCATCACGCATTCACCTTTGTACTGCACGCTGTACCAGGTAAAACAACAACCTTTGTTACTATACACTCATAAAAACACTCTTTTATACACACCTACATCTACAACGAACCTTCGAAATACCTCCACACACACACCCTACCATGTCGGACAACGACAACACTGCGACCCCCGTCAAGGGCACTATCAACAAGGACACATATACAGAGGAAGAAGAGGAAGAATGCGAAGAATGGTTAGACACAGTCAAGGAACAACAAAATGACGACGAACCTATTGTATTTGATGCTAAGGCGTTTACTACCTACGTCAGATTCAAGCGCAAACAGTACAACTGTGAGGATATCAACGATGGTGAGCTAGCAGAGATCTTTCATAACGATTTCAAGGTATTCACAGCCGCTCAATTTGCGAAAATCCATCAAATCGATGCACGAAAGTTGCGTATGGTACTACGTACACGAGGAGTGTACATACCAAAAACACGTGTAGAGGCATCTACAGTCTTATATGAACAATCCCGCAAGTCTACTACTGATGTATGGACAAAAGAACAAGTTCAAGAAGTTCTAAAAGACTCTAATATCGAGGAACCCAAGTTCAAATCCGGAATTGTTCGCGATTTCATCAAAAACAACTTCAAAATATAGGAGGAAGACGATGACGACGGCGACATGTATGGCGGAGGAGGGGATCCTGATGACGATGGAGACGACGACGACAACAATAGCCATAGAGGCCGTAGGCCATCATGGGATAAAAGACCATCGAAGCATTCCAATACACAATCTCTTGTCAGTTTGTCAAAATTCTACACCAACGAGGAGAAATATGGTGGAGATGATGACAATTTCGACTTCAAACTCTCGATATTTCTACGAAATCACACGACGTGCGGAGGTGCCAATGGACATGCAATACAAGGCGTTCCCCATCATGCTTAAAGACAGTGCACTTGAGTTCTTTCACGCCAACTACGAGTCGCTACCACCTACCTTTAAAGAACTATGCACCTATATGCGGAATAATTTTGAGGGAGACGAATATCAACGTAATATGCTGTCTAAATGGAACAGTATCACTCTCAAATCAACTAAAAAGGAGAACAAAAACAAACCACTCAGCGAGTGTCTTACCATTATGATCAAGCAACTACGCATGCTACAACATCGACTTGATCCCGCTATGCGGCAGACGTCCCATCTACACAATAAGCTCATACTTGCATGTGAGGACGTGGAGGCATGCAACCTGGCTTGTTTTGACCCAAGAAAGAGGTGTCTGGTTTGATCAATCAACTGCGACAATCCATCAACACATGGGAAAGATCGCACAAGAATGAGGAAGATGCGGTGCTATTCACTGACAGAAGATTCCGCAGTAATAATGGCAACGATCGGAATGGTTCCAGGGATTCCAGGAACAGCAACTTTAGGAGCAACAACTTTAGAAACAACTCCTATAATAAGTCACGACATTCCAACTCCTCAAATCAACGCAACCAATGCTGGATATGCAAGAAAGAGGGGTGCCGATCCACAAAGCACTCTAAGGAGGAACAAGACAAACAAAGACGTGAATACAGGGAGAAGATCAAGGGCGGTAGTAACAACGCGTTTAATAAGCGCTACGACCAATGGATGATCGAATATGAGGGAGAAGCTACCGACGCAGAATCTGATTCAGAGACCGAAATGGGCCTGTTTTTCGCAGATCTTGACATTGAAGACGACGCGGACGAAGCATTTTTCGTAAGCTCCGAGCCTATCAGCGGCCAGGAAGTGTTCAATCAATTGTCAATCAATACAATACTGCACACGATGACTAGAGACCCAGTTGAGGCTACTCTACCGACAGAGAGCGCAGTGGACATCTTTTATACAAGCTACACAAGCAAGGAATTCTATGGCATATGTATTGATACAGCATGTGCAGGAAAGTCTACAGTTGGGATCGGACAATATCATGCATGGAAGCAAATTTGCCCAGTCACGTATGATCCACAAACAGCAGGTGCTGCGAATGTACGCTTTGGAAAGGGAACTGCGACATCGATAGGATCATTCCGTGTCATTGCACCATTTGGAGACGTCGACTTCCATATTGTGGATGCCGACATTCCATTCTTGTTGAGCCTTGAGGACATGGACCGTCTTAAAGCGTTTTATAATAATATCACTGACCAGTTTATTACACCAAACGGTCAATACTCTGTTATTAGGAGACGTGGCCACGCGTTTTTAACATGGAAAGTGGACATGAATCAACTCATCCAAGAGTTAATCTGCCAGAATGACTGCTATTTAACCACTACTGAGCTACAACGTTTACATCGACGATTCGGCCACCCATCAGCACAACGCTTTCATCAAGTATTACAACGAGCAGGCTATGACGAGAACAATGACGCTATTAAACACCTCACCAAGTACTGCAAACACTGTCAAATGCACAGCAAGTCACCAGGACGTTTCAGGTTCACTCTACCAGAGGATACTGAATTTAACTATGCTATATACGTCGATGTTATGTACATTGCAGGCGAACCAGTTCTGCATATTGTCGACGAGGCAACACGCTATCAAGCAGCTCGGTTCCTTGACAACATATCCGCTAAGCATACATTTGACACACTTAGGGAATGCTGGATTGATGTATATATTGGACCACCAGACGCATCCTTCGCCAACAATACTGATTTATCATTAAAATTGGCTATGTTATCTGTTTAATGGATAAACACAATAATGCTAATATCATCCACTGGACATCAATCAAATGCAAGAGAATCACTAGGAGCGTATTAGCTTCTGAGCTATATGCACTGGTTCTAGGCTTTGATGTCGGAGCAGCTATTAAAGGCACTGTCAACGCTATTCTCAAGCTTAAAAAGCCAAATACCACTCATACTTTGTACGGACTCAAAGTCACTATATGACCTATTAACTAAACTCGGTACGAGCGCAGAAAAGCGGCTTCTAATCGACATTATGGCTTTAAGACAATGCTACGAGAATAGGGAGATCACGGAGATTAAATGGATTGATGGGAAGTCGAACCCTGCGGACGCCATGACCAAAAATGGCGCATGTCAAGCATTAAAAGACTTAATTGACACTAACAAGATAGTCATTAAGGAGACGCATTGGGTAGAGAGGGAGTAGGGAGCTAGGGGGAGCTAAGAGGACACTGTGTCTAAAGGAATGGATTGTGGACTAAAGCACATGATCACATTCATCTTTAGAGAGTTGCCAGTGTCGGGACATCGATAATGTGATCAAAGAGGGCACTGTATTAGCTAGCGTCGCGCTAGCGCTACCCTATATAAAGTACTAGCTTCCCATAGATAATAATGATCAAGAACGAATACAACCATAATAGACTAAAGTACTTTACACTTATATCAACCAAGTTGATACCAACACTTCCCAAGGAGGAGCTCGTCACGATTAGATTAGAGCCTGAAGTTATTGCTCTTCTTCGACATCTTCCGTTTCTTGAGATTGATGATGGGATATCATATGGCACCCTTCCTTACAGCTATTTAAATGATGTTTCCGAAGCACGCAAAGTCCTCTAGAAAAGTGAATACGATCTTGCACCATGGGCTGTCCGCCTTGGTTCCTGCAAAATCACCCCGGGTATTTGGGATGAACCATAATTTACGATATTCGCACAAAACACGTTATCCAGTGGCCTAGTAATTCACCAGGCTACACAAACACTTATCTAGACTTGCCATCTGTCCCTGTGAAAGTTATGCTAGATCAATGCATAGAATACTGTGTGAACGAAGTGAATAACTTCAATTCAATTACCACTGTAATATAGCAACTGTAATAAAGCCCTAAGCGAATGCGAAAGAGACTAGCTCTTTTAGTAAGCCTTTATAAGGCTTACTACTTTCAATACGTAGCTAGCTCTTTAGATAGAATACAATTAGACATACAGGACCTACGATATTCGTGGGTGCTACGTCTTCCGTATCCTTCTCGTACCAACAAATATCTCCGAGATTTAAAAGAAATGCCATGGTCTAATGGAAGATCCCGTCACGTGGAATCGGAGCCCCAGGACCTCTATTTAGTTATATCGATTATATTGCCAATGGGTATAATATTGTGGATTCAACATCCGACGCAGATCAATACTTGCTCGATGGTTATAACAAGAGAGCTGCACAAAAATGATTATTCGTTGAACACGGTTGGCCGGATTATTTTAGGGTCAAGGAGTTCAAAAATTGCAAAACAGAAGTTCGACAAGGAAGATAGGAAGCTTAGGATGGTGGCCCAAAAGCTCATGCACACTGGCCCGTACGATGGAAAAGCGGAAGAAATGGCAGAAGCAAAGGCAAAACACTCAAAGTTCTTGGACGAATTTGCTGGATTGAGAGCAATTATTAAAAGTAGTCGGTGGTAGTTACAGTGTTCGGGGTACAGTTAGTTTAATGGAGTGCTCGAGCTCCTTGTCAGACCTCAATCGTTTGTGCATATTAAGATCTGATTCCACAGTATTTATCATCATCTACGATACAAAAATCTACATTCCTCAACTGTCTCCTTTTCTGGATGCAGCTGTAGCCTCTAATGGTTGCGAATGATAGCCACTTCCGGGTTGCGTGTGCATTAGAAAAGAGCAGTTGCGATTACCGGTGATGGTTCTGCTCTAGGTATACTTGTCTGGGCGATTACTTCAGACTTGAAGTTTTCGAACTTACTCCTAATTTCCGCGATCTCCTCATGACAATCTTCACTGCTGCATTTGGCATACCCAAGATATTTTCCATCTCCTCTGGCGTTGGGGACGTGTTGAATTTATCTCTCTTACAACAATGACACCATGGTCCTCGTCAAAATTTGGCATCTGGGACAAATCACGTCTAGTGGGTGGGCTTAGACTTGGGTATATACTGAACTAGGCGCGTCCTCGTAAATGGCGGGTCAATGTAGTAGGCCGTACTTGCGTAATATGCATCCTGTGTAAACAATGCGTATCCAGGGTCGTTTAGCCGGTATGACATGACCTGTGGCCAACATGGATTATGTGTTAAATAGGCCGGATCAGAGGCATCGGAAGGCATATTTGTCTATGACATAACCAAAGCCTTGAGTGTGGTAGTTGTTCGTGGTTCTTCATACTGATAGGTGAAAGGATTGATGACTCAATAGGACGTTGAGATGGTTTGTTGATGAAGGAATTAGAGCAGGAGGATCACCTTATTCTTCATATCAATGACAAGCCTGTAGTAATACAAGCCATCGCAGACACGTTGCTGCGTGCTATACACGGTCGTATGAAAAGGCGGGAGACTGTTAAAATTACCTCTCCTGGGATTCCCTGCCATCCTCCTCCACCACTGCCACCTTGTGGGTCGTAGATTTTACATTCCCTAGATTTTCCAATTCCAACTGGGATGATATTTAGTCCCTAATCTTGTTAGTTGCGACAGGATATATATAGAATATTTTCCTAACATACAGTATTCAGAGGATAGTAAAAGTTATTACAGCTGTGTTTAACGTCAGTTAAATGCAGATAGAAATTCAAAGATACTTACCCGCCGCCGCTGCCACTAGATCTCTTCGTTTTCTTTGGATGCTCTTTACCCGTTTCAACTTCTGCTTGCGTCTCCGAATTGTCGACGGTTGAGTTCATTGATTCGTATGAAATTGCATCTTCAAGACTCCGTTTGAATAAGGTGGTATCAATCGATACCGCAGAACTTCCAGCAGTGCCTGCGGAAAATAATGCCCCAAAATTGGTGGCGGACAGGTGTTGGCAGCAAGTGTAAAGCCGTCACAACATATTGATATAAATTTTCCATGATCACAATCTGTTGTCTCCAGCTGGTGAATGTTTTGAGAAAGGAAACTATTACAGAAGTCAATTTTCGTACGTTTTCAAACCAAAGAAGCTCAACTGGTAATTCGTTAAGGATCTATTGGTATTCACTAAGTTCCTGTAGGACAGCGACTATCACAGTTCTTCCCCTGTTTCAAAATACGTAAGCATCAGTTCTAAGATTTAGTGATAAACATACCCATTCGAATTTCGGTTCCAGGCACATTTGCTTTCGATAATCAAATTGTTCGTAATAAAACCCTGTTCTGATTTCCATGGCATCCGGGAGCAAGATCAGCATGTTCGGCATCGAATACCTTCCCATGACCAGTAACAATCTCATGAAATCCAGGTGGGCAGTGTCTGTCAGGAGTGCTATCATCTAAGCACCTACTCCAGAAAACGTTCGCTTGTACATTGCTTTGTATATTCATTGCTGTTGTTTTCTCAACAAATTGAGCACTTGTGGTAACCAGTATCATCTAATCCACCATCTTGAAGGTTGAAAGCAGACTCTCCTGATGTATCAAGATCAATAGCTCATGCCACTAGTTTAGTCAATAATATCCAAAATTGTGCAGGTAGAAAAATCTTACTAGTTCCAGCCGGGCATAAAGAGTTTGCATAGTCTACTTTCATCTTGAATGTGCCCTCATTATCTTAGCTAACCCATTGGTCACTATCCCAAGTAAAGTAATTGACCGCAGCTTTAATATTCAACGTGGGGCTTATGTTGTTTTGCTTTGATGATTCTTTTGAATTTCGTCATTTGACAGAATTCCAGATTGCCCTGTACATTCTCCAGCTTGGGCACCGCCGGTGAAAGCACAACCTGGACTGTTTGCATGATGCATCTTACAGAGTGAAAGATCTCCATGGAAGCCAAGGCCTAGCACAGCTTTAGATGGCTCGATGCCATTTCTCCATGAAAGATTAAGAGCAGCTTCAATATCAGTTAACTTATTATGAGGTGCAATGGTCTTTGATGGGAATCTGAAGAATGTCAGGGCCAGTTTTGATATTCTAATAGTTGCCTACTCACCGATTCTCTTCATCTCAAGTTCCATGAATATCATAGGTCATAACATTAAACCAATCAACGCTGTCTTGAAGATTCTTGACGTCAAACCCTTGGAGCAGTAGCTCGAGGTAACGTGGCAGTAATACCAAGGGTTCCGAATGCAGATCTCAGCTATTTCATAAATTGTAGAAAGTTGGCAGTATCCGCTGCCACACCTCCTCGATCTTCTGCAGCAGGATCTATTCTTTGTTAGTCATTGAGGCGATGAATAGCTGGATTGAGAAGCATACATTCCCAGTCGATATCTATGCCGTCAAAGGCGTAGGCTTTAGCGAATCGAAGAGCAGATCGATGAAAGCTTGAACGGTTCGCTGATATAGATACCCATATCTAAAAATACTGTCCTCTTGCAGCCCAGCTCCCACTGAGATGTAAGTCTTTGGGCCCGGGAAATTGGCTTTCAAGCCCGTGAATTTGGTATACAGCTGGGTTTCAAAGTCGTTCATATGAGAAATTTGGAAAGTTGTTGTATCAATAAGAGCAAAGACATAACTGTAGTTTTGTTAATCAGTTAAGTCTTTTTAATCTAGTTCTAAAACCTACTTAAGATGAGTCCAAGCACTCTCTGAATTTGCTCTGGTGAAGAGAGAGTCACAAGGCGATTGTGGGATCAAGACTCGTAGTATCCGATTGACATTCCTTGTGCCGCTTTACTATCGACACTACATGAAGGTCGACGGACGGCGTCGCATTGATTCTGGCACGGAGTATCACCTTCATTGGCGCAAAGAATATCAGTTGTACCACAGTACCTGGACATGTCAGTGATTCATTCTTGTTCATTATACCCAATGCACATACCCATAATATGAACAGCATACATTAATGGACATAGCAGGTCCCCAGCTGGAGCATTTTGACCGCACTCGCTCTGGGCATCGCAAGTGCCCTGACGTCCTTCGCCACAGTATGCAGAACCAAAACCACAACTGCCTTCAGAAGAACAACATCCTTGAACACAGGGATTGGATGAAGAGCCATTATCTTGTGCATTTATAAAGCAACTGAAAAAAGCACAGACTACATCGGCTTGGAGAAGGGAGAGGTATTTCATTTTGAAAAAATTGTTCCACCCAACCTATAAGTGAGGTGAAAGAACCAAAGAGATAAACTAAAACGCTTGCACCAAGAAATATATATGACAGACTCCAGGATGAGATGAAAATTGGCTTGCCTCTATCTTTGTGATACCTCAAGGCCTACGGAGATTGGGAAAAAAAACTTCTTCCCTCCCCCAGCCAACGAAAGGGATGAATTTTATCATCAAAAAGTGTGTATGATATGCATGAGACTGTAAATTTGGGATTAGGAAAGAGTCAAATTGGATGTGACTTCTTCGATCTAATTTTAATCCACAGTCTCATATGTAAGATAATCTTTTCGTTGTGCCGTTTATTACTCCGTAAAATGAAGAACATGGTAGTTTAGTCAACCCGATGTTGGTGCTCGGTGCTTGATGAGGCTCCGGCTCTAGTAAGCTGATTTTCGGAGGGATTCTTGATTTAGGAAGAAAATATGTCGAATCGCTAGCATCCGAGCTCACATATTGTTGTAACCTCGGAGCTACCTACTCTACCACTATGTGGTTCTTCGCGTGAAAAGTAACTACGAGCTCTGGGAGGTGTAGCGAGACGGGCGGGACGGGCAGGTTATCAAGTGATCCGGTCTCGTAGTTCGATCCTTTTTTCAAGTTTTCAACTTTTATGGTTATTTTAAGAGTCTACAGTCGAGTGGACGTCCATCTAAGGCTCAGATGGACTTTGTATAAAATTATCCAAAAGTTATACCAAAATCATGCAAAATATTATTATTAATATATTATCAATTTTTCAATTTCATATTCAATTCAATCTTTGAACATTTTATTATGTTTGATGATATATTGACTGTGTGAAGAGAAGATATTTCACCTGTGTGGAAGTGGAGAGTGTGTGGATATGCAGCTGGAGTCTCACCGGAGAGAGGGGCAAGACTTGGACATGCTCCGGACTAATACGTTAAATACTGTGTAGCTCGTGTGATCATCCATCTGGCTTATATCTGGTCTACAAAGCTTACGTTCTTATGTTTGTCTCTTGATGAGTTTGTAAAATCAATCTATGGCCTATTTAAAATGTAATTCAATTCATTTAGCAACTATTTGATTCCTGAAATCTCCACCGAGCTCAGTTTTACTACCAGATTTGACTCTTAACGAAGAGACGAGATGAAAAAAAATATTCCCTTTTCACAAATCCTTCATATAACTTCAAAGATACCTTGAGATACTTTCACAAGCTCTTCGGTGGCCTGGTAATTCCTGTCAGATATCTCCATTCAAAGTTTTGAATACTTTTCCCAAGCCCTCATGACTATAATCCTTCTCATTCCACATATCCTTGTGATATATAACTTCTCATCCTGCCTTCTTTGATGAGCTTCAAGCTTACGAGCCTATTCAATGTAAGTTATGTATCTGCAAAATTCCATTTCCGAAACAACGGAGAAGGGCATCTAATACTAAAGCACGAGGAGAACACATACTATCAACAGCTTTCCCTTTAGGCAAAAGTTTCGGCCTATATTCTTGCTGCAATTTGAACACAATCTCGTCGTCCGATGACTTGACTACTTCGGTTGCCAAAGTCTTTGACGATCCCATTATCATCGGTATTCCTATTTCCCCTCACATTAGTTTCATTTTTACTCTCTTCTCTCTTGTGAATCCTATATTCTCTGCTCCCAATCCTCAACCTCCAAGCAATCCAAAGAAAACCCCAAACTCACCATACACACTGCCCGGCAATCTTAAACCGACTATCACAATAACTCCATGGATCATCATAAATTGCCTCCTTGGCATAAACATGCATATCATCTTCTCCACTTCCTCCTTCTGTACAACTTCCACTGTACAGAGATGTAATACTATCGAGGATCTTTTGGCGAGAAGGGGAGAGAGAGACAGAGAGTGCAGGGTCAGGGGTATAGTTTCTCCTTGGTATTGTTGGTGTTGGCGTTAGGAGAAGAGGAAGTGAGGGCGATAGGGTCCGGGTGAGGTTCATGGTAGATGGCAGGAGTATTGGTCGAGGGGCCGGTGAACATCTTGGGATATTACTTAGATGAGCTGTTGGAGATCGTTGGGGATTCGAGTTCATATAAGGAAGTGCCTGGATGATATAATATATATATATATACATATATAACTATGGGCTGTAGAATGATTTTGATTCTCAATGTCATTCATAGGAATTTGACCTTGACTCATGATGTCATCGACAGTAGCGAATCATGTTCAAGTACCAGCGTCAATGTTTTACCAGACGTATCGGAGTCATACTAACACATTAGATTCAGAATTTAGCGCTACGATTGGGCGGGCGATAGACATATCGTTTCCATTGAAGCTAACTGGGCATGTTGGCACATTTGGGGAGTCAAGATGGTGATTGATGATGCTCAAACTATAAAAACGCAAAATGTATCTACTTCTTTTCAAAGCCTATATAAATTAGAACATAAGCTTCTTATTGTTAAACCTTAAATAGGAAGATTTAAAGACCAACTCCAATTTTCTTACATACGTAGGTATATAGAATATTTCACAATCATGATTAAAAATTTGATTGAGATGGTAACCCAATTCACGGAGCCTCGATAACGAAAGCAAGCCAAGAAGTTTCATGCACAGGGGAAGGGTTGGTACGTGTCTGGTTGTGTATTTGTAAAGTAAAATTATTGCTGATACTAGTTGAAAATGCGTGCTGTATGAGATGAGATGAGATGGCTCAACCCTAATCATTTTAGATCTATGTACCCCTTTTTTATACCTCCCTAGGTTTAAGAACACTGCAGAATACCCCAATGTTAGAAAAGACAAAACTATGCAACGCCACTGACTATGCAGTTTGTATCCCCAACGCCATCATAATTCGCATTCTTAATATCCTATCATTAGTATTCATTAAATTCATTACCGAACTGGTATTTCCCAGGCGGCATGATCTCTTCTTCATCATCCCATTCTAATTGATCTTCTTCGTCGTTTAATGCCATTCGTACGAATCTTTGAACCCAAGCCTGATTTGCTGCATGCTGTTCATCGTTGTCAATGTTTATGTTACCTCGGCCTCGACCTCTTCCAGCTGCTTGGCGTGGAATTTCCTGTCTATTCAGACCGCCGATGCGACCACGGTGAGCCACATTACACGACCTTGATTTGTCGATGATGACGATTAACAGGTCCATGGGGGGCTTGTGGAGCATCGGGGACAGCTGGTGCAGCTTGGCGAGGCTGATTTAGGCGTAGAACAAGAGGAGCCTGTCGTTCTACTTCCTGTCGTTCACCTTGCTCCAATTCTCCTTCGAGGTCTGGAATCTCCGGCTCTAGCTCCTCGACCTCAGGTACTGGAATTTCTTCTCTCAAAAATCTCAGCAGCTGGAACCGGTTGCACCCCACCACCATAGCCCCGTCCAACATCATCCCCATCACCGCTTCAAGCTCCCAGAGTCGCTGAAAGCAACCTGTAGTCTCTTCATTGAAATGCTTGTAAGGGTTCGCCGGTTCCAACCAAGCTGAGCAAAGATAACAGAAATGATGATGGCACCTGAAGCAATCATATGATTGCACCCGTGTGCTTCTGTACTGGAACTCCACATGTAGGACACGATGAAGTGTGAAGTTGCATGTACTCCAGCGAAGCCTTTTCTTCTTGAGAAAGTTCTTCTTTCTCTCTCTTTGGGGCGCAAACTTTAAATTCTCCATGCCACCCCTGTAAACACCGGCTGCAAAAGGCATATTCACAGTCCTCGCAGATCGCGAGACGATCACCACCTACAAAAAATTCCTTATCCTTCCCTTTGGTTTCCGTATCGGATTCATCGTCCGAGATGTCATCCTCGAGACCTTCAGGTTTACGATATTTTTTTGATTTAGCGGCTCCATTACACCAGGACCGCGGGCAGTATACAGTATTCTTATCGGATTCCAATTGAGCTTTATGTTTGAGCTTGACAAATCGTGTGACAATATCATGCTCAAGGGGTATTTGGAGGAGCTCGCTGGGACTCAATTGAGTTTTCGACTTTCGAGTCTTTTTCGTAGATCTTTCGGATCGCTCCTTTGCGCAGTTCGGGGCAAGACAACGTACTAATATAAGATCGCCCTCCTTGATCGCGGTGTTGTAAAAATCTTGCAAGCATTCAATGCAAAACACATGTCCGCAATCGATCATCTTGTGGCAAGCGGAACCCTTTTTGGGATCTGAATACAAGTCAGCAAATAGAAGCAATGGGAAACCGAGACAATTTACCAAGACAGACGCCGCAGTCGTAAGTTCCCTTGTTGAAGGCCACTTGTATAGCATTAATGTCAAAATCGAGCAAGGAGATCTTGTCTTCTTGCGGAATTTCTAACATTTTACCTTTCTCTCCATAACCAAAGGCATTTTCAGTTCCTTGTTGTAAAAAATCAAGGTAGGCAAATACGACCAATCGTGTCCCATTTCCTCCCACATGCGAACGCCCTCGCTCTCAAGGTCGTCAAGACGGGTTCGCGGAAGCCATGCTGGGGTTGTGGACAATTCAAACTTTGGTGGCTCGGTTTCTGGGTAGCCTTCTGGTAAAGTGATATTTAATTGTAGAGATGGTAGGTAGGTAAGTTCGTGCGACTCGGTATCATTATTACCTTGAGGGTTGTTAGCAGCGTCACCCCCCTCAGAATTAGTAGACAGTGGCGGGTAGACAAGTTCAGCACACCATCGGATACAGCTGGGAATGCGACTGTAACTGGATTTCGAGGATTAACAGATAATTCGATAGATGCGCGAAATTGATTAGCGTTATCGAATACAATTTCTGGAAATATGGCGGCGATACACTCAAGCTCTTCTACACGCCGATCTTCCATCTTTCATAGAAGACAAAAGGATGACCGACAGGAGGTTGATAGAGCAACAAGTTCTGCGTCACGTAGGAAACAGAATTGATTTGACCACCAGGGTTATGAAAATAGGCGAAACAATGAATACACTACCGCACTCAGTTCTTACATTTTTGAAGAAAAAGTAAAGATAGTTAGTTCTATGTAATATGACGAAGTATTAGGTTTAGGAGGAAGAATTTAGAGTCAGTCACAATGTTGCCACTTAAGATTAGTCAGTGGTATAGTTTTAAGGTTGGCCTAGTTCTATCGCTTGAATGATTTTCCGATAGCCGGTCGAAATAGCCACTGGCCAAGCTAGCAAGTGGAAATCATGAGGTATTTGAATAAAGTACGTATCTTTAGTCTTGAAATGCGGTAACGACAATAGATTCACCTTCTCCAATCTCTCCGGTAAATATCCTGGGCTTGAAACGTACAAAGGTTATAGCTTCAGAATTTTACAGCGAGCAAAACCAGCAAGATGGCAGAGACTCCATTAGCCTCACTTTCCTTAACACATGTTCATTATGTATAATACTTCCCTCGTTCAATTTGCAGTGGATTGTGCTAAATTCTTCTCAGGATCCTAATGATCCGGTCTCCTATTTCTGCGCATGGCTCGCCCTTGTACCCCAAGGACTCTGCGTTGTATATGCGACCCTCATTTGGTCGACCCGCGAAATCGAAATTCTTATGATGTTTGGTGGACAGATGGCATGTGAAGCCTTAAATTTTGTTTTGAAACGTATACTGAAGGAAGAACGGCCCAAACAAATGCACGGGAAAGGTTATGGGATGCCATCTTCCCACTCTCAATTTGTGGCTTTCTTCTCGATAAGCTTAACATTATTCTTGCTTTTTAGACATGTCCCAAAAAGGCCAACACCTTCACATACACCACTGAGTATAGCGGCGCGAATTAGCTTATCAGCGCTGGTTTTGATCAACGCCGGATTGGTAGCTTGGAGCAGAATTTATCTTAATTATCATACGCCAAAGCAGGTAATCATTGGTTGTGCTGCTGGAGCAGGGAGCGCTCTATCATGGTTTTTGTTGACCACTGTTGTGAGAAAGTCGGGTTTGCTTGCGTGGATCTTGGATTTACCGGTGACGAGATTATTCAGGATGCGAGATTTAGTTGTGGAGGAAGACTTATGCCAAGCTGGGTGGGAGAAGTGGGAAGCGAAGAACACATCTTTACAGCCATCGATCAATGGCAAGAAAACTAGCTGAAGGCTATAAACATCTGTCAATTATAAGGCCATCGTATATACCATCTTGTCAAATCTACCATGCCTCTCGAATAAGCTCTCATGATTCAGCACAGGCTCAATTAAACTAAAGTTGTATAAAGAAAGACATGGAGCACAAAAGATACGTGATATTAGAGGGATTTCATGATGAGAGGAGGACGATCCTGGTTATCCAAATTTTCAGGAACCGAGGATATCAACAAACACATGATCAATCTTCAATGAGGTATCTTTCGATGGCATACCGAGATTTCGTTAATTAGGAATTCATCACTGTAGCTGGTTTTCAGCCGTATCTTCTATTAAACCTTCCGGAGCACTCTCCAGATTTGCTTTGTGGGCAAATGTATGTGCTACATTGATATGCACATTCCCACTCACATCTAGATTTGCAATAATTCTGTAGATAATAAATCATGGATGTCACCAGAGAGTGGCTTTGTATCAATACGAGAATTGCTGCAGGTACGTTCAGAAAGCCCTGTCACCTTACTCGGAACTGGTGCCGATGCGTCCTTTTAACGCAATTAGGAAGCCGAGCTGCAGATTAATATCAGACTTCAGATATGACCCTGAATCTGTCTCGAAAACATATTACGCCTTGATTTTACAGGATCATCGGCGCCAAATTTAAACACAAACCTAGTTTGAGCCGCTCTTCACAGTGTACACGTGATTCAATAAGATCAAGATCAACGAACAGCTGCAGTTGAGTTACTACCAATCGAAAAATTCAGCGCCAAAACGTACTACAAGGCGAGAACAGAGATTACCTAGATACAGAATTTTTGTGACGATATGTAGGAATCATGCAACCATGTGGCTAGACCTTATCCGAAGACGAGCTCGACCAGGTCGGACAAGATTCAAGGATCAATGCAAGCCTTGTGTCCAGCATATAGGAATACCTCAAGAGCCTTTCAATATTAGATGCAGACTATGCAGAACTTTAGACCACCTAGGTAGCATTATACTAACCAGAGAGATCGCTTACAACAACCTTTTGAAGATCTTTATCATTGCGGGTGTTCATATCCGAGAACATCGCGATCAAGGCTCTGCCAAAACATTATATTACCACGTGACCTATGACCAAAGTCTAAGATTCTCTATCGACATCTACTCTGATCTAACATCATGCATCAATTGCCTACCAGAGCTTATGATCCAATCCAGGCCTTGGTCTTTTGGCCATACTATCTATACCTACGCACTTGGTTAAAGGTCTTTCCTTCTAATATCATCTATCAAATGGGCGTCTCAATTTTTAATTCTTGGCAAAATGGTGTTTTGTGTGTTACATTGCTTGCATTGGTTGTGAATCAAGAATTCAAGAGTATTTTTGACCAACCAGGACTTGCATGGCTGAGTAATCATACATCTCAGTAGATCTCTCATTATCAAATACATATTGCTGTTACGAAACAACGTTCGACGGTGGAATGGGCATCTTCTCTTATATTGACAGATGCATAGCCTGGCCAAATCCCAGTGGATAGGAGGCGATTAATCAAACCAATTCCATTTTAAATTAAGACCCCTGTTTGAACTGAGGTTACTCGGCATTACATCAGCTACCAAACAACTGGCCAAGTTCTGACATTTGGTTAAGATCTGTGTCTACTCGAAATGCAGTGAAATATACTTCCACCCATTTCAAATCGACAGCCAGTCTGGCATCTAACGAGGCTTTTTGAAAATTCAGGGATTATGCATGCATGGCGCAAATAAAGCTTAATGCCACCACACCGTTATCCCCACTCTCTTAATCAAAAAATCTTTTGATACTCCAACACTCACTCAAACCTTCCACAGTCTGAATCCTAGGATGATTCTCTTCCAGCTCATATGCATGAGCTTACATGCAGAATCGCTTTCATCTATATGCAGGTGCAGATAGTGTTCGTCAAGGCCTTCGAATGGGGTGCTTTCTGGCTTTAGCATGCATTAGATCCAATCATTTTACCCCATGCCACCGGTATCGAGCCTCTTCAGTCCACCCTTTTTTTTGTACCCCCTTCAAAGATTTATGACATGAGTTACAGTGAACGGGCCAGTGGTATTTGATTAGAATCCAAGGATCAAACTTCAGTCTTGCAAATCTAAAAGGAGTCCGGCCCGTCTGAACCGCTGTAGCTTTTTTCTTGATATTGCAAGATGAGAAGGCCAAGAGCGGTCAAGGATAAGTGAAGTATAAAGTTGCTTTCTTCACTCTTCTTCCCTCGAGCAATAAGGATCCATATATTTGAGCCCTTTTTAAGACCGCGAATTATGCTTGTATCCTGTTCGTTACTGGCGTTTGTTGCTGCCGCGTATGGGGTTGCCATAACATATGGTGATTTGAGGCTGAAAGATACGGATGGTATTATGCTATATCCACATGCCAATACTGTTGATAAAGCATTCATCATTGAATTGGGAGAAGAAACTAGCACTTCTCTGTTGAGGGAAGATCGCCATGAAATCTTCCACGAGCGTGCGGCATCAATTAGCTACGATATCCGGCACAAATTTGATTCTACAATCTTCACCGGACTTTCGATATCTGTCAAAGAACCTGGCACCGATAACGAGTTACAACAGCAGCTTTTGGGTATCCCGGGAGTCAGGGGAGTTTGGCCAGTATACAAAGTTCCTCGACCCGGTAGAGTTTCGAACCTCACAAATACTGAAAGCTCCGATACAGATGTTCCCTTTGTACAGAAAAGGCAGCCGACAAAAAGCCAAACAGGTAGCTTGGCCTCTGCTCTTGAGCTTGGCAATGTCGATAAGTTACATGCTAAAGGCATCAAAGGCAAAGGGATTAAGGTTGGAATCATAGATACTGGGGTTGATTATCGCCATCCTGCACTGGGTGGAGGGTTTGGACCCGGCTTCAAAGTCGCTGGTGGATACTCGTTTGTTAAAGATAACGGAGCCTTGACGGATAGTCCAGATCCCCTATCCACGTGTATTACCGGAGGACACGGAACCCATGTTTCAGGTCAAAACGCTTCTCTCTAATTGTTATCTGAAGTTGAACTAACCTCGATTAGGCATTCTCGGAATGAATCCAATATTTGGAAGTGGCTATTTTCCAATCAGCGGTGTTGCTCCTGAAGCTAGTCTTTATATGTACCGTACTTTTGATTGCGCAAACTCAGGCGGGAGTGACACAATTATAGCTGGAATGTTAAAGGCGCAAGGTGACGGCGTTGATATAATCAGCATGTCCCTTGCTGTTGGAACACAGTGGCCTTCCACCCCAGATCCATTGGCCTCTGTCGTACAAAGTATAACAAAATCTGGTATTGCTGTGATTGTGGCAATCGGCAACGAAGGTTCTGTAAGTCAATATGCCACAGAGCTGTTTTCGGCAGATTACCCTTCGACAGAACCCGGTGCTATCGCTGTAGGAGCCATCTCGAATAAAAGGTTCCCCCTTGTATACCCGGCTGTGGACTCCTATAACGCCACTCTCGGCTATGCATCTGTCTGGCCACTCAATCTGACTGGTCCTGTTTATGTCTACCTTCTAGAAGATGGGTGTGATAGCTCAGCATGGACAAAAGCCCTCGACACTGTCAGTCAAAGTGGCCTTCTCAATACAACAATTTTTGCTTTTGAGGCATTCAAAGCGATTAGTTATTGTAATCCGAATTCAATTGCTTCTGATTGGAGTTCGAGCAACGCAAAACCCCTCTTTGTTATGGGCTTCAATTCAAACATTACAAACCCATATTTACTAGAATACAACATCTTCAGTCCTTTGTTCTTCGGCTCAATAAAATATATCAATCTTAAGACCGATGATGGAGTCACTCTTGTGAATAATTATGGCTCAGCAGGAGGCTTTCCAAAATATACCTTGACATTTGCAGGAAGTAAATACAAAAGCCCTATCCAACACTCAGGAGGTTCGGTTGACTATTACTCCAACTTTGGCCCGACATATTTCACTTATGATTTGAAACCACAAATCTCAGCACCAGGTGGTCACATCCTCTCTACCTATCCTTTAGGGGCAAATTCCAACTACGCAATTTTATCCGGAACGTCGATGGCCACTCCCTACATTGCGGGATGTTTTGCTCTTGTGAAATCTCAATTCCCTGGCGCCAGTATATCTCAGATACTCAGTCTCCTACAAACTACAGCTACACCCGTAAATTGGGTATGGGATAGCACGATTCTTTCTGCGACAGCTCAACAAGGCGCGGGTCTAATCAATCCCTACAAGGCCATATTTGCACAAAGCAAAATCTCACCCGGTCAGATCGTTCTTGGTGATGACAGTTCTCATACTACTTTTGGATCTGCAAACATCACTATTGAAAATACATCGGGATCAAGCAAGACCTATTCATTTTCTCATACTGGTGCCGGATATACCGATGGCCGGCTATCTGGCCGAACCTACAACCAAATTGCTCTCTACGGAACCGGCGTCTTCGCAACTCCTACCATCGTTCTTGCAAGCGGCGAATCTAAAACCGTAAATTTCACCATCATCCCCCCCGCTGGCATCATTCCAGCAAATCGTCCTGTCTTCGGGGGCTTCATTAAAGTCACCTCTTCCATCGATGAAACATACACCGTACCCTATATCGGCCCTCCCTATTCCATGTTCAACGCATCATACATCTCCGTAATCCAAGTGACTGGCTTCAACGCAGCCGGCGTGCCCGAAAAAGATACCGGCTTCCTCGAAGTCAATCCCACCAGGCAATACGGAATAGCAGCCAACATCCCCCAACAATACACCCTTGCATTCCGTTTCGATCTTCTTCCCGCCAACACAAATATCACAGCCAATACATACGCGTTCAACAAATCCCAAACATTTCCCTATGTGCCCTCTCAATCTGCACCTAGATCGTCGATCTTCGGATACCCATCCTTTGGAACGTACACGAACCGTACGGCGACAGTCGTGGGCGGCGCAATCCAACCGAGTAATTATATACAGTATTGGACTAATGCGGAAGTAAAGGGTGATGATGGTGTGGCCTATGATGTAGGAGATGGGGATTATCGATTCTTGGCTAGTGTTTTGAGGTGGGGTGGGGAGGTTGGCAAGATGGAAGATTATGATATGTGGCTTGGGCCTATTTTGAGATTTAATTCTAGTTTCAAGGGTTAATGAGTGGATGAGGTTTTGAGATTTTGAGGTGCAGTAATGGGTGATGGTGGGCAGTGGATGTTGTTTGAATTTTGATGATAATGATTCATGCATGATAGTCGCGCAAAGGGGAGGGAATTAATGAATCGAGAAATGCCCTACCAGTCATAACAAGCTGGTATCGTAGAGAGAAGCCTCTTTTAACTGTTTTTTTTTTTCAGATTTGGGGGTAGATACTTCTATTGGTAGTGTAGTTTAATGGGAATCAAATACTTTGACATATTCTACGCCTAGCTGGAGCTACTTGCACTCATTACAAGTCTCAAGTTTCACATTCACAAACAATCACGTCTCGATTTGCTTCTCAACCTCCACAGTCTCAACCTGAATGGAATGTGTTCACAAGTGGTCAAGTATCCTAAAAATGCCCTAAAAACTATATCCCTATTTTTGCCGTGTTCGCTGCTCAACCAGGACTCTCAAGAAAGCGCAAGAACACAACAGGTTCCCTTAGCTCTCGACCACGCTATTCTTCCGATTCCCGCAGATGTATTTCAAGTAGTGAGAAGCAGAGATCACCGCTCAGGAAAAGTTCCAAGATGGGATTCAAGAATTGGGTTAATTCTAGCAGGTTTAAGCTGAACATGGCGGATAAGCCGAGGTGAGGTAAGCCTGTGAGTGGTTCGAATACATAAGATGGCGAGTGTTTGGGAAATCATAGCTTGCTTCATATTTAAATTCGTTTTTCTGTTCATTTTTGTTTGGGAGATATTGATTCTTTATCTTTAAAACTCTCTCAGCCGCGTAATATTGTTAGGAGTGGACTCAACACCAGTGTAACATTACTGCGCTGGTCTCGCGGTTTTGCACTATGAGCTCTGAAAGCCCTGTATCTTTGCAGTACACCATTTTCCTTTTCATATCTTTAAAATCATGTCTTTTACCAGTTAGATAATAATCATATATTCTCCTACAGTACTCTTGTCAACTGTATTTGTTTTGAACTTCCTGGAACACCAGACATGAGGGCAAACGAAATCCGTTTTGCAGTTGATGGACAGAATTGACAATTTAGACATAGGAAGGGAACTTTGGAGAGATAAGTCAGAAAGATTGCAGCCTCTGTTGCAGAGTTCGACGCCAAACACAATATTTAGACTCGACACAACAAGCCGTGACCACTTTCAAAGTCGCCTATACACCCTTTGCAACATCGATCGAGTTATTAAGTGAAAAGTGAGCTCAAGGATGTCACTAACCTCAGCAATGTCAACCGAACAAGTAAAACAATTGAATGAGATAGTGTTCAATAGGCCATCAAGACTGCAGGTGACAAAAACGCGGCATTGTCTAAATGATTAGAGGTGTTGTCGAATGCCAGAATCGAAGAATTGAAGCTCAGATTTAGAACGCAAAAGCAGATACTGGTAATTGTGGTCGGTCGTGATGACTGTAGAGTCAAGTATCTAAAAGTTAAGAGGGAAGTGTCATAAAATTGACTCCATGGGAGAAATAGCCAAATTGGACGTCGGATGTACCCCCACCGGAGCAGAACAATGTGGATCTAGGTCTATTTCCATGGCTTGAGATCATGTGATAACATCCCGTAGTAAAGTTCAAGTTGAGAAGACGTATCGGATGCATAAGAGGTAAATAATGTGGAATATCCTACAAGGATTACATCTTCCATACAATATCTACCAGCTGAGTAAGATAGGAAACGGAAACGGAAACAGTTTAGATTTCATCATGTGAGCAGATGCAAGTTCTGGTGGCTTGTGCACAGAAGATTCGATTCTGTCACACAGCATTATTGGCTTGCATTTCTTCATGTCACTGCGTCCTCAATCGGACCTGATG
The DNA here is from genome assembly GCA_003260565.1 of Monilinia fructigena. Lineage (NCBI taxonomy): Eukaryota > Fungi > Ascomycota > Leotiomycetes > Helotiales > Sclerotiniaceae > Monilinia > Monilinia fructigena. The sequence goes on from QKRW01000036.1 coordinate 354,447, forward strand.
GGCCTTTAGACACCCAGTAAAAGTTGAATCAATGTGTATCGTGACAATTTCATCATATTTAGTCAGTTGGTCGGATGATTCTGTTGCCATTTCACCATTTCACCATTTTACCATACTTCCATTCTTTCTTTTTCCTTTCCTCTTCCGTTCCTTGTATCACCATCCAAAGACGGATGCTCTTCTTTCTCGGTCAATCAATAAACGAATTGATTGAAAGGAATGCGGGGAAATGTGTGATTTCGCTGCGGGGGAATATCCAATAATAGCTAATAGCAAGGAGCTAATAGCTGGGAGCTCGAGACAGCAAGTGCCGATATTCAATCTAAACCTATGATGGAAGCTAAATTGCCTGCCCAAAAGGCAAAAGGAGTATCATTGCGAGTCTCATCAGATTTGTCAATTCATTCAAGAACGTCCAACAGATCAGCCTGTTTGTAAGGAAACCATGTAAGTAGGTGCGCAGGTAATTATCACTGGTAACTGTCTAACAACGTTGCACCCTTCTTCCGTCTCTCATATATGTTGCGATACCATCAATCAGTGAAGAATCAATACCTACCGTTTATCTACCCAACGTTCTTTCCATTCACCTGGGAATCGTAGAAGACAGTAAAGAAGTTGCGGCAGATGATAGAACTGTCATTTATGCAATCCTAAAATATTCTGCTTTCTTGAACCAACCTTTCAACTTCCCTACGAGTACAATATTTCTTTTTCCTTCGATACAACAAAACAACATCAAAAGTTTCAGATGCGGGTCTAAAAGATGACCTGGCCTTCAACAATGAAGCCGATACTTCGATTGTGTCGTGCTAATCCTTACCCAGAAGTTAAGCTATCGCCAGGTCTAACCTTTGGTGGTATTCTTGGTGCGTTCCATTCCTGGGCTAATTCTAGCTCGCGATATCGCTCATGAACTACCTGATTGAGACTAATACATCTTTATGATAGCTACCTATGCTAGATCACTATATCCTACAGGTAGTGCCAAGTATAACAGATACATATCGACAACTGCTACTTCTCCACCCACCGCACAAAACACCGTATCACTTTCTACAGCTTCTTATAACGCCGTTACCCCTGATCTAATTACCACTCCATACTCGAATTTGACGATTGGTATAGCTCGAGAGACATACCCGAATGAAAAACGAGTTGCAATTACTCCACAGAATGCACAATTGTTAATTAAGAAAGGGTTCTCCCAAGTTCTTGTTGAACGAGGTGCTGGAGCAGAAGCTCAATTCACAGATGAGGCATACGAGATCGCGGGTGCCAAAATAGTAACAAGAAATAATGTTTGGTCGGAGAGTGATATCCTTTTGAAGGTTCGCGCACCAAGTGTGGAGGGATCTAATAACGAAGTGGATTCTCTCAAGAACGATGCAACAATCATCTCGTTTTTGTACCCGGCTGTAAATAAAGATGTTGTGGAAAAATTGGCTCATAGAGGTGTGACTGCATTTGCAATGGATATGATTCCTAGAATTTCAAGAGCTCAAGTTTTCGACGCATTAAGGTATGGGCGATTGCTTTCATGTTGGTTTTATGAAGAAGAAAAGCTCACAAAGTTTCGTAATTAGCTCTATGGCTAATATTGCTGGTTATAAGGCAGTCCTAGAAGCTTCCAATCATTTTGGTCGCTACATGACTGGTCAGGTTACTGCTGCTGGGTAAGTGAATTTCCCCATGCTATTAGCTTTCTTGACTAATAAAGGGACTTTTATTAGAAAGGTGCCATCTACCTTATTTCGGGTATCCGTTTCAAGTTCTTGTAGCTGATATATTTAGGTTCCTCCTTGTAAAGTTCTCGTGATCGGAGCAGGTGTGGCTGGTCTAAGTGCCATTGCAACAGTAGGTGTCTGATTTCTACTTTGTCGCTTGAATTCTAACAGCTGCCTTACTAGGCTCGACGCATGGGAGCAATCGTACGAGGATTTGATACCAGATCAGCTGCACGCGAGCAAGTACAATCACTAGGTGCCGAATTCATTGAGGTAGATGTGAAAGAAGATGGATCTGGAGCTGGTGGGTATGGTAAAGAGATGTCTAAAGAGTTTATCGAGGCCGAAAAGAAGTTGTTCATGGAACAATGCCGTGAAATTGATATTATTATTTGCACTGCACTTATTCCAGGACGCCCCGCTCCCAAATTAATTCATGAAGATGTAAGTTTTTGTCGAAAGATAACTGTCACACATGACCTGATTCCTCTTATAGATGGTTGCAGCAATGAAACCTGGCTCTGTTATTGTCGACTTGGCAGCCGAAGCAGGTGGTAATTGCGATGTTACAGCAGCTGGTCGATTGATTGAGCATAAAGGAGTCAAAGTCATAGGTTTGAGATATGCACTAATACATAGTGACGCGAAAACTGATTTTCTGTAGGATATACTGATCTTCCTTCTCGCCTTCCGACTCAATCCTCTACCTTATACTCGAACAACATTACCAAAGTTTCTTCTTTCTATTTCCCCTGAAGATAAGAAATTTGGCATTGACTTAAAAGATGAAGTTGTTCGTGGCTCCATTGTAACTCACAATGGGGAAATTGTGCCAACTGCACCACGACCAGCGCCTCTAGTGCCAAAATCAGCTTCAGCTATCGATACTAATGCTTCGGCCGTGAACACAGTTGCTCTAACATCATGGCAAAAACAAACCCGAGAAGTTGGTTTCATTACTGGTGGAATGAGTCTTGCTCTGATTCTTGGTAAAGCAACAGGGCCATTGTTCATGAACAATGTTTTCACATTTGCACTGGCTGGATTGATAGGTTATCGAGTGGTATGGGGTGTTACTCCTGCACTCCATTCTCCACTTATGAGTGTAACCAATGCAATCTCGGGCATGGTTGGTGTAGGTGGTTTCTTCATTATGGGAGGAGGTCTTGTACCTCATACTATTCCCTCAAGCTCTTGGTGCCTTATCTGTTATGCTGGCATTTGTCAACGTTTCTGGTGGCTTTGTCATCACGAAACGAATGTTAGATATGTTCAAGAGTATGTGATTCTATAAACTATTGAAGTCCCATGGCTAACATCTTGTAGGACCAACTGATCCCACTGAATACCCATGGCTGTATGCGATACCTGCTGTTATATTTGGTGGTGGCTATATAGCGGCTGCATCAACTGGTGTAGCTGGGCTTGTTCAAGCAGGGTATCTTGCCAGCAGTCTTTTGTGCATTGGTAATGTTTCCTTGTTACTCCTTGGAATGGTCTCTAACTTTATTAGCTTCATTATCTGGTCTTGCTTCTCAAACAACAGCGCGCCAAGGAAACATCTTAGGTATTTTGGGGGTCGTAGCAGGTATACTCGCATCACTAGCAGCGGTTGGATTTCCAATTGAAGTACTTGTACAATTTGCAGCCGTCGCAGGCTGTGGAGCTATAATTGGTAATATATTTCCCTCTCATATGTAAGAGCAAGGAATTAAACTAACGACAATATAAACTAGGCCTGAGAATTGGACGACGTACAACAGCAACAGATTTGCCTCAAACGGTAGCCGCACTTCATTCCGTGGTTGGTCTTGCTGCTGTTTTGACAAGTTTCGGATCAGTCATGGCAGATATTGGAGATATATCAGCACTTCATCTCATAGCTGGATATCTTGGTGTACTAATTGGTAAGAAAATCCGGTGAGATTGTACTATTTTCCCAGCTAATCTATTAGGTGGCGTCACATTTACTGGATCTGTTGTAGCGTTCCTCAAACTAGCAGGTCGGATGTCTTCAAGACCAATCAAACTTCCAGGTCCCAAACATGCACTCAATTCTTCCCTCCTTGGTCTTAATATCGCCACGATGGGAACATTCCTTACCCTTGCACCTGGTGCGCCAGTAATTGCTGCATGTTGCTTGGCGGGTAATGCAATTTTAAGCTTTATCAAGGGTTATACAACAACTGCTGCTATCGGAGGAGCAGACATGCCTGTCGTCATTACCGTTTTAAATGCATATTCTGGATTTGCATTAGTAGCTGAAGGTTTCATGCTTGATAATCCGTTGTTAACAACAGTTGGCTCTTTAATCGGAGTTAGTGGCTCAATACTTTCATATATTATGTGTGTCGCCATGAAATCGATCCATTGGAAACGTTCTTTTCGGTGGAATAGCCCCATCAGCAGAAACTGAGCACAAGATCGAAGGACAAATCACCAAAACCAATATTGATGAGGTCGTTGAATCACTAGAGAATGCTGAGAATGTCATCATTGTCGTTGGATATGGCATGGCTGTCGCAAAAGCCCAATATGCTATTAGCGACATTACTCGAATGCTCAAGACCAAAGGCATCAACGTCCGTTTTGCCATTCATCCTGTTGCAGGCCGGATGCCTGGTCAGTGCAACGTCCTTCTTGCAGAAGCTAGCGTACCTTATGACATTGTTCTTGAAATGGACGAGATAAATGATGATTTCGGAGAGACAGATTGTAACTCTTGTCATCGGTGCAAATGATACCGTTAATCCAATCGCTCTCGAACCAGGCTCTTCAATTGCTGGTATGCCTGTTTTGCATGCATGGAAGAGTAAACAGGTGATCGTAATGAAGAGAGGTATGGCAAGCGGGTATGCAGATGTGGTTAATCCAATGTTTTATATGCCAAATACAAGGATGTTGTTTGGTGATGCCAAGGATAGTTGTGATGGTAAGTTTTGTTTGCTTTTGTTAGGAATATGCTTTTTGGGCCGGATCCGGAGTGATTGGGGATTGAAGTTATAATATAGATGCTAACATGTGAATAGCTATCAAAGGTGCCCTTGAAGCAAGAAATCGTATGTATGACGTCTAAGAGATAAGAGACTAGACAGGTGGTTAAGAACGTTTCATTTTTGGACAATGGGGGTTTCCGAGTAAATCAGTTAGGCTAGGTATATACTTTACTCGAAGCTGGAAAGGGAATCCAGATCAAGGACCAGGCGAGGAGATTGATGGGTAATGAGGAATGTAGTTGACAAATGAGGATTCTAGGTACAGGGAGAGCCAGAAAAGACCAGGAAAAATAAATAAGATTCGGTAGATGATGAGTTCATTCTTATTCAAGCATTGATATAATATTTAATCGAGTGTTATCAGCCCTAGAATATGATGTCTCGACTCTTGAGTTAAGACCGTCTAATCAAAGCTCACCTAGCTAAGCGAAACGAACTAGTCTCATGAAACCCTATGACTCTATATGCCTCCCCTCTCCAAAATCACACCCGAAAACATGCCGTAAACTCTCTCCTCGAAAACCCCCACTCCCTCTCCCTTTTACCACACCTTATCCATCCTCTACAACACCCTTTGAATCTTAGCTAATATACTCAGACTAACCTCTCAGCCAAATCAAACCTCCTTTAACCTAATCGTCACCTTACCAATCCAGCAGTCCTCAGAACTAGATTGTATCAGAAATTGATCCATCTATTGTAAATAGAAATTGATAGTTTTTTTTTTGTTTTTTTGTTTTTTCCTTTTTTTAAAGGGGGGAGGGAAAAAGAAATGAAGTGTTGAGTGGGAAGTTGGAAAGTTGTCTTTTTCTATGGAGTAAATAAGTTTAGGTGGATTTTGGCTTTTTTTATGCTGATTGTGGAGATTTGGGTGATTGATGGTGTTGTTTTTTTTTTTTTTTTTTTTTTTTTTTTTTTTTTTTTTTTGGTTGTTATTTTGGGTTTTGGGGGAGGGTTCTGCTTGGATTTGAGAGGTAGATTTGAGGTTGTGAGATGGGAGGGAAGCGAGAAGGAGATTGAGGGGGGGGGGGGGGGGGGATAATCAAGATGGAAACAAACATGAGTTGCATTTGCTACGTGAAATGATCTCGATGGCGATATATTGGGGCGGGCAGCTCAGGATCGCAAGGGATAAAGCAACGCCAGTGGTAGGATTTGGCGAGGTGGGAGAAACTTGGTTGGGAGCGAGATACGCTATGCGATCTGATGGTATACTGCCACGCGATAGAAGATCACGGGGGTCGGATCGATCTCTTTTGCCATGGCGCGCAGGGAACGGCGAGGGAAAAGAATCGCGGGGGTGATGGCGTTCGTATGGTTGGCGGCTCTGTTGTGGGGTTTGCCCTCCTGGCGATCGGATTCTAGAGGCGCGAGTTCTAGAGGCGTGAAGTTTACGGCTTCGGTTGTGACTAGGGGTTTGAAGGGCGTTGAAGTCCATGCAATGTAAAAGAGACGCTTTGAGGTAAAGGTAATCATAAGAGTTGTGTCGCTGTATGGTGATCTCGTAATGTTCTGGGCCTGCGGAGTCCGAGATGTGCGTGTGTTGTACGGCGTAGATCGCTAGTTCTAGATTCGGAGAGGAATTGGAGGGTGAAGCTTGTAACTTGAGAATGAATCCGGCATTGAGTTATCCTGTCGATGTTCTTTTTATGAGTTTTCAATATGCCCCGTGGGTGTTTATTTTCTTTAGATGATGGAGGAGGTGGATGGGCTTGAAAAGGGGGGTGGGGCATGACGCCACAACAACAACCACCACAACAACAATCAGGGACCAAGAGACGAAGATGAAAAGTTGAGGGTGAAAACAATAAAGTTCAATGGAGAAGGAACTCCGAGAGAGGAGCGTGAAAGGGAATCAAATAAGATCTACAGGTAAGAGAATAGCGAAGGGGAGGGGGAAAGTAGATACTGAACAAAAGCCGAGGGATATATAATTCCGTTGCGCAACAGAACAGAGAGGAAATCGCGAGTAGTGTTTCCAGAAACCAAGTAGGCAAAGGGTCTTGAGGACAATGAATAGAGAAGAGAGTGAAGAAGATCATTAGTTCTTGATGTTATACATATAGAAGTGAAAATTGAGAATCTAATATCGGTTATTGTTTCACTAGCGTATACTAACGGTGATACTGGGTTAAGGATAAAAGTTAAAAATTAAGGGTTAGCGAGTTCAAGTAGCTCACAACATCCCTGATATTTCCTCCGCCCGCCGTACCTCGCACCTCGCGCCCCGTCTCAAAAAAAAAAAAGAAAAAAAAAAGAAAAAAGAACCCCCTCCTGTATACTAATTACACTAATTTTGCGTAGTGATCAAGTATATACATATACATAGCCATCTACTGCCCAGCATAACCAACTAACAACTTACAAATCAACCAACAAACACCACTCACTCACCCACCCACCCCAACTCCAAAAAATCAAACCGCAACTAACAAAAATCCGTAATTCAGAAAGCCACACAATCAAAAAGAACAAAAAAGGGGTATTGTGATTGAATATCTAAAATGCGCTTCGCTTCCATGCTTCCACTTCCCAACATCCATCCTTACTAACGATTCAAGGAATAAAAGACTCTCGAGTTTCCCCGGCCCATTCAAGACAATGCAAGGCCAACCATGTGCGATAATCCTGCCTGATCCCAAGATTCCCTATAGCCAGCAACTCGCCTCCCAAGAAAAATATACGCAGAGGTAAAAAATAAAAGCAATGTTATCCGCCTGAGCTCATTCCTGCATGTCATGTCATATCATATCATGACCATGCTAACCAGTGAAACCTTCCCATCCATTCCTTGGAAAAGTTCATCTATCCGTCTATCCGACCATCCATTCATCCTGTAACCCCATCATTTGGTTTTCCCGCCCGTCACTCCATACAAAGGAAATGAAACGAAGATTTTCCCAAAGAAACAACGCTATGCAATACGGAAATAAAAACTTGAATGCAATGCAAAAATGAGTTCCTTCACTTAGAGCTCCAACCTTGAAGTTTTCCTAAACAACCTCTTAGTAGCCCCAAACCTTGTCCATTTCCCCTAACTCTGCCTGTGACCTCCTTTTCGTTTTTCCTTTTCCTTCTCTACACTTGCCATCATAACCTTCTCTTTCATACCCTCACCCAATCTAGATCCTTTTGATCTAATTCCTTTTGTTTACCTCTTGGTCCCGCAAGACCTAAGGATGTATCTTCCTCATTCCAATCTAATCTCGAGGAACTTCTTGATGCTGCTGATGGAGGTGTATTATTCATCTCATGTTCACGTTGAATTTCAGCGAAAGGTGTAATTGGGAGAGGAGGCACCTCATCATAAGAGGAAAAGGTGGATTTCCGCGTCTTACGAATACCAAGGGATGATTTAGGTCGATCAACAGAAGTTGATGGACGAACAGCCATCGCAGATACGGAACGAGGTCCGGGTGTAGTACGACCAAATCCAGGTGTAGTGCGTCCACCATCACGAACGGCAGAACCACCCGATGGAATGCGTGATGGTAAGTCTTGGACCTCGACTTTATCGGTATCAACTGGTGCTCGTCGTCCATGATGACTTGCATATTCTTTAAGATATTCTCCGAGGTCTGCCCAGCCTCCTCCAACACGTACCATTACTCTTTCGCCATGTTCGCCTACTAAACGAACGAATAACTTGATTGGCTTCTCGCCACTAGAACGTGATAGATGATAAACCTTAATCTCTGGATTGCCATTTTGAGACCTATTTCGTGGAGTACCACTCTTTGCATAAGCTGGAGCCAGTGTGAATGATGGCGTTGGTGCACGTAGACTACCAACCGAAGATTGTGAACGAACCGCAGGCATCGAGGGAGTAACTGAACGACGAGGTTTTCGTGGACGAATTCCTTTAGTGTTCGGCTTTTCCTCTGGCTCAGAACGAAGACGAATATGAGCTGGAATAGATTGAAGCAAAGAGCTAATCTGTTGTTGCATCTGGTCGTCGCTACGGTTTTTAACAGGCGATGCAGGAATAGATTCGAGTATCTTGACGTCATGTAGAAAGGAAGCATCATCAGGTGAAGATATGAGATGAGAGAAATCGGGGCTTTCAAGGAGTTGACGAGGACGACGAGCAGGTCGAGTTGGAGCTCCCGGTGGTGAACCAGGTGGAGTATTATCATACTTCTGTAGATCATGTGACCAATTCTTAGGTGGAAGGGGTCCATCTTCAAATGTTACAGTAGATGCACCATCCGAGTCTTGATCAACAGAGCTTGATGTAGCTGCTGTCTTTACAGATTGGCACCGATCCGAGAGCGAACCATCCGAAATATCACTACTGTCGACGATTATAGAAGGCCTGCGTGCATCCATTGAGTATCCAAAAGGTCGAATTCCATCCCATCAGGACCAAAACGTTGAACGCTCTCGGACGCTCCATCACTGCTAGCTATGGTAGAAATGTGAGCACCGGTAGATAGATGCGGCTTGTCGGACAAATCTGCTGATGCCTTGGAATTTTCGGAATCCACAGTCCGATGCTTTGATAATACATGAGAAATACCGAGCTGTTGAGCTAACGCGATACTGGACGCCGGCGCGCCCAAAACAGACCCATCATTTGAGGGATGAGCTGGATATTGTGAGACCGCGTATCCACTTCCGATAATAAGGGGTGAACTCGAACTACGGAGTCTTGCCAATCTAGATCTTGTCGGTGACTTCAAAGGCGGACTTGGGAACTCATCAAGAATCATCGATGATGGCCTCGTGGAAACTTTGGAGTTCACAGTCGGAGAGTCACGATTAAGGTTTTTGGGTGATTCGTCATGCGAAATCGTACGTCTTAAAGCATTTGCGAAAGTATGTCCAAATTTGGGGATTTTGGTAATACTCCTGACGCTAGTTGAGCGAGTCAGAGGAGTAAATATACGCTCATGTGCGATTCGCTGAGAATTCAATAATGGTGATGGAGTCTGAGGAGGAGATGGGCTTTTTGCGATTGAAGTCTGGATTGATTCATGGGCTTGAATTTCATGATTACATGGGTCTGGTGTCTTTTCTGGAGTAGAAATTGATCCATTTGAGATCCCAATAGCGTCTCGCTGCAGGGGAGTAGTGGGCTCGGCCACATGAGCGTTCATTTCCATCTCCGTCAAATCATCTTTAGTCGTAGGTGTTGACACGGCACTAAATTCATGTGTCGTTTTCGTCTTGTTCTTTTCGGGAGTCGCAATGGCGGCTAGCTCTCCATCAGTAATTTTGCGATCTGCTGCAACAACCCATTCTCCGTAATCCCGTTCAAGATTTTCCATCCGGTCCAACCAGCTATCGGGAAGCGTATCCATCCTTCCCTCCAAAGTATCGAGCATATAATCCAGATCTCGACCAAGAACCGTGACTTTGGCTTGTAAAACATTTTTCATCACTTCAAATGTCTGGCGCGAAAGAACCGCATCCCCGGTTTCGCCAGATCCAGTAGTATTCGCGCCTGGGATTTGGATGGCCTGCCATCCTGATCTTAACGCCATCTCTGCATCATCCAATCCGAGTAACAAATGCGGTACTCTTCGAAGTACAGAAAGCCGAATACCCCATATATCCATCAAACGTGTTAATTTTGCCAAATTCGGTAGTGCCTGCAATACCGTGGCTGTGACTATCGCTGTAAAATCATCCATAACTGTGTAGGTGGCGAGGAAGGCCGGTAGGGTGATTGTGGATGCGGCCGAAGAAGGTCGAGAATTCGCGGAAAAATGACTATCTAGGACCCGTCGTTTTATTTCCTCCACCTTCAAATCATCCATGCCTTCGCCAATTTCTTCAATTCGATACTCATATCGCACAACCTGCTCGAATGAGAGGCTCCCACAATACTGTGGCTCGGGATCGTCCTCATGCTGACGCGACTCTGCTTCTCCATCTGGGCGTGACGATTTGACCCTCTTCAAAGCTGGAACCTCGAATCCTGATGATCCTCCAGTTTCCGGCCATGGCCAATCTGATAATTCCTCCAACCATTCTTGTACTTTCTTGGATGCTAACGTTGCGCGTATACCGAATGCTCGATCTGCAGGCGAGGCAGCTTCAATGCTCGCTTTTAATTTGCCTGCTGGGCAAGTGAAAGCTTGTAGGGTTGTGGCTGGAGTGAGGTCGGAAAGGAGGTCGTCTGAAATGTGCGATCGACTTGATGATCTGGTTGGGGATCTCGTTCTCGAAGAAGATCTTGGATGTAGTAATGGAGGAGCAAGTCGCGAGGTAGAAGATGTCATAACTGGTGAACTGTCCATGGTTGTTTATATTCAAAGGTTGATACTTTTTTTTTTATTTTGAAAAAAAAAGAAGTGATTTAATGGCAGGCGCACTACTCCAAAGACCTTAAAAGAGTGATGGTCTACAAGCAAAAGAGGGATTGGAACATAATAATTGAAGATGAGAAAGAAAAGAAAAGGTGCGAGGTGATGCAAGCTGTTTCGAGTGATGTCGTCTTACAAATCTCTCTGTTCGTCGTTCAAGGGAATCCAGGCGGTTACTTGCATGATTTTTTAGGGTTGTGGGTCGTTGTACAAAGCTGTCTTGAACACCACACCATGCAGGAAAGACTAAAGAATGAATGGAGTTCTTTTTTGTGATCTCGTTCTTTCTTGGAGGGGGGGAGGGGGATTTTGAGTTTTTTTTTCCCTTTTTCCTTGTTTTAAATGAAGTTTCCGGAAGTTTGTTGCTGTTTAGTTTTCAATGAATACGATAAAGGGTGTAAGGAGTGTAATGGATCAAAGTTGGTATTGATAGCATATGGAATGAATGAGTTGATGAGTTGATTGGTAGAGTGATGAGTTGGTAGATTGATAGGTTGAATTAGATGTATATATATGTGGATGGTATGGATGGTATGGATGTGTGGATGTGTGGATGGTATGGATGTATGGATGTGTTTGTATGTATGTATGTATGTGTGTGTGGATGTGTTTGTATGTTTGTATGTATGTATGTATGTATGTATGTATGTATGTATGTATGTATGTATGTATGTATATATGTATATATGTATATATGTATATATGTATATATGTATATATGTATATATGTATCTAGTTAGATAGTAGGTGGTGTAAAGAATATTCTTTTTGATAGATTGGTTTGATTGATTGATTGAATAAGAATAAGAATATAAATAAAGAGTGAATTAAATATATTTGAATAAGAGGAGAAAAAAGGAAGAAGGTAAGGTTATAGAAGGAAAGATAGTAAGAAGATGAATGAATAGATAAATGAATAGATAAATGAATGGATGATTGAGCTAGTATATAATAGTCATAGGTTACCAAAAATAAAATAGAATCAAATAAGAATAAGAATAAGAATAATAAGAATGAGAATAGGAATCAAAATCAAAATATTAAATCTAATAAAAGATTAATAAATTGATTAAAATTAAGGATTTCCTAATACGTTTACTTTTACTCTATTTACTCTATTTATTCTACTTATTCTATTTATTTACTTATTCTTTTATTCTACTTATTCTATTTATTCTACTTATTCTATTTATTCTACTTATTCTATTTATTCTACTTACTCTACTTTATTTACTCTACTTACTTTACTTACCTACTTACTTTATTTACTTTATTTACTTTACTTACTTAACTTATTATACTACTTACTCTACTTCCCTTTCTTACTCTATTTAATACATACCTCCGACTCTCTCCATGTTCAAAAGTGTATTAAAGGGAGATTGGATAAAGTTTTACTAGCACTCTAATTGTATTAGGCGATATGATTTTCATGGATTTTATATTATATCAGTACTGTTACTATATACTACATTACCGATCTAGGTAGGTAGGTATACATTCATTCAATTTCCGCTTTAATATTGACCAGGGGAGGGAAGGAAAGGGAAGGAAAGGGAAGAGAAAGGGAAGAGAAAGAGAAGAGAAAGAGAAGAGAAAGGGAAGAAGGGAAGAAAGGATAAGATAGCCAACGTACAAAGAGTATAATAGTAAGTAAATAAATAGTAATAAGTAATATAAATCGTAATATAGAGTAAAGTAGAGGAGTAGGTTTAATGAGTTGAAAATAATTATTAATTGAATTGATTAGTTGATTGATTAATTCCACTACTATCTACTATATAATATTGTAACAATAATAATATAATAATAATAATAATAATAATAATAATAATAATAATAATAATAATAATGATTTCTTATACTCAAGTAAAGTAAGTGGATGGGGTCGTATTCTTCTATCGTATCTCTTATATTAGTTCTAGACATTTGAAAACCTTTCGTTTAGATTGATGATTGAAACCAAAGATTTCAGATGGGTTGTATGTATATATATGTGTGTGTGTGTGTATACATGTGTAATATATATTTATTCAATGAATATATACATGGGATATTATGGATAATTATACAAGCGTTTGAAAGATATGTATAAAAGGTATCTAGTACATAAATAATACAGCCTTGAAAGTGTCTACTAGGTGCATCCATAGTAATAACCTTTACCTTTTATAACAATCTATTAATTTATTCGAGTGTTCGAGTGTTCGAGAATTCGAGATGATCCATATTGATTATATCTACCTAGGTACTACCTACCTAGATTGCATTACTCACTTTCATAATCATACTTTAATCATTTTCAAAGCATCTTTCTTTTGATTGGTTAAGAAAGCATTAATTGATTCATCATCTCTCTTTCATAACTCACTTAAGGTTATTAAGGTTAACCAATCATTTACATTTCTTATCTCCATTTAATACATTTATTTATTTATTTATTCATTTATTTATTTATTTATTTATTTATTTATTCATCTATTCATTTATTTATTTATTTATTCATCTATTCATCTATTTATTTATTCATTTATTCATTTATTCATTTATTTATTCATCTATTCATCTATTCCTTATTCCTCTATTCCTCTATTCTCTATTCCTATTCCTATTCATCTATTCCTCTATTCATCTATTCTCTATTCCTCTATTCTCTATTCCTCTATTCCTCTATTCTCTATTCATCTATTCATCTATTCATCTATTCATTCTATTCATCTATTCATCTATTCATCTATTCATCTATTCATTATTCATATCCATCTATTCATCTAATCTATCCATCTATCCACCTAACCTATCCATCTATCCACCTAACCTATCCATCTATCCACCTATATCCACCCATTCATCAATATCAACTACGGAGTACTCTGTACCTACAGAAAGCATTCCGGGAGATCTCTTCCTCTCCACAAACCCAAATCCATAATCCATAATCCACAGTTCTAATCTCACAGAGTACAGTAGAAACGACGATGGTTCCTTATATGCAAGTGACCCTTATTTTCTCATTTTCTTATTTTTCTCTTCATGTCCCTGCTTTTATGTCCTGCTTTTATGTCCCTGTTCTCCTGTCCTGTCAACATTCAATTCTCCTTCATGTTGAAAATGATTTCAAAATGCACCGTGACATTTCATCAGTCTTGGCCTGCATTGCATAATTGCGGTGTCGATAAATGATGAAAGCGGATGTAAGTCCCTAGTAGTTCTATAAGGTTCCAGTTCTATAAGGGAGGAGGAGTACGTACTCCGTACTCCGTACGTACCAAGACCACTGACTGACCAACCGAAGTCTTCCCATAATTTTATTTATTTCATTTCATATACCGAGGGAAACACTTTGCCGCCCAATTATCATTCACACTCACTCACTCACCCACTCACTTACTACTACACACACATGTATAAATCTTTATACTGTTTCCCCAGCCACCGGATATCATCAATCCGTCGGAATTCTTAGGTCCCTCCCTCAATCATTCTTCCATAATTCCTCAGTAATGAAAACACAATCAATGCACAAGGTTATCTTGAAGATGAGATTACAATCTGAGACCTGTCAAACCTTCTACATTACAGTACGAGGACACACCGCACGTCAGGCGATAAGATCTGGATCTTTGCGCAATCGCTTTTACGAGAATACGATGCTTGGAATTTACACATCGTCTATCTTCATCTCCCGAGGTCAGCAAAGATACAAAAGATGTTGCATGCACATCCAGAGGCAAATGTCAAATATCGCAAAGGTTCTCTTTATGCTGTAGGATGACCCTGTGCCTCGATGTTGCTGTATCGAACATATAAAGGCGTCAAGTTTGACCATCCTACTATACGTTGATGTTGATGCCGACCATGATACTGACTATTAAGTGATAGCCAGTTGCGCATTTCCAAAAAGATCTCGGCGTATTGTCATTCCGCTACCTTGATGAATGAGCAGGTGCAAGGCAAGTCTCCGGTTTCTGGGGCATTGGAGTAACGTAACCCAGACTTGAGTCAATAAGGCAAGTGTCGGATTGTCTCAATATGAGAATTCCGATCGTTGGTCAGACTGAAACAATGGCATTATTAGTGCGTTTTCCTATACTTCTCATAGGATCGATAGTGATTTTTGGCTTCGAGATGTTTCTTGAAATAAGTTATGCCTACTCTGTGAGACGGATTCATCGTACATTATACATGGTACATCGTACATCAGTACTATGTGGGACGCTTCTTTCATTATTCAGTTTTTCAAATTGGCATGATAAGCCTTTTGTGCAAATCTCTGCATCTAGCAAATATGCATTGTCTTCACTGATTGGGAAAGATTGAGCTGCTGCTGTTAAATTCGATTTAAATCAGGACCTTTCCAGAGAATATCTTAGCTTGAGCGATTTAGACTTTGGTTCTCCCAATACTATCTCAATGCTACTTTTTCATGTTCAGGTTGGGAATAACTTATACACTTAGCAAGGCTAAGCAAACAATTAATTTTCCAATTTCTCTTAAAGAAATTAGTTCTTCTAACTCATTGCACTTCTCTCGCTTTTCTTTCTCTTTCAATGCCATGTTAGCAAGAAATTCACGATTCCCAGTGATCCAAATTCGAATGCCTCCAGATACGCAGGGTCGCAAGACCCTGTGCTCCAATGGTTATGAAAGGGATCAGACGTATTTCCTAATGGCAACAACTTACCAATATTATAATTCTAAATGAGAAAATGCATCAGTTGATCGTCTATAATTGATGAGATGAAAATGGTCGATCTTTCTATAATTTTCCGAGCTAGGGTTCAAATGATACACGAGCACGGGCTTGACTCAAGATATCAAATCGATAAAGTCCACCTCAACCCAACTATCGCCTATCCAACATGGGGAGATGTAAATTTGGCACTTCCTTACGAATATCAAATTCACGAGCAAGAGTGGGGATGCTCATTCTTCCACTGCCAACAAATGATGAAATGGCTACCGAGATAGAACTCAAAACTTGAACCCCAGCCTTCGTATCATTCTTGTCGGTGCACGTGACATCTTATGTGAAGTAATTTTGATCGTACGTATACCTAGGTATGCGTAAATTCATTTAGTCTATCTTGATAAATGGCATTGATCTGCTCGCGAGTACGTCGCAGATATCACGTGATTCATGAATTAAGTGTGTATCCAGAAACACCCTTTTGACTTCTATGGCAATGGTGATCGATTATGACTTTTGAGGTAGGTGTTTGAACCTGAGATACAGTTCTGATGTGAAATGTGAATCGGTATAACAAACATTGTTATGTGGCATCTGACCATAAGCGGCCATTGGAACTGGATTGTCGGATTTGAACAGAGATTGAGGACTGGTCTAGGCCATCTTTCAGTCTAACTATCGGTATAATATTCATTTCATGCATCACATAGAGGTGTATCACCTAGCAGACACAGATTATATATATGTCACTCTACTAATTCATTCATGTCACCAAGAGACTTCTTTAGACTACTTTTCATCTAATAACAATATGCATTCGTGATTCTACCAGTTCAGACTCATTGGAAGCCCGAGGACAATCTGGCTTGCTCTTTCAGGATTGATCTTGCAGTTCAGTGAAGTCAAGTTCCTTCCTCAATGATTGATTCTCCCTCAAATCCAACAACATTCATTCCTCATTCTAACTCGCAGCTCGATACAGAAAGCACTCTCCTCCCTCGCCCTTCTAGCGTATTTACATGCCAACACACATAAAAGGTCCTCTCTTCTCATCTTTCTCTCATTCTTCTCCTTTTTTTTACAACATCATCATCAATCATCAATCATCATCTACAAATTCAAACAACTTTATCAAACATTAGCCTTTGCTCTATCACTGATTATCACGCTATTCTTCTCTTTGGATTATTATTTTCGGGTTGTCTTCATCCAAAACATCAAATTTTATTATGCATTTCAATACTCTTGTTGCGGCGGCTCTTTTTGTGCTGGGAACTGAGGGCCGTGAGAGGGAAGTTAGTTCCTGTGATTACTATACCCACCCTTCAGTTCAAGGAAAACACTGCTGCCAATCAACTCAAATTATTAACGCTTCTTGTGAATACTGCTCTTGCTGGAAACTTGCGTAAGTCTCCGTTCAAGATTTTACAATGACTTGCACTCATCAATAATTTTGCAGCTACAAGCCCCCCCTCTAGATTCAACATTACTGGTATCCTCGGGTACGGAACTTACGATGGTATTGAAGTTCATTTGAGGCCATACTTTAACGGTGGCCTCATCTCGACCAATCGAGGAAATAAGGCGACATCGGTCAACTTTCTCGACGGTGGTGATGTGTTTACTATTCGTGAGAACAAGCCGGCCAATTCCATGTCAACCAATCAATAGTAAGTTATCCGAATGGCAAATGCTACACTAAGTTGACCACAATAGCTTCCTCGTGAACCATCTCTACCAGTTCTTCGGTGATATACTGAGATGCACTAAGCAAGGCGGCGCTGATTTTCCAGAATATTCTGGTTCCCCTTCTCAATATGAAGTCCACAAGTGAGTCGACTCGTAGCTTCGCAAATCCATCAAAATTCACCGCTCAATCTTCCGCATTATTTTGCATGTTTGAGGTTGACAAAAAACAGGTTTATGCACCTAGGCCATACAGAAGTCGGTTATTTCATCGAGCAATTTCTACTATCCGCCAGGTCCTTTGGCTTCTCTTCTTCAGACCTCATGATGGTCGAGACTGCCCTCAGACAAAAATTCGCTTATCGTTGTTTCCCCCGTCTGCTACGGAAAAAACATGGGCCTCAACTGCCCTCTATCTGCACTGACAGTTCATGTCGTTGTATATCAAGCAATTACTGCCACCTTTATGATCAATCCATCACCAAGCCTGAATATACTCCATGCTACCAGGCATGGCTCGATTGCGTGAGAGCTCCAAAGGCCAACGGAGCTGTTTGCGCGTCCCGTTATGCGACATGCAAAAGTTTCAATGGTACGACATCCTCGTCTGATTCAGACTCAAACTTTAGCAAAGGCTCTGGTGCATCTTCCAATGAGACCGATTCGGCTCCGGGTTCAGAATTAAGCAAAGGATCTGACGCCATTTGCAATGGCACAGACTCAACTTCAGGGTCAGATTCAAGCACTGATTCTAGCTCTGGTTCTTGTTTATGCCCTGGTTCTGATTGTGCTTGTGGTTCTGATTGTGATTCTGGTTCTGATTGTAATTGTGGTTGTGGATCTGGATCTGGATCTGGTTCTAGTTTTAGTTCTAGTTCTGGTTCTAATTCCAGCTCTAGTTCTGGCTCTAGTCATGGCTCTAATTCCAGTTCTAGTTCTGGCTCTGCTTTCGACTCTGGTTCCGGCTCCCGTTCTGGAAACAAGGTCAATGGCGCAGAATCCGGAGGTGATGGCAATGATACCATTGCCACTCTTAAGCCCGCACAAGACACCGCCGGTGCTGCTGCACTTAGCT
The DNA here is from genome assembly GCA_003260565.1 of Monilinia fructigena. Taxonomy (NCBI): domain Eukaryota; kingdom Fungi; phylum Ascomycota; class Leotiomycetes; order Helotiales; family Sclerotiniaceae; genus Monilinia; species Monilinia fructigena. The sequence goes on from QKRW01000036.1 coordinate 372,932, forward strand.
TTAGCTTTGCCGCCATTGCTGGTGGTCTTGCTGCCTTCTTCTTGTAGGCAGTCAGGTGCACGAATGAATACTTGGAGTCTAGTTAATATATAAACGTTTGCGGTATCGAAACGAAACGACTGCTTGGGAAGAAAAGCGGGGGATTGTTTTCGCTAATCTCTCTGTCTTTTTTTTTGTTTTTTTTTTTTTTGGTTTTTTGGGGGGTTTTTTTTCGTGGCTCATAGGGTGTGTGATGTCTTGATCAAACATAAGTCATATGCCATTGAAGGTTGGTCCCTTGTTGAGGTGCTCGCGCGCTCAGGGTGATGAGAAGTGGAAATGGAGGAAAAGGTCCCACTTGCTGGCGTGCTTGTATACTAACGAGATGGGGTTTCTTGGTTCGCGGGCTTGTTGCTAATGGTGGGAGGGGGTGTTTGAAGGGTTTGGGGAAGGGAAAAGGTTTATAGTTGGTTATATTATCCATACTGTGTTGTTTGAGATATTTTTTTTGGGGGGGGGGAATTTTTTGATTCTTGATGTGATTATGGCAATCACAACTACTCCTAATTCCATTACCAACACGATACAGCCAGCCCCTCTGATTAACATTATTAAAATCTCGCAATAGATCATCTCCTCTTCCGCCTCCCTCCCTTCCCTTCGCTTGCTTTATATTTATTTAAATCTACATTTCCATCTACATCAAATTTACATATCCAGGGTATTTAAATATATGACAAGATGATGACAAAACAAAACGAAATAGGTGTACCTAGGTAAGGTTTAGAAGGTATAATTATACATACATACATACATATAAGCTTGTAAGTTTGATACAAAACAAAGATTTGGAATGCACACTTTTACCATATACATTTTACACATTTGATTGGCATTTATTGAAAGAAGTATGTATCTGTTGAGGTGTTTACAGTATAGATAGCGTTTTATTTGTTTTTCAAAGCCCTCCTCCCTATGATCTCTATAACCTCATGTAGCCAGCCCCCCTGGTAGCTGACTCGCTTGCTTGTTCGATTGTTTGGTCATGTTGAAATTTCATCCCCCCCCTTTTCATCTCCCTCGCATTATTTTGATCTTGTGCGAAAATGGGGAATTGAGATTCCTCCATTACTTCGAGTTTACTATTCTTTACTTTTGAGTGGCGAACTCATTAATGTATTTCGCTAACTTCTCTGCCCCCTCTAACGAGATTGAATTGTAATTACTGGCTCGGATACCACCTACACTTCTGTGGCCTTTGAGACCGGTAAGGCCTCGCTCGGCCGCACCAGCCAGGAAAGCTTTTTCTCCATCGGCAATATTTTCGGAATGGTGACACGGAAACAAATATTCATTCTTGAGCGGCAGCGACATCTGGGACGACCTTGTAGGTTGTTGGGTGAGCGTCAAGGGCGGAGTAGATTATGGCGGATTTTTTGTTGGAGACGGATTCTTGGCCATCGATGCCATCGGGGTAGGTGGCAAGAAGTCTTTGGAGGACCTGACCGGCAATGTAGACGCTGGAGTTGGTGATTAGTATTTTTAGGTGATCGAGGGGATACTTTCGACTTACTCAAATATGCTTAGGGTGTTGTAGAGACTGTTTGTCTTGGCGATAGTTTCATACGAGAGTACAATTGGTCCAATTGGCAAACCAAGCTTCCTCAGTAGACTTGGGGCAGGTGTAGCAACGACTGGAGGGAGGAGATTCTTCTTGATTACGACAACTGTGACTCCAGCACAGCCCAAGTTCTTTTGGCACCGAAAAAGATGACGGAGAAATTCTTGACGGGAATGCGTCGTGAGAGGATGTTCGATGACATATCTGCCACTACAATTGGCTCATCATCTTCACCTGTTGGCTCTAATGCCTTTTGGGAAACCAGGAAACTCGACTCCATCGACAGTTTCGTTGTCGCAATAGTATAACCATGGCTGGATTCTTGGAAAGTTTCCAATCTTTTTCCTCTGGTATCTTTCCAAATTTACCATCATTGGCTTTTCTAGCATCGGTGACGATGTTCACATGTCGGAGCCAACCAATCGAGCTGCCTCTTGACTAGCCTTCAATGACCATGAGCCAGTAACCAAATAATCGATCTTAAGCTCTTCATCCACAGCCTTCTGGAGCTCTTCCACAAGAGCATCTTCTGGAATTTCCTTAGCCGAAGAGATACCCAAACCCTTCAAAATCTTCTGTTTTCTCTTCTCGACCCAAACTCCAACTAAGTTATAGACTGTCGCTGAAAACTCTCCGCTGCCACCACCCTGCATGAACAGTACTTCGTAATCATCTGGTATATCCAAATATTTTATCAAGTCGGCTTTCGCAGTGTTCAAAACATTCGCAGCAATTTCGGAACGATGTGAGTGCTCTGCCAAACCGAGACCTGTGCCATTGTAATTTACAAGAGCTGCAGCTGAGGTTTCTAAAACATCGGTAGGGAGGAGGGCAGGGCCTGCACCAAAATAGGTGATTTCTGATCGAGAAGGCATTCTTTTGAAGGGCAACAGGTCCGTGTGAAAGCTCAGGTGCTTAGGATAGTTCTAAGCAAAGGAAACTAATGAAAGCACGTCAGAGAGTTCTGAAATGGAGTATAAAAACTGAGGATGAGGATGTTTCAATGCCAATTCCAGGACTTGAAAATGCGTTGTCAATTGTGTAGCAAATCAGAACAGATTCACATCACACCGAATTGAAGAACAGACAAACCAAACGACGACAGCTTGCTTCTCTTCTCCTTCAATACTTACATGAATAAAAATCGGGATATTTAAATTACTCGGAAAGTTTTGGTTTTTCATAAGAGTCAATTGAGAGTCAGTTAAGTGAGTCAGGAGGAAAGAAAATCCGTAACTTTACCCCAGATTTTTTGATTCGTCAAGTGGGATGTTTAGCGTCGGATTATTGTTGCGCAACCTTAAAGGTTAGTTCTACTCAATATTTTAATCACGTGATACTTATACTCTCGTTCCTCATCATCATGCCTTCCCTCATCTTGGACCTCACTTGACTTGAAGCTTTTGGATTTCAATTGATAGTAATTTATAATTCTCCCATAAACTACCCGGGTACCAATATAGGTTCATAATGGAACGAAAGAATGCAGAGACTGGCCCCTCAACTTGCCCTCCTCCGAAGGCACCCAATGCAACATTTCGTATGTAAATTGGCCATTTATTGCCCACAAGACTATATCCATACTGATCTATGATAGCTACACATAACTCACCCCGAGTTTGGTTCATGACATCTGCACTATCCCCATTATCTGTTAGATTGATCAGACTTCTTCTTAAACATGGTGATTATGTAGCTGCTGGTCTACCACAAAACGAAATCGAAGATGATGAACGATGTGTAGAATTCAAAGAACTCATTGCTGATTGCAATAGCAATAAAAAGCAGTGTGAGGGGTGGAAGGAAAGAATCCGTGGTATCAAGTGTGATGGCAGGTGAGGCATTCTGTTGTCGTGAGAGGAGTCTGTACTGAATTTGCAACAGGGCCAAATCACAATGCATTGCAACTATAGCAGAAGTTATTCAAGTATTTGGTCGCATAGATATTTTAATGTGCTGCACATCTGAAGGTACTTGACGCCGAAATACATAATCTGTCAAAAATTCCGTATTAATAGCGGTGTAGCTGTTGTCGGAACGGTCGAGGAACTTTCGACCCCAGCGACTCAAAATCTGGTTCGTGATCAATTCGAAACCATCTACTTTACTCAAATCAACTTTATTAAGGCCGTTCTACCACGTATGCGGAGAAACGTGATGGCCATATCATTATTCTTACTGGAATATCAGGTCATATAGGGACACCAGGAATGTCAATGTATTGTGCTGCAACCTGGGCGCTGGAGGGATTTTGTGACTCCCTAACTTATGAGGTTGCGCCATTCAATATTAGAGTGACGATTGTTCAACCTAATAAAGAGATCTCAGTCTTAACAAACAAAATTACTTTCGCCCCACAGTTACCAACAATATGAGAGCAGATCCAATCCAGCTCCGGTAATGAGGGACATCTTAACGAATGTACTAAACACGCATCCAAATACGCGTATAAAAGCCACAAACAGACCAATCTTCAAATACCATCGAGTCGAGGTTTCCTGTCCTTCCTAGCGAATCAAGAGATAAATTAGTTATGGAAACCGTTCATGCTTTGACCGCAAATTGGAGGTCACGAAAACCCACCAGCAAGGCATATTGTAGGTTTTGAAGGGATAGCGGCTGTTAAAAGAAAAGCTTAAGACGATTAGTGAAGAAATGGAAGATTTTGTAGAAGTTAGCTGTGCAGTTGATTTTTACAATAAGAGCGAGGTCCGAAAAGCAGCATTAGGAACGCTACCTAATCGTAGTGGCAGTATCGAGAGAACAGACTCCATCAATGAAGGTGAGAATGCCCAAACCAAGAGAGGAATCCAAGATAAACCCAAGGAGGAGATTGAGAGATTATAGGAGAATTGACGGGATGAAGAACCATGAACGATATCAATTATGAAGGAAAAAGATGTGGCTAATGAATAAGCCAATAAACTGGAACCTAGGATCAAGTAATAATTAGTATTTCTTCAGATTGAGGGTAAGGGACCACGGTCAAAATAGCACTACAGTGTCATATGAATATCTTGTAAGTAGCCAGTCACATTAATATATGGGTTTTATTCACTGAAATTTATCGATAGATTTCGTTTAAAATGTTTTTGAAGTTGTTCATTATTTAGGAAAAACTTACCTGCATCTTGATTGAAGAAAGGGGTTTTTGAAATGTTTTTGAAGTTCGTTATTTAGGAAGAAATTTCATTTGCATCTCGACAAAAGAAAGGGGATTTTTGAAATGTTTTGAAGTATTTGTTCGTTGTTTAGGAAAGATTTGTACCTGCGTCTCGATTGAAGAAAGGGGATCTACAAAGGAAAATCTTGAATCAATTTGCCTTCAATCCATCCTCATCATTTCTTCTTCCTCGCTAAAACATACAACATACCTGCAGATTCAAGTTCAGCTCTCTCCATTTCCTGCATGAAGGTTTACGTCTTCTTTTAATCTTCAGCTCCAGTCTGCTGCGCAGTCTTCATCGCCTTTCTAAGCTCTTCGAATCTTTTCTTACCATTCTCCAATTTTCTTTCAAACTCTTTCTTAAACTCCTCCTCTTATTTTCTCTTTGCCTCGCTACCTCTTTCAGCTTCCTTCAATTTTCTTTCAAACTCTTTCTCAAATTCCTCCTCTCTCTTTTCTCTCTGCCTCTGTTGTACGTAAGAATGGTTCCGGACTAGACTCCGGGTATATTGGATGAATAAGGTCTCGTCACTCTCTTATGCGTAATGAGCTGTCACACCTTGCATCTGAACTTGTATATAAACCTGGACATTTCCCTACAAATCCTGAGAGAAGTCAGACTCAAAGGATCTTAGGAACCCTAAAAGATTATTAGCTAAATTGAATATCATTCCAAGCCTACTACCTTGTTACACAGCCTCGCTATCTCTTTCAGTCATATCTCTGGCGCGAGACTGCTGCATCACCACTGTGCCTTGGTCGCTCAAAAATACCCGAAATTCGAGCTGGAGTGACGCCTGATCATGGATTTGTTGTCCAAGTGATCTAATAAAGATTCGGTGCGAGGTAAGATGTTTAGTATCAGAGTGGTGGGATTGGATGGAAGTGGGGGGTGGAGTGGAAGGGAAGATGGGGGTTTCTTCCTCAGTAGCAGCACTGCTGTTATCGAGTCGAAAAGAGGCGAAAGTTGCTTGGATTATCTCCAGCTCCTCGCTAAAGGATTTTGGGGAACTGTTGTCGGTGGGGGTTGGGCTGCTCATTTTGAAAATGATTTGGTTTTTGGAGTCAGTCTTGTTGATCGGAATTTCGACTTACGAGTTTCTTGCTTTGAATTCGGGGTTTGAAGGCAAAGATCGAAGTTGTAAGATGAATTGTGATTTAGATGTTGAAAAAAGATGACAACTTGGATATGTGGATGGAATATATAGTTTTCGCAATGCTATTGTTCAAGGTCTTGATTCAAGATTTTCTTTTTGTTTTCCGAAAGAAATTTTGAAAGAAAAATTAGGTTGCACTAATAATCTATTGTTTAGATCCTTATCTGTAAGGATAATCTTCAGAAGTACAAAGAGAGGTGAACTTTCTGTGGCCTTGTATGTGTCGGGAAATGGATCATGTGACTTATGAGTTGCTGTACGAATAATACGACTAACCGTATTAGGCGTACTAGCACCTCGAGGACGTCTAAAAGGTCCCCCTCCATTCCATAGAGAATAACAACGATGATTATAACAACAAGAGGTTTAAGTACTTACACTTTAACTGACCAAGTTAATACCAACAGTATGCATTGTTCACAATCTATTGCTAAGCAACATTAGATACAGCGAATTCATAATAGGGATTTAGAAGAAGAAATGAGGGCATTGTTTCAAAAGCCGTATGATGATTCTGTTAACTAAGCTGCAAAACTGGCGTTGTCATTACATTGAATTAGCATAGGGACTTTTGAAGTTTTCCCTTATGAAAAATACCCCTGCAGATGCTTCAAAATCAAGAACAATCTTGATTGTTATCAATTGGAAGACCTTCCAGATACCAAATACCAAATTGAAAGTAGCCCAAGTCACAACGACTCGATATCCATCATAAATCTTCCGTGACTGGGCAGATCATATATTTCATCTGTATAATCTCCAAATCCTCTGCTGCCAGGCCATCTTTCCCAACTTATCTCTGCGGAAAAACTGATCGTCTACTCTTCAGTCTCCGAATACATGGGGCTTAGGTGCCTTAAGAGGACTTTTGGGTGGATGGGATGAAGAGAAATAAGTCGGCGCGTTGTTTAGTGGATTATAGACTAGCGGGGAGGTACATGGGGCGGGATTTCACGGCAGGGGAGAATGTGAGGTTGATTGATTGATTGATTTCATTTACGTCCACTTTCAGTCTAAGACTATATAGGACGGCTAGGCCTCTAAAGGCTCTAGCAGATAACTTTTTATTCTACAATATTGGATATATTCAATTTAGGGAAGTGAAAACAAATGCTGGGGACCGGCGCCCACTTATTATACGCGTTGCATATAATAAGAAAATACGAAAATAAGGACATATGATAATCAAAGAGTTGATAAAAAACTCGTTCTTTCTTCTTCCTCAAGTAATACTCCTTCCATTTCTGCAATAACTCTTTCTCCCTCTATTATTGCTTCTTCTTCTTCTTCTGCTACCTCTCTTTCTTCTGTTTCGTTTTGTATAAGAGCTCTAGTCAGATGCCATGCTCTTGTAGCGATTTTGGTGATATTAATGAATTGGATGGCTAATTCGATGCCGGTTTTCGTATGGAGTAGAAATTGTATAGTGATTTTGGATAAAGGTATCTCCTTAAATATTTCTTTTCTTTCAGCTTTATATATGGGGCAGCTAATAAGGAGGTGTTGTGGTGCCTCGATATTACCACATATACATTTGTTGTTGGCAAGTTTGAAGCGATGTAAATAGGATTTGATATATCCATGACCTAATTTGAGTTGAAAGAATGCGCTAGCAGTATTTCGATTGGTTTCCGCTTGGTAGCTTGATCTTCGAGCCAATTTTCCATGGAAATAGCTTCGAGTAAGTTGATGGGGTTTTGGTTTGATCTGAGTTCGTATTGATTGAGAGTATCAAGCCATTGATCTGAAGCACATTCTTTAACAATCATACCTAGTAGTCCAAAGCGAGAATGTGAGGTGATGGTGGTAGGATTTGATGCTGGGTATTGAGTGTTGAATTTGGCTGTGAGACCATATGGGTTAGGAATACAGTTCATAAGTAGAATAAGAGTTTCATTGAATTGAGTAGACCTAACATTTCTACTTAAAGGAATGTCTCATAAACGAAGTATTGTTCGTCAAAAACTCAGTTCGTCAAAAATGACTAATAAGGAAAATGGAGATTTATTGACCTCAGACGAGCTAACTTGGAATGAAACATGACCCAAGAGCTATAATGCACGTTCCGCTCCTATTTTCTCTTCTATAACTTCCATAGTTCAATCGGCCACACATAAGAGGGAAATTAGTCGCCTTGTTACTGCTGTTATTGTTTTCGGGAAAAGACTGTGCTTCTTTCGCTTGCAATGGCCATACTCCCTATATATAATTTTGTAATATCGCCAAGCTAACAGTTATCAAATTCAGCACAATAATAATCAGCAACTCAGTTAGATTCAAGTATCATCTTGTGCTCAAGCAATATATAATAGCAGTTTAGCAGAATCGGGCAATGATGTCTCAATATACTCAGAAAAGCTGTAGTATACGAATTGTGACCTCGACCTGACATCTAGATCGTGATAATCAATAATCTTAGCCGAGAGGTCTGTGTCAAAATGAAGCAAACAATTTGATCATTTCTGTCCGAATTATATTGCTAGCAGGAAACCAATTCACCTGAAAGAACCTGAGTTGTATGAATGCCGGCTAGGTTTGGTGTAATAAATTTCTCCCCATAAAAGTCTCTGATAGATGGATCTGAGCTTCCTAGAAAAGAAATATCTGGCCCCACAAGAGACCAGTTCGGATCGACTCCGACTTCCACAGGGAACTGGATAATGGGGATTCAATCGTCTGCATCTTCTGTTGAACAAAAGCCCTCTCCAAATATGGATAATGCAAAATGAAGGAGAGAGCACCTGTGAAGGTTATTAATTAAAGCAGACTTTTCCCAAGCTCCTGTCAAAGGATCCAATGATATGATATTGGACGCATAACCAGAATCCAACCCCTCTCGTCAACCTATCAGTAGTAGCCGCCAGAAATCATCGCTTTCAAACAGACAGGTGGCACTTCGGTTGGCCTCTTCATTATGAATAAGCATCGCAGTGACAGATGAGGATCGAACAAGAGTTTTGCCCATCCATGCAAAAGTATTTGCGTGTCTCGTTTAGAAAGATTTCTTTGATCTGCGTGAAGCAAGCCCACATCCCGAGGGATCAATTTGATCCAGAAGAGTGAATGCGCCTCCCGGGACTGCCTTGGAATCATTCCGCAGACAATGACAACCAGTACGATCAATGAAGGAAAGTCACGGCAGGGAGCCTCCACTCGTTGCGCAATAGACACCTTCACATTTTCAAGACAATAAATAGACGGTAGACTCTGTCAATGCTTTTGCATTCCTGTTGAAAGAAGTTCTCCAAAGCCCACGCAAGAATCTCGTCTGATGATGATCGAAGATCCGGTTAGAGTACCGTTATATAAGGTTCGACAATGTTGCAATACTGTGCACTCATTCTTTTATACTTTGACGTTGCATGGGCTGCGCGTTCAGTAACAACCAGTTCAACCGATTTCGATATCATTTAAATTTTTATTCCACATTGCCTCTTTTATTTGCTGATAAGTGCGGAAGCTTTGAGAATTAACGAGTAAGTCATATTTCGACCCTAAAATATTGCGCGTGGTGTTCATCTCTGTGCGAACTCGGTAGCGTCGCAATTCTCTTAGCACTACCCTCATACCAAGAGTTTGGTCACTTAGTATGGTATGCAGTCGGTCTTCATTCTAAGATGGACGAGTTCTGAGAATGGGAAAGTTTAATCATACTTCAAAAGAGCTAGCAGTCGACGCGTTGAATTCGAAGGTCATATAACCTTTTCAAGATTTCTGAAATGTGTGTTTCCCATCAGAGACTACGCAACATTTGATGGGTACTTGTCCAGGGATCTGGACTGTGCAATTTCTAGAGTATCAAGCTATCTAGGTCACATACTAGCTTATTTGATAGCTCTCTACATTTTGAAGCAAGACTAGTGAGCGACAGCTCGTCCTTTCTGTAGCTATTTATTCCTTGCTGAGAACTTCGGGTTTCCAAGCCATTGCTAATTGAACTGAGATCAAATATAATCGTGGAGAGCTCGAGACTTTTGGCCAAGACGCCGTCAAAAGAAGAATGCAACTCGGCAACATTAGTGATGACTTACAAACCAAAGTCGACAGACTGAACTATAGTAGCTACAAGACTGATGCCCGAGAGTTGGATTAGGTATTTTGCAATATTAAATATCTTTCATCGAAATGAATCGATTAAAGGTGTTAGGAAATAAGTCATGCGTGATTGATATTGTTTTTCTTGTACTCTGTGTAGTCACGAAAGGAGATAAACGCCATGCTTGCATATCCTCCGATTTAGTATTGACTTTACTAGACTCAATAGTCAGACAACACTAGTTTTTGTTTTTGATAGTTAACCTTCTTGAAATGAGATGCTTCTCAAAATTGGATGTCTGGAAATGAAGCAGCTGTGGTTGAATAGTCTAGTCTGATCATGAAGATGGCCGTGTGGAAGAATGTCAGCCTTGCAGCAAGGCTGAATACCCGACATTCCACGTGTGATGGGATATTCTCGGCATTCAATAGAATATGTTGAACAGATGCTTAATGAAACTCAACGTCAACCAATATGAATTATGTCTACAACACGCTTAACTTTCCTATATCCTACGCTATTTCGTGGAATTCGAGCTAGCGAACCTATTGCTCCAAGAGTACGAATACAATCTGGGCGAGCAACCCGCCAACAAAGCCCGAGACAATTTGGTACATCACAGAGAAGGAGGGATGTCTTTGTGCAGAGACATGGGAAAGCTGTAGAGCCTTTCCTGAGAGAGAGTGAAACTGAGAGCAATGTGAAAGTATTTCTGCCGGAAAAAGAAGTGGAAGAAGAGGAAGAGGAAGGAGATACGAACGCTGTGAAAATGGGAACGAAGTCACCGAAAGCCACCAAAGCCAAAGACAATGATGCGATAGCGGAAAAGGGGCCTTCTTCTGCAGCGCCATTATCAGAAGAGACGCAGGCTGCTCTGAGAGTAGCTGACGAACCCGGACTTACAGCGAGATCCAGTCTCAGGCAAGGTTCGGAACAACTCACACCCCGCCAACAAGCTGCAGCCAACACAAGCAAAATGGCACCATTAGAGACGGTATTACACATGCCACCTCCCGAATCGGCGGAAGCTCAAAACTCGTTGAAACCACCGCACTTACAAACACCCCCTTATGTTCATCATTTTGACACATTTGCGTTAGTCCAGCAGGTTCAAGAAGGAGGCTTCACAAAGGACCAGAGCATTACTTCTATGAAGGCCGTGAGGGAATTATTGGCGATCAACTTGGCTATTGCGAAGGAAAGTTTGGTTAGCAAGAGCGATGTAGAAAATGTTAGTACTACGTCTTTTGACTCCATGTACTCCTGCACATTCGCTGACAGCCCCATAGGAAATCTATCTTTTCCGTGCAGCCTGTTCCGAACTGAAATCCGAGATCCAAAACAACCGAAAGGCAAATGAGGAAAAGATGCGTCGGGAACGGACACTTTTACAACACGAAGTTGATATCCTCAACCAAAAGCTAACTCAAGAGCTACTCACACTCAAAGATGATCTCAAAGGAATGTTCGATGATCGAAAAATGACTGTGCGACAGGAACAGCGTGCTATGGAAACTGGAGTATGTACTCCGTTTAATCTTCCACTTTTCACAATTCTAATTTAAGATAGATCCAAGAATTGAACTACAAAATTACTGTCATGCTCAACAGCGACGCTAAATCTGAAATAGAAGGTCTTCGGTGGGTCCTCACACGAAGATCAGTCATGGGTATATTGTTCATGGCTTTCATGGTGTTGACGAGCTTGAGATATGCAAGTTACAAGGCGCATGAGCACGAAGAAAATAGGAAGAGGGAAACAGAGGCACATGCGAAACATGATGAAATTATTCCGGATTTGCCTTCCCAGGGAGCTGCTGCTATTTTAGCTGCCAATTAGGTCGTGTTCAATTTTGGCTGAATATGAGATACCATGCCTACACTATTTTGAATTAATGACACATAAAATACCATTGTTTGCCATTTCTGCGCGGCAAAATGATTCATACATATGCATATAGCTCGGCAATCCCTAGATATACGATGGGAGAAAAAAATGCCAAAAATATGTCTCCACGTCCAGTCGTCTCACTATGGAATGTAAGATGAACTTACAGATCATTTCGGCTCCATCTAGGCTTACTCGTCACTGCTGCAAAAGTTTGGTATTTGCTGATACTTCCTTGATGGGAGGTGATGACGGATGTTTTAATATAAGTGATGGAATTGTCATTCCACCAAAATTGTGATTATTTGATTCGGTGTTCCGGTTTAACTAGGGCATAAGAGCAAGTCCATGGGTAAGTTATGGGGATGCAAAGACGGTGAGGTCGGTGCGGGCATTTGTCTATGAATTGGTTGATGTCGGGAGACGCAAGCAAGTCGTGGATTTGTGGTTCTGCTGTCGAATCGTTAGAATGGATTTGGATGTTGATTGTTGAGAAGCGGCGGTGAGATGACTGGACCATGGGGACATGCGTTTTCTTGGAGGCTGAGGGGCTATCTTGGTATTTACGGTGGGTTGCTAAGAGAGAGGAGTGAATGTGAGCGGGTGGGAGTTGAGCTTTTCTTTCGTTTTTTCTTTCGTGATCTTCAGCTTTATTTTGACTGACGTATCGTTCGGTGCACATTATACACGACGTCTTAAAGTAGCCGATGGTGGCCGCAATTTTGAAATGAACGCGCGAATACATTGAATTTTCAATGTGGAAGTGGCATCAGAGCATTCGTTCTATTGTTCAAGTCAAACCTAGATTGCCTTCTTTCTAGACACATTGCCTTCTCTCCATAGCTTCAATATTCTAAGGCACTTTCAAGTATGTCGGCCATGCTCCTCACATAATACATTATCATCTTCCCCTCCACGAGTTGCCTCTAAAATGTCCGAAATAGACTTTGATCGGTTAGACGTTGTTATAATTTGTCCTTGCCGAACATATCAGTTTCTCAAACTCGTCATTTTTTTTATCATCTGGCGTTATTTTCTTGTTCAATTCCTCCACTCGACTATGCCTGAGTCCATATCCCATTTCCAGCTTACTTCTTGACAGAACTTCTTACTCCAGGAATCTTAATCCGGCAAAGGAAGTGCTGGTTTCAAAACACCACTTGAAATACTCAAAGCTCGACCAAAGCTACGAATAAATACGAGGATGTTGTACTGCAGCTTGTTCTATTTTTTCTATTGCGTCTTCAGCGAATGCTGAGGTACCAGTCACTTTTGGACATTTGAGTAGGAATCAAAACTGCACAGAAGTGAGAATAATGCAGATGATGAACCATGAACGTTTTGCAGTTAACAAGAGGTGTCATGCGTATGAAGAAATAATTACTCACCTTGGAAAGATAGCAACAGCTCGTTGAGAACCATGCCAGCCTCTCCTGCCCAGATTCACTGAAAGACACACCATTCTACGCCTAGCGTTGGTTTTATTCGTGGATGCTTCGTGAGCAGAGTAGGTAGATTGACACGCGTAAGCCTGGCGTAAATTGATACCTGAGTCAAAACACAGGTTATGATATTCCAGGTTCTAGTAGCGAGATATAGGATTAGTTTTCTGTGCCCTCCGGGGTCTATGAATTCTCTACTTGCAGAGCTAATGACCGTTCCCAGCTATCAATTCTATACCATAAATACCTGTAGAAACAACATGGATTCAAGTGAATGCTGATTTCGTTGTCAGGTATTCTCAGAATTTTAAAGTCAGATTCGGATACATCAGCCAGAAAGATACTGATAGTAGGTATAGACAATCTTATGGTATAGTACCAACAATTCAGGGATCTTGGGTTTATATTGGTAATATCGACATGTGGCTTTGGGTTTGTTCATTTGACTTGGGTAATTTAATCAAAGCCAGTATCTAAAGTCATATCGACGGCTCATTGAGTAGCTTGATAGAATGCCACAAAACTTATTGGGAAGAAGCCAAACTATTCACAATGATATTGAGAAATTAACATTGTATACAGGCGAACGTGGTATTATATCAATATTCTCAAATATTTGCTCGCATTTTGGTCCCAACAGTTCTCAAGTAATGACGCAGAAGTATCCTCATTTCGTGTTTTTATTGGATGCGTGGTCTTTTTTGCAATACCGGTATCCGAGACGACGATTTAGATGCTCGGCGTCGTTGCTCAAGTGCGTCGATGGCCGAGTTAGATGTTTTCAAGCGCTCGAGTTTTTTGCTGATCGTGTATAATATGGGATTGAACCTTCCTTATGCTGAGCCGACGTTTGAACTGGATAGCGAGTGATTTCTGTGACGATAAATGGCAAATAAGACCAGTAGCGTCGCTGGGGCTCCGGTTGTACGATTGTAACGTCTCGAAATCTTGCTCTTGAACTCTGATACCTTGGTCTCAACTCGGAAGCACCGGAGGTAGATTTCGTATGATGAGTATGTGATGCTCGAGACCGTGGGCTTCGAAACTTCGGTGCTGACTATAGAGGCGGTTGTCTTGAAAGGGGGGCGAGCTTCTAATTTCAGAATAGCGGTCTTTTGCGCGCTCTTGATCTTTGCAAGTGTAAACACTTGGCTGTGGGTAATGGCTAGCGCTCTTCTTCAGGATACTTTCGTGGAGTTATAGGTATCTGGGGTCGATTACTACTGCGCGTTTTTCAAGGCTGGCATTGTTTTCGCACCGTTTGTAGGGCGATCACACTGGTAATTGTAGTGTTTCGAAGAGCTCAGTTTGGGTGTATTGTAGAATTGATATTCGTCGATGATCTTCCCTTCTACAAACTTTGTGCGGCGTATCTCGTCTGTAACTGCGATAGTTTCTATCTTGGCACTTTCCGCGGGTATTCGAGGCTGGTTCTGACTTCTGGCTCCAGCGTTTGGTTCTCTCGTCGATACTTAGCTCCCCTAGCATTATTGCAGCAGAGATTCCGAGTCCGCATTCTTGTCAAAACTATACGAACGAGTGCGGGTAGTGATACGTTCAATATTATTATCAATAATTTCGCCAGGAAATTGTTTGATTAGCTCACCCTCGAGCCATCTAGCGTCTGCAGAATTTGCCGTATCGTAATTCTCCAAAATACGCTTGATTGCGGGAGCAGAATCACACCAATATGCTGCAGGTCCATCCAACAAGGCATCAATAGCTCGTATGTACATGTAAGTTGGAATGTATTTCGAGTCGCTAGAAGCGAGATCAAGCCTTATCTTCTTAAGCCATCTCGAAGCTGATTCAGTTTCACCAGTAAACTTTCCTGCCTGGTCAAATCTAGGCATTTGTTGTGAGATGCTAATTATTGGAGAATCAAATGCCGAAGTTTTATTGAGGGAGACAAACAGCAGAGTAGATCAAAGCAATTCTACTAGCAGTAAAAACCAAAGCATTGACTAAGGTATAATTCATAAGTGTGTAAAACAAACAATAAATATAATTGCGTCGCGTAATGTTTATAACTTTTTTAGTGATCCGTGACATTGACTGTGATACAGACGAGAAAATGATTCTCGTAAAGCACGTCTTAAGCCTTATCAAAGGCATCACCGAGTAGATAATTCTCTTTTCAATTGGCTTGTGCCTCTTGGAAGTATAGGGTATGAAAAGAAGCCATCATCACTTGATAGAAAATCCAAGTCATGTTTGGTTTCAAGCAACCAATCAATTTAATTAATCATTCACAGTAACAACAAAAGGCATTCAAAGATGTTGCACTCTGTTATGTTTTCCATTATTTGTGTATTATCATCCTGTTTCGTAAATTTATTTTCAGCTGTTTTAGACGCTCAACTTTGAACAGGATTCTATCGACGAATAGGGGCCAATGAATGTAACCTCTTCGAATCTTCAAGTGTAACCAGTGACAATGGTAATCTCTAAAAGCTCTTGCCATGTAGCAATCTGGTCAGGTGCATGATAACAAGATGCAGTATATATCTTTCAACTAATCAAGCTTATAGGTGATGAACTCGCTGTAACGAATTTGATCGCGATACGGGTCGAAAACGAGCCAACCAGATGCAGGCTTTCGGGCTGACTGCATAAGACAGGGATGCCTGCATGAAGAAACAGGAATTGATTTATAGACGATAGCTCCAGCTTTCATTTTCAACTATCGGAAAGCTCATATGAATGCTCAAAAATATGGCAATTCGCAAGAGACGATGAGAGGTTTGACCTATGATTTGATGTAGGTTGAGGTTACACCAAAATCAAAATCAAGCCAAGCTTAAGACACTAGGCTCTATCAAGTATTTTGTATTCCAAAGCAACAAATGTACGCCGCGGCTAATGTACGTTTTCGTATTCAGTATTTATATCTACCGATAGATCATGTCAACCACTGAAACAAGAAATTCAATATTCCTCCAATTATTCGGGAACAGTTGAGGTCAGTTTAGGGCAAATATCAGTTTGCGTTTCCCTCTCATAAACTAATCTAGATGACCTAGAAATCATATTTACGCATGATCTAGCCCTTTTCCTGGTTAGAGCGGAAGTATTGGGACTGGATTGGGAATTCACGAATTGAGAGCAAATTTGGAATCAACTGGCGTGTTAGACATAGACTCCAAGCATGACAGATGAATCTCGAGATGCAGCCTTTACATCGTTCTGGCACCGTTCTGTTGATAAGATCTCATCCGGAAAGGTTAAATTCATGCCAAATGTCACTAAACCAAAGAATTGTAAGTTCATTGTATCCTGACATCGTTCTCGATTCTCCTCCTTTCTTATAAATGACTACCTTGTATCATCTTTTGGTTTTGCTCGCGATAGTTGCATATTGATACAATGGCTCTCGAGCTGGAACATATAAGGCCGATGAGCAACTGTATAATTCTTCTACGTTACCCTAATCGAGAATGACAGCCAAAGATGAAGACGAAACAACGACAGCAACCGCTCAAAAACAGCATAGACGAAATCAAGTCCGAAGAGCACAAATGTTACTCCTTCCCTCCTTATATTATTCAGACATAACATTACTGATTTTTCGGCCAGAGAACACCGAAAACGCAAACAAAATTACGTCAAGCATCTTGAAGAGGATGCAATCCGTCTTCGCGAGATGATCTCTGAAACCGAAATCGAAAGCTCCGCTTTGATGAAAGAAAACATGGCAATAGAGTCTACTCTATCGGCTTCAGGTGTGACCATAGTGCGACCACTAAGTCAAAAGTTACCCAAACCTACGATCTTTCTACCTCCAGCAGAATATGACTCGTTCAATATTCTTAGGATCCCTGATTCAATACAAAGCAAGAGACTTACCATCAGATCCATCGACAATGAGACAGATAATGATAGAATATCTAGTTATATCAGTGAAATGCTTACTCAGGATAAGACTTCTTCTACAGACTACTTTCCTGGCGCCCGAGATATCTCAAATAGCTCAAGTACTTCCGGCTCACATTTCGGTATTCATTTCGATAGATATATAGACGCACCTTGCCTTCATATCAGCATGCCATCGGGAAACTCTGTTAGAGGACCAAGGGTAATAGACCTGTCTAAACCATTACCACCACTTCCCGGTCAAGCTTCCGTACCCCAAAACACCTCCCGAACACCATCACCTGATCTATCACTCATAGCAATAAACCTTATCCTTGCGTTAGTATATCTCAATTTGAACTGACAAATCATGAGTTGATCCCATCCAGTCTCGAACATCCTTGCCGTACCCATTTCCACCACCCCCCCTTAAACCCCACTGATACTCCTTCCGGCCACGAACTCATGGCATCGACCCCCATGTTCGCACAAGCACCCCCCTCAGCATTCCAAGACCCTCCCCCCTCATCTGAATCTTCATGGTACTCCTCATCAATATCATTATCTTTAGCTCAGCTATATGCCATGTCTCGATCTCTCCCAATGTCAGACGTTGAGATCACCCCTGTCCAGGCATGGTTCATGATAGCGGAGAAGTATGATAGTGAAATTGAGAGGGTCATTGAGGGGAGGAGGATAGAGGGGTTGAAGAGGGGCTTGGGGGGTCTGTCGCGGTGTTATCAGTTTGGAGCAGTGATGGATGTGGAGAGTTTCTGGGAGGTTGTGAATGAGGTTATGGGGTGGGATTAAAGCTTGATGATGCGCATTTGGTTTGGCGTTCAATTGATGTGGTCAATAATCTTAGATCGTTGATGAAGTGCACATCTCAAGATTTTCCAAATCGTATATGAAAAGTTGAACTCGAATGAACTTCACACTATTTCAAGACTGGACCGATTGGTTTAAAGATCCTCAGTGGGCAATGTCATTCACCACATCTTAATCCAACGATTATCTATTCCTCAATATCGATCACATCAAACGAAGCCAAAAACGATAAATTCTTCCCAAAAATATATACAAATCTTCCAAAACCAAAAAATTCGCATTCCTCATCCCAACAAAGATAATCGCAAACATAAACCCACAGCCCAAACTAAGCCCTATAAATCTCCCATAACCAGCCTAATCCCCCATACTGCACCAACCTGCAAACAGCATCTTAAATCCCAAAATGAACCACCCTCCCATTCTTTATCCGCAAACATCGCCACCCGCATATTCCCACACCCACACCCTTCATTCTTTATCCCCATGTCTCACCCGCACGCATTGCAGCACATTCCTCCCATCCACAAAAAGGCCCGCATTCCCACGGACCCAGCCCGACAACCGAACACCATCATCAAATTCCCCATCATCAACCCCCAATATTTCCAGCCAACTCATCTCCACCATGGCGCACGCACAGAGCAACCGCCCAGGCACCGAGAACCAGGAGATCCTCACAGGCCACGTGCTCCGACCCAACAAAGCCGTCAGTGGACTGCGGATTCTGCAACTTCTTATCGCGATCGCGATCCTAGGCCTTGCGGGCTTCGTCGTGACGTTTATTGCGTATTCGGGCGCGAGCTTGGATCTCTTCGTCGTATGTTTGTTCTCCCTTTTCCCATATCTTCGTTGCGTATGGCGGATTTCTAACCACGTTTTGCGATTTAGGCTAGCGCGACAATCTTGATAATTCTCTACATACTGCTTGCTACGCATCGCTTTACGACGATTTATAATTATTGGGCTATTGCCTGTCTTGATATTTTCCTTGTTATTTTCTGGCTTGCGGCGTGGATTACTAGTGCTGTGCAGGTGCGCCGCTTTAGATTCCGATATGGATATTATGGGTGTGGATGGTATTTCTGTCGGAGGGACCTGCTAGCCTTAGAAGAGAGGGATGACTTAGACACGGGATTGGTAAAGAGAGCCAGCACCAGCTATCACACCTTCCGAGCAGTCTATATTGCCGCTGCCGTATTAGCCGCTATAGAATTGTGAGTTTTTCCCTATTTTCATTTATTTCTCTCCTCGAATTTGTGGATCTGAAGAACGCTTCGAGGTAGCGTGGTAGATGGGAGTTGCAAAAAATAGTAGTAGCTAATGAAAAACTTAGCGTCCTCTTCGTAATAACCTTCTTCTTCACCCTCGGCAAAATCCTCAAACATCACGATGAAGGCGGTCATAGCAATGCCATGCCTAAAAGGAATGCTGCTAGGGATATGGAAATGCAAGCTCCCGCGCACACAGGCCCGACTCCGGGTCCAAATACTGCGCGGCCAGTTGCTCACCCGGGTACTGGTGAACCGATTGTTTCGTCGAATCCTGTTTAGTGGCTCGAGTGATTTAAGAGGAATAAGCAGATTATAGAGGAGGGTAATTGGATGGGCTGGATAATGTGTCATGAAAAGTGATGTTTTCATCGGGTTTGTGTTTTGTGTTATGGATTGCGGACTTACTTTGAGTTGGAAATTTGTGTTTTTGCGCTGCGAAATTGATATCCAAATCCAAGCATCGTGTTATTTTATGAATAGCCACTTGTGGTTCAAAGAAAGATTGATGAAAAGTTTACTTTAACTCTGGAGATAGAAGCGGCATTATCGAAACTCTTGAGTCAACTATACCTATTACTGATATAGAGCTTGAGTAAGTATCTGAGTACTCAACATTTACTTACCTTAAAATCGAAAATCAACAAAGGTATGTTCATATCCTCCGAGTTGGAAATAGACATCCACAATATCCGTCTCAACACGTAATTCCAACTTTCTCATTTAAACTTTAAGAATCCCAAGTATAAAGCAGGCCAACCATCAAATGATATTGCCATGACACTCCACTTCATTGAATAGCACTACTCCCCTCAAATACACAAAAATAACTATTCGCTCGAACAGATAACGCACAAATACTCAAATAAGCAAGCTAGATATACATATAGCCAAACGGGATCATGGGGATCTGTAGTGATTCCTTCGCGAAGTCTGTGGCTCAGTTGTGGGCGTGGCGTTATTTTCAACAGTATGGGCGCATGGTTCGTGCAGTTAATGTTTGTACGAGCATAACCAAAGTTTTGATAGCTGGATCAGAGCCTGGAGTCAATATCCTTTGGATCGAGGCGTGTTGGGTGGTGATGTTTATTTTTGTTGTTTGATCGAGTGCTCTATGATTTCGTGGCTGAAGAGCAAGATGCGCGCTATATAGTACAAGGAGTGAATGTTCGATATGGTTTTCAAGGGAGGTAACTGGAACTTTTGATCGGCCGACCTGTCTCGAAAGCAGAGTTATGATGATATAAGAAAGCGATGTCGATACTTGATGTATTCTGGACTTATGTGTGTGTTATTCAATAGGGTGATAAATGATGCTTGAATCTTGAGTAAGTGCGAGAAAGCGAATGGTACACTATATGGAATGACTGGCTGATGAATGACTTATGGCTGAGGGTAGAAAATATCATGACTGATGAGATAATGAAACATCTCGAAGGTGTTATGGCTGCATTTCTTGTTGATAAGTATTTCCATTCGCACGAAACTATAGACGCAACAACGCGTTATGAAAACTCCAATGCATAGAATCGAACATCACTTGTACTTTCCGACCCTTGAATCTTCAGCTCGAAACCATAATGTACAGCTCATATCACCGAAATTGACAATTCTCTTAACCTGTGGTATACTACAAAGAATTTCATTTTGTACGATGCTCAGAGGCACTAAACTTTCTGGGAGGCAGAAAAGCGCAGCAATCCACAAGAAGAACTTGAGCCATCACTTTGGATTGCATTGATAAATAACCTTCTCAAATTAGGCCGTGACTACCATATCTTAAACTACAGTCAGCCAAGAGCCTGTGAGTAAAATCCGAAAGCCACCCCATGTTTTGTATCTTCTAAAAGATTTGTTTGTAGGTGTCAGCCTCTGGTATCAGTGCTATATCCAATACTGAAGACAACGAAACAAACAAGTGCCAGGAGATAGGTATAGAGCTCAGCTGCTGCTGCATTCAAACCCCATCTACCTGTGACCATGGTAGTTGTGGAACTGGCAGTGCCGTAGAGATTGCGGGACCTGTGATTGCAATGGTTGTTGATCATCTCTAACGAAGGGAGTTGGCAATCAGGTCTTCAACAATTTCTGGCAGACTCTTAGGATGTATCAACAAAAAATTAATAAACACCGACGCTGCTTTTCGTAATACCAGCCTAACATGACCGGCTTAATCTGTACTTCATTTGCAGACATGTCGTAGTGACCGTAATAGGACTCAAAGAGAAATTTCCAGAATTCTATCGTCCTATATATGGAAAGTAAAATGATGGCTACAATTTTGACCTTGCTGTTGCCCGATTTTCAAACCTTATCTGGTCCATTGCAAGGGGATCTTGAACTTGACATCGTCTTCCCGAAATTTTCCCATGTTCGAGATCGCGACCACATCAAAACCCAATCCTTGGAGAGCTGAACTCGAACTGACAAGTACCAAGATGCACATGACTGTAAAGATGACTGTAAAGATGACTGTAAAAATGACTGTAAAAATGACTGCTCGACGTTCACCACTAAGATTTGCGTCATTTATCAAAGCATCAACTGTCATTTTGTGTAGCACTACTATACAACTAAGAAAGTAGTGAACGAAAGAGATTACGCATCCTTAAGCATTATCTTTGGGCCAGATTATTGGGATCCACAACTGACTGTATATAAGTTGTGGCGTAGTAGATAATGAATGTAGACTCTGGAGACTAAAAAAGGTACAAAGAGGCTGCATCTAATACTCAGATAAATTAAATATCGGGAAGACCGCGCAGGGCACTACCGCTTTGGTACCTGCGTGGTTATGTTCTAAGCTTCGTATGCACAAAGATACAGTTCATCACACACATGCAAGTCTCACAACCAACGACTCAGCCGATTTTTTTTTGCGGTGGATGTTTCACCAACGTTCTCTTCCTTGCTAACGAGATTGGCGATACCGAGTAGGTACTTTGAATAGCATCGTAAGGTTTTATTTGGGTTTGATTCGCTTTCAAAAATACGTGGCTGTGTCGTCTATTTCCATTCACCGTTCGTTTTATGGGTTATGGTTAGTCAATGTCCTCTCGTGAACCTGTGTGGATTCTAAACCCTGTCCTGGCCTGCCAACAAAATATCTTGAAGACGTCTCCACAATGTACCTAGACCACACAACGTCATAGTAGCCAATGATATCTGCAAGGCCCATGTTAGTAACTGTTTGAGAGGATTCAAAAGGGCTCGAAAACCCCCATTGACCTTCTTCTCATCCAGATTCCAGACATACACAACTTTTCTCATACAAGAACCTTCAATTCTACCAAAAAACTACCTCAAAAGTCAGTATCTTTGTATCAATTGAACTTGATCTCATCATTAACATTCAATCAATTAGATATTCATCAACATGCCTTTCGAACAACCAGTCGTTGAGCAACAAATCCAATCCGAAGCTCCTATGAGCTCCGAGAACATTGGTATCGAGATGCAACAACCCGTAAGACATCCCTTTTCCTACAATACAAGCTCATAATAAACCATATACTAATCTCATCTCTATAGAAGCCAGTTCCTGCCATGGGTACCGAGACCAACCTTCGTGGTGGTGAATCCGCTGGATGCGAATGCTGTGGATGTGGATGTGGTGAACAATGCTGTTAAAGATCAACGGGGCATAATGAGACTGGGGAGATAAGAACAAAATGAATGATGCTCAGAGGTAGCGATGCGACGGGATTCAACTCTGGAATACAGAGATTTGATATATGGATGGGTTTATGATTATGACAATAAGTACTGGGGAGAATAATGTATTTCTCAAACCAATATACAATATATATATTTTTTCTTTTTCTAGTCAATTGCTCCATGTTCATACTCATGCTTATGTTGAAATGATTCTTCAATGATAATGGCAATAGCAATAACAGTGTCACCGCCAAGTTGATCTCTCCACGTTTCCTTATCTTGTCTTTTTGATTGCTGGTGTTTCCATGTATAAGCTTTTTCAAGGGGGCACGGTGATACGGCACGGGTAGAATATAGAGGTTTATGATTGGCCCGGATAAACGTGTGTGACATGTCGGGTAATGCGGGTAAGGGGCTACCTGGTAAATACTGTTACAAATCGCGCGAATATGAAAGAAGAAGGGGAAGGTGATGATGATGATGTATGTATGTATGTAATCAACGAAGAAAAGTAGAGTAAAGTATCTATCTAAACGAGAGAAATAAATGATTACATCTGATCATTTCGATCTCATCTATATACATATATACTATTACTTAATAATGATGATTTTAGTTCTTTTCTCTTTCGAGTTGAATGGTATCAACATCGTTTACGTACTATCACACCTATATTTCGGGCCCTAGTTTTATCCGCTGACAGTCGTTAAGTCAAGCTTTTGACAAGCCTCTAACCTTCAACGCCAATTCCCTTGGCAATGAGCCGAGAAAAATAAATGACACTATTGATACTATCATGTTTTTGGAAATCTTACCCGCAATCACAGTCATATATATAAGCGCCACAGCCATATTTTCATCACAGCCTCCCTCCATTATCTAGATGAAGCTTCACAGGTCGGATAACGAGAGGTAGGTTCCTAATTGAGCATTCTTCACGTTTCAATGTAAAATCCTTCATAAACAACGGTAGGATGTTCGCAGAAGTATCCCTTTTCTTTCCTCTGTTGCGTACTTTTCATATCAAAATATTCGGTCAAAGAAGCTACTATTATGTACTACTAAACCACCACCATGCATCTACGCTCCTATCTCAGCGCAACAGCAATCCTTACCACCATAGCAACCGCACTTCCAGAAACAGAAATTCTCGTACCCATCCATCGCCGTCAATCTCCCGAAGAGAACTATCTCACCTCCGTCTGTTCCCCAAACATCACCTCAGGCACGATCCCCCCTTGCATCGAAGTAATAACCATCCAATCTGCCTGCGACCCCAACGGCACTACTCCCCTCGATTACCTCGCTCACGCCCAATGTATGTGTAACGGCGGATTCTTCAGCAACTGGCTCGGATGTCTCAATTGCGACTACGTACATGGTGGACGCTCCCCAGGGGAAGTCAGCGCCTTCAATATGATAATCACCAGCGCATCCAATAAACTCTGTACTGGTACACCAACGGCGGGTTTTGCAGCGATCTTTAATAGTTTGGGAGGCGGAGACGTTGCACCAGGCACGGCGACACGATTGACGGATTTATATCCGAGTGAGACGGCAGTTAGTTTGTACTATACTGCGAGTGGGAAGCAGAGCATAGGTACTATTACCGGTAGCGCAATCGCAGCCACGAAGACTGGAGATGTAAGTGGATCGACGGGCGTGACGGCCGCGGCTACGGGATCAGGGTCTGCATCTGGATCTGGGGCGTTGATTACGGCTACGATGACTAGCGCTGTAACTACAGATGCAGGCACAGCTACGGCTACAAGTGGGGGTAAAAGTGGGAGCACGTCTAGTTCAACTGGAGGCGCGGCGCCAACGGGTTTCAAGAGGGGGGTCTTGGGAATGGTGGTTGGTGGGGTTATAATGGCTGCTTTTTAATTGCCGGACATTAATTGGGAGAAAGATGAATTAAGATTGTAGTGTACTTAACGTGTGTATTAATAATCAACGAACAATAACACACCCAAACGCTGCACCTGCATTCACAATCTACAGCCTAAGCATCCAATATCTATCACTCCTTCCTCAAAACACTTCCGGCGCTTTTCACCCCTCCACCTCAAGCGAGAAAGGGACCAGCAAATCTCATCACAGAACACAACTGTTGATGTCCACCAGATCTTAAAGTTCAAGACGAACACATTCCACATCCGATAGATCCGTTCAAAACAAATCCCACGAATCGTTTCATGCTATAAGTTTACATAAAACAAGTACTCCTATTCTCAGCTTCATAGTTCGCTTTACCCTCCGATTCTTGTCTTTTTGTCATTTGAATCGCTTTATTTCTTTGCTGAACTGAGCGCGAGTTCTTTGTATGCTGTGATGGCTGGAGTGAGGATGGAGGTATTATGGATGGGATGTGTGTATACAGTTACATTCTGGCCCGTAAGATGATCGAAGATGCAGTGTTTATCTCATCTGGGGTTTTCATCTAGAAACTTTCAGATATTGGCTCTAATCTCGTTTGGTTTTCGTTCTCGGCTCATTTTATTAGAAGAGTCAGGATTTGTTATATGAGATTGGTATGAAGAATGGGGATCGAAGAATCAATTTATGCTGATGTATGCATCGGGACTCAAGCATTCGAAATTGGTTTTCAAGTTCATGCTTCAAAACCTCTCTCGAAACTCTTCACCGAAGAAATCTTGCTAAAGTACCCAGATGAATCGCAGATGATGAAGTTACGATCCCGATATAGTGTCCCTTTACTAGATTTAGCCGAACCCTCTGAGACTCTTTCATCAAGATTATCAGCGTCAAATCTGCTCCTCCGATCATCATCCCCGTCCCTAGCTCTGCCAACAAACATTTGAAATCACAAGGTAGCTCCTCATAAGCCCTTTCTTTCTCTTCCAGAAATACACCCATCTGTAATGAGCGTCCTAAATGGTGAGATAAGGCGCTCTGTATCACTCTCTGACACCATCTTGTTACCGGATCAACTTTCCACGTCAACTCTGTCTCCGAATCCCTCTGGTCCAGCTCTTCCAACTCGTTACTCAACTCCTCCATGCTAGTTTCATCACCTACACAAAGATATTTCGTCAAGCATGTTCTTAAATACCCAACCCCATCACCTTGTACATCTCTTTGCAAACATGCCAACTCACCCAGTACATCCAATGGCGCATCAGACGTGTAGAACATCTCTTCCAAGTACTGAGCTACCAGGACATAGTCACCATTTGTGCGAGCAATAATACATCGGCATAACCCCACAATCACTCAACCTCGTCATCAAACCCGATTCTTCCCCGACAGCAAAATCTACCAACGCCTTGTAAGCCCCCTGTCTCAACAATGTATCCACAAAATCGAGAATAAACTCCGGGTGATTCTTCAGATCCGGCGGACACGCGTGGAAAAGCTCGATGGCGGCATAGAATTTACCTTTTCTCGTGAGGCGGGAAAACTCTTCTAGGTAGGCTTCGAGATCATAGGTCACGTCGAATGTTACCTCCATGCTTCCTGTTGAATCTGGGGTTGCGATTGAATCTGCGTCTCCTTCTTTCGATGTAGTTATTGATTTTGGTTTTTCGGTCTCGGGAGCCTTTTCTGGGTTGTTGACTGCCATTGGCTCACTTTGTTTTTGGATTCGGGTGGGGGGGTTACTGTCGCGGTGGGTAATTTCGCTTTCTGCAGCTCTGGGTCTGCTGATATGATTATCACCGCTGTGGTGAAGTATGCCAGACATGGCAAGAGGCGTGTGATGTTACGATCACTGCTTTTACGTGTATGAGATGAGAGTATTCATATAAGAAAAAGTTTATTCTCAATGCATCTACTTGGTATTTATGGTAGAACATAGAGATTTGAGATTTATGAGTGAGCCAACACAAGGCAAAACACCAAAGAGATCTA
Organism: Monilinia fructigena; assembly: GCA_003260565.1. Lineage (NCBI taxonomy): Eukaryota > Fungi > Ascomycota > Leotiomycetes > Helotiales > Sclerotiniaceae > Monilinia > Monilinia fructigena. The sequence goes on from QKRW01000036.1 coordinate 399,699, forward strand.
TTGTCCGCGTCATGAATGTTCTTTGTTAAAGGAGAATAATTAATGTCAAAAATCCTTCAAAGGGGATGAAGATTAGAGCGAGCTACATCTTTTGGTATAATAAAGACAAAGAGCTTTCCAAAATTCAGATATATCGTCGTCTGGGTGAAGAGATTTAAAAAATAAGTTCCTTAGTAATCACATTGAGACATTGACTGGATAGTTTTCCACAGCCCTAGCCAACAAATACTGAGTTTTTGATCAGAAAGAAACAAAATAAAACATTTCATTTTGTGTTCAAGCCTTGTCAATTGTTTTGTTACTTATCCCATACGTATCCAGGAGCACAGAGAAACTCCTGAGAGTCACGAAGCCCCTCGAATAGAAAATAGGTATCTATAGAATAAAGACCATTATTTTGAGTTTAACATCCAAGTAGGAGGTTTCTCAACTTCGTGCAAGCAAGGTATTCTTGAGATTTCCACGAACAAGTTGCCGAGTACGTCAAAACTTCTAATCATATTGACTTCATATAATATACCGCTTCATTTAACCGAGATTATGTCTCAGTAGCCTTCAATAAGTGTTTCGAACCTGAGTTTTACTACTGATCTTCAACACGACTTATTTGCAAGCCTGTAGTTGTTAGCAACCTATAATCAATTGCAAAAGCTCAATCTGCTTACTATCACGATCCTTTGCCTCCTTAGCCAACTGTTGAGCTTTTTCAATTTCAACTGATTCTTCCCTTGTGATTTCTGGTTCAGGTGGAATGCTCTCTCTTGATATTATATTTAATGGTCTATGCTCTCTATGAGGCGAATAGTTGCGCCTAATGGGCTCTGTTTGCTTGGGCCCCATGTTATACGGTTGCGGCATGAAAGGACTAATATAACTTGAGTATTCTATCAAGTCCTCTCTATCTGGAAAGAATGATAGATCAGAGCTGGGATTCGGAGCAAAAGGATTGCCCGGAATGTAGGGTTGTGAAGCTCTATCGTCTCTGGTATATGCTGCAATACCCCCCTCGCACCAATAGTAGCTGTCGTTACGTGATGTAGAATGTAGTAGCTTATATCGGTTGCTGACATCCCGAGGAAGTTCATGATAGGCTGACTTTTCCATCCATGAAAACAGATCTTGCTGCTCTTTAGACAAACCCAAGGAAGAGCACAATGCTCGTTGAATCTTTCTTTGGTACCACTTTAGAGTAGGGTTGCTACTTGGACCCGCAGTGGTTTCTTCCCTATCAATTCTTTTCAGTTCATTGTACAAAATTTGTCTGTTCTTTCTGCTCCGTTACAAAAAGATATTTGGCTAGACATGCCCTGAGATAGCCAGACTTATTGCCTATTACATCTTTCTGTAGTCTTGTCAAATCAGTAAGATAAATTTGGGGGGCTTCTGACTTTAACACAAGCTCTTCTAGATAGTAAACTTCCAGACCATAGTCACCAAGGTCCCGTGCAGTATTCAACCCAAGATGTAGTAGCTCATTGTATTGTGCTGAACAAGTTGTGACCACCCAACCTGGATTTTCTGATCCAATAGGCACGTAAATAGGAAGATGGCCTTCGAAACTAAAGCTCCACCAGAAGTGTCTAGGTATGAATAGCGTGAGAGCTCTATATTTTCTCCCAATGTGTCAGCCACTCTGACTTCGGCCAAGATCCATCGCAAATAAGGGCTAGACTTGATGCTTGCAAGATGGTTGTCTCTAATCGAAATTGCAATTTCTCGAGCATGACACATACACAATGAATGGTCTGTTTTGTCTGCTCTATTGAGACATCCTTTCAGTGGAATCATGTGAAGAGATATCGTGACTAACATGTCGAGAATAGCGAGAAGTGTAGATTCATCACCACATTGTATCCATTGAATGACGAGTTTATCGATGGAGCTGTCTAGACTTATTTCAGTACCAAAAAACATTACCATTGCCTTTTTTGACACCGGAAAACCCTAAAAATGTGGTAGAAAATGTCGTGCATATCCCAAACACGATTTTTCGCGGAAGAGATGAGTATATAATTCATCCCCAGCGCGATCTCTGGAAGAATTCAAACTCAGGTCTACGACAAGGTGATGCCATGATAGTGGTATATGAAGTTTCTAGATGCATCAAATGGCACAGAAACCTGATCTATAAACAATTAGGTACAATCTAAAAGAGGAAAATAATTCAATAGTGTACTTTACCTGAAGTGGACTCAATTTAATAAAATCTCTCTCCAACTCCGAAAGCATCTCCGCTCTTGCTTTTCTCCACTCCCAAAACTGCCTCTTCCAACCAACCTAAAGTGATAGCCCTTGCTACGCATAGTGAAGAGTGCAAGTAGTGATGATAAATCTTGTCACAGTCTTGCGATAAGATTGGAGTGTTTTTATCTGTAGCAGATTGAGAACATCTTTGAATGCCTCTTGAGCCAGCAAGGTGTCAATATAGTCAATAATGAGTTCTGGATGATCGCTACAATAGGCCCGACAAGTGTTGAATATAGTCTAGCATCATGATATCTGCCAATTCTCCTCAAACGAGAAAGTTCCTCCATGTAACTTTCGATGTCTTCACTGCAATTGAATTCAAGCTGGATCGTTGCATCCTGTGTTGAGGCTTCAGTCCACGAAATATCGGCTCTCATTGAAGTTGATTTCTTATCACGAGAGTAAGAATCGGTGGAATGGCGGGTCGTAATCGCTCGCCAGATCAGCGTACCTCTCTAAATGAGGATCATATTTTGGAACATGTGAGGGCTCCCTGAAAGATACGCTTCTTCTTCTTCGTAGAAGGTTCCAAAACATCTGGAGAAGCGGAGGTCAGTGGAGTTGAATATGAAGTCCGAGTATGCTCTTCCCATAAAGAATCAACGCGCGATGATGCCGGCATTGACGCGGCTGAGGAAGAAGCGTAAGGAAGAGACATCCCAAAATTATCAGTCTTTACTAGACTTTTTAAAGCTTCGATTCCATGCAAAATTGGCACTTTTGAGTGATTAAGGGCAAAATTTTGACTAATTATTGAATGGGAGGCACCTTTGTTACATCTTTCCCAAATAATATGTCATACATGATGGTTGCCTATATTTTAGCACTGCCTCAACGCCTCAATCACATCATATTCAGCTGAACAATACTACCGTCAGCTGTAAGAAGCTAATGAACACCACTCTATAGATCATCAGTTCAATCGTTTTATGATTTACGCACTTGACTCATCTTCACCCATAATAAATCACATTCAACTTCACAATGGCTTCTCGATGTCTTGGGTACAAACCCAATTATTGCACGCAAATTCGGACGTGCCTTTGAAAGAATTGAGCATCTTCCCGATGTATGTTTGAAATATCAAAAACTTGGAAAAGTCGGAGTAAGCTGTCAATTCAAGCTCTCTAAATCCAAGTGGGGTGTTCTAGGAGAGGCTGAAAATCCAGGCGGTGTGATATATATGAGTCTTGGATTTGATCAACCGAGGGATTGCAAGTTATCAACTGCCACGGTCTCAATTACCTTAAAAGAGCACGATCCAGGAGATGATAGAGGAAGAAGACTTGGGAATAGACCTGTTTCACACAGCCTTCGTATTACTGATCGATACGGTCCCAAGCAACTCTTTGGTAAAGAGAGATTGGTGTCCGTTAAGAAAAATGTTCATTTAACTCCAAACATTAACGTTTTCGGAAATGGTGCTGGTGGAATCGGTATAGACACGACGAAAGAAGTTCTTCTAAGTAGCAGATGGGTTTTCAATGGAAGGCTAAAGCCTGCAGCACATCCAACTCAGAAAGGTCGGCATACGGCAGTATATAGAACATTGGAATGGGAGCTTACAGAGAGTGATTTCGAGCTACATGCGGCGCATACCAACATAATACATACTGGCTTTGCTTTCGAACATGATGGCAGGCCCTTTTATATGGAAGTCAATGTTAAAGGAAAGCTGCAAAGCACAAAGGACAACATCTTAAGATATCTGAAGTTCCCCTCGAACCAGGACAAAAACAAAGGTTCTGCGTCAACTTTTGTTCATCTACCGCGCGGGTGCCGTAACAGCGCTCGTCTCGATTCCCTCGCCGACTCGCTGCCAAGACAGATGGAGATGGAAAACTTGGAAGCAGTACCCACAGAAGTACCAGATGCATTGCCTGGGTCGGTATACATGGGAGGTATTGTGGGATGCCCCCGAGAAGAAGGGTTTGGTATAATAAGTTCTGCAGCTGCGTCATCCTCTAGATCAAGACGACCTTCTATAATCGCAAATTCTACGGAGCGAGTTACGCTTCATTCTGTACCAAGCAACCCGAGGATTTCCAATTTGGCCTTGACGGATTCAAAGTATTCATCCGTCGAAAATCTTTCTAAGGCTCTAGATCTGCTAGTCTTTACAGACACGTCTCAAGGGGGAACAAGGATCGCGACCTCTGAAGGGTTTTCCGAAGGACAAATCATTGAAGTCATCAGACCCAGGAGCCGATCCACAGGATGGGTCACTGTCGGAAAGAAGCTCTTCATTTTTTCAATCAGATACTACTACACTAGTCGATGAGCAAGATGCAGAACACCAGGTACACGATAAAAAGCTGGAGAAGCATAAGGAAGTCCAGGATAGCTTGCTTCTACTTTCAGAGTCACCTTATCTGTTACTCTTCATCCAGATATTGCTTTGGCTAAATAGATTTTTTTTTGGGTATCTTGGGAAAATAAACCAGAGCCTGCTGAAAAACCCATCATCTTCTAGTGAGAAATTTAATAGTGAAGATGGCAAGCTTTAATTGGGAGCCGAAGGAGGTGATACGATCGCCTAAGTTACCCGGAGAGAAAGAACTTGAAAAGGCTGCGTTTTGTGTTAGAGCTATGCTGGGAGCGATGAGGTAATCCGATATGCGTTGGGTGTCTTGAAAGCTTGATACCAATTTACAAACCATTTCGTGACAAAGTGAAGTCATGGAACTGCACTCATACCGACATTACTGCACAAGTTTACCATCCGCAATTCATGTAGCTAGTAGGCTTAAGGTTAGTGTGGCTAATAGAACCAGCACCATCGATCTTATTTAAGGTTGTAGTTCTAATATCTCATTTAATTCAGCGGCCAAACTTCACAATTGTATCTATATAATATATATATATATATATATATATATTGCGAACCTCAAGTTTCAAAATTAATACGTTTAATATCTGCCAATGTAACTTGGCTATGGAAGAGCTTGGATATCGGCCGTTACCAAAAAAAAAGAACTTAGAGTAATATGCAACAAAATCGTGAGGTGTATGGACTCTGATACCCTTATGGCCATATATATCGATCACTTGCAATTGCAGGGGCCATGGCCAATGACCCGCCATGTTCGATTATGCTTGCAGTAGGTGACACTCGATACTGTGAAATGGATGTTTCAGAAGGCAAAAAGACTCTAATACATTATTAGTCGCCGCACTGGATTAAATTTCGCGTGTGGAATCTAAAGCAATATGAAACTTTCACATCTGATACAGTCTGAGATTAGAGGACAAGAAATGATACTTCGAGGAATGACATGCGTAGTCGCATCTTTATTTATTGTGGAAGAGAAAGGTGTGGCTGACTCTCCTTCTTTCTTGTCTGTTATAACACTTCACTTATGAATATCATTGCTGAGCTGTTAGCCCAATACACATCAATGACCCTTTTTCTTTAAAAAGAGGCGATAACCTTTCCAACTTCCTAGTACTTTGAGTAGTTTCGGTCATATTTCTACCTCCATAGGGCAACCTCGATGCCGTCCAGCATTATATATAATTCTCATTAGCTACGGAGGTACCTTGCAAGATGCCTTTCTTCATCGGTTTCTCTTGATTTCAATTTGGTGCGCCTCTTCTACTTAGATATGTAGGATTAGTTACACTATATACGGATCTGCTAGCGTATAGACACATCCCATGTTTTCCTTTCTCTTCGTCCTCGATGGATTTAGATCTCAATACTTGAACATGTGAGGTTGCAGTATGCATGAGCTCGAGTTCAGATATAGATAGAGCCTTGTACGAGCAACATACAGCCGTGCATGAATATAACCCCTACTCGCGACGTCTTTCAATTCAGACCCTAGCTCCTCGCAGCTGCGTATACAGTGCCCCCATTAAGCTTCCAAAAGAAGTATGATGACGTAATCATGAAGTCACGATATACACTCGTTAACCCTCCATCTTATCTCCGTGATGACAATCTCTCAAATATCATCTCTTCCTTTTCCTCCTTGCCCATCAAAAATAGAACCCAACGCAAGAACCATGGCATCAAAAGAATCAACATACTCCCTCGGCTATAGTCCTGCAGTAGTTGATCGTCACTCCCTCCGCCGTGCCTCAACTTGCTGTTCCTATTTCCTTCCCCACCTCAACCCAACTTCACGCATCCTGGATCTAGGTTGTGGTCCCGGCTCCATTACAACTGACGTTGCATTACTTATTCCTCGAGGTTCTATCATCGGTCTTGATGCTGGACCTACTGTCGTTGATATTGCCAATGCGAAAGCTAAGGAATTGGGTTTGAGTAATTGTTCTTTCCAAGTTGGTGATGTAATGAAATTGCCTTTTGATGATGAGAAGTTCGATGTAGTATATACGCATCAACTACTTATTCACTTACCGGACCCAGTTGCAGCCATCAAAGAAATGAAAAGAGTTTGTAAAGTTGGGGGGTTCGTGGCGTGTAGGGAGAGTGATATGGATGATGCTGTATTCTATCCCTCGGCATACGGTCTTAAAAGGTCTGTTCAGGTTATGGAAGCAATGATTAGAGAGAAAGGATCCGAGCCCCAAGCAGGGAAACTCTTGGGAAGATGGGCTAGAGAAGCAGGATTTGAAGAGGAGAGGGTTGTAGAAAGTTATAGTCATTTGATGCAACCCAGTTGGAAGAAGTCTTTGATGACGGGCGATATCGGTGAGAACGCGTTGAGGTTAGGGATTGTGAAGAGTAGAGAGGAACTGGAGGAGATGATTGGCGAGTGGGATATTTGGGAGAAAACTGAGGGATGCTGGTGGAAGACGGGATGTGGTGAAGTTGTCTGTTGGAAAAGGTGATGGAAGTTAGAGAAAAGATGATCTATTCAAAAACAGATGATAATGCATGCTCCTAAGGCATCTATTGTACACGGATCTAGCTAAAGCTTCCTCCTCTATTGGGGCGCACAATAGCCAATAATGAAGATAACTACGATAATTCCGGCGAATACACTTCCACAGTCCCTCCCTATTCTCTCTCGGTTTCACTCCACCAGCATGGTATATAAAATCTTACATTCTCATACACCAAGAATGTAACCCAAGTCGCCGGTAAAACCCTCACAATATTCGTTCCCAATCCTCTGTAAAACCCCTTCCATCCTTCTTCCCTCCAAACCTTCCCCACTACCCCTCTAATGCCCTTTCCAAACCTCTCTTCCGCATTGTATGTCTGTAACCTACTCCTCACAACTTGATACGGATATGTAGCTGTGCCGGCAATAATTTTCGCCGAGCTACTCAAAAGAAGCGTAGCCGTATTCCCTAACTTTACCTGAGAATTTTCTCTGTTACCCCTCAGAGCCTGTCCCAAGACATGATTACGCCAAAAATTCTTCAAGGGCTCATAAACCGCAAATTGCACAGCACCATGACTATTTCCCAATAGACTAACACCCACCCCCCTATAAAACCCTCGCAATCCCTCATACTGCCACACATGTTTTGCGCCATGCCACATACTCTGATATGCCCCTGCACTACTGCGATCTGAACTCAGCATTCTTGTCTTGATTACCCATATCGGGTTTGTAGAGATAGTAATCATGATACCCGCAGAACCAGATGCGAGGAAATAGTCGAGGGGTGAAAGTGGTACATGGTTGTAATTCGAAGGTTGGCTATGAAAGGAGCGAAGTGAAGACTCAAAGATATTTTTGAAGTAAAAGAAGAGGGCCCAACTGCTAGCATTTCCGAAGAGATTGGGGGTTAATCCACGATAGAGACTTTGCAGAGGTTGGGGTTGATGAGTGAGACTGCGAAAGATGGCGAGGCCGCTGACTGGAGTGTGGGATGTGCTGCGGTGAACTAGGTGTGTTAGCACTTCATTGATCGAGAGAAGGGGTATAAAGTTACTTTGTAATCGCGTTTTGATCACATCAAGGGGATGGACGGCTAAGGTGGACATTGTACCAGCCGAGAGGCCAGCAATTGTCTCGACCAGCGCGGGAGAGATGCGCGCATGGTTTTCGGTCATAAGGGAGGATTTATGTTTATCATTGTGAGAACGTTGGTGTTGCGAGGGGCAAAAATATTGACACTCGATGACGAAAATGAAGCTTCATCTTTTTCTGGGGTTTGCCGAGGCGGGGAAAAGGTAATCTTATTTTTAATAACAATTTCACTTTATACAGATAGCAAAAACTCTAGTCTTCAAAACATCAATAGGAGATCGAGACTTAGTATGATTTCGTAGTGGTGATTGCGCTTCTTGCTTGCGCTATTGTACAATTATCTTCGTATGGTATGCATCCACCATAAACATAAGCTCCCTGAGCATTTCATTATTTCATGAACGCCTCATATGCTACAACCGTCATATCCTCTGGTTAATGCCAGTGATCCGTCTATAGCTCAGTTTCTTTTCCCCGTTCCTTAATATCGACCTCAATATTGACTAGTTAAACATTCCCGTGTAGTTGCTTATCGTCGAAAGCTTATGCGAGAGGAGAAAGAAGTCTATAAACAGGCAATTAGAACATGCCTAGGAGTCTTCAAAATCTGCAGAGCAACTAACCTGACGATGGAAGGGCGAGGTTCACTGCGGGTATATCCTGCCATCGTTAGCATGCATGTCTTTGTGCTCCATGCAGGTAAATCATACCAAGGTAGAGGATCAATGGGAGATAGCCACTACATTTGTTAGCATAGACCTAATACATGAGAATTAAGTATGCTCACTAATGAATAGCAACACGGGAATAGTCAATGAGCTTGCCAATGCGCTCCTATTCTCTAGTCAACAAAACCATTCCCATCCATCATATAATGGGCTGCATGCGAACCTTGGATTCTTCGGAAAGTTGCATTTTGATATAATCTCGTATTTTGGAGCTATTCAGAATTAGAGTCCAGCAAACAAGCAAATATGAGATCAAAAGAATAGACTTACAGTTTGTTGTAAAATCAAGTGTTATAACTTGTCTTCTCCAGTCTTGCTGCCATCATAAGAAAAGTTCAAGGTTCTCACAATCAACAAGCCTGCTGACTAATCCACCATTATTTTTCCGTCGCATTTCAAGCTTCACTGTCAAGCTCCATGTATATTCACCACAGCTCTTTTCTTTCTCAACTTCACTTCAACAACTCTTCAAGACGGGATATTGACCTCCGAGTTCCGAAAATAACAACAACATGTCAGGCGCAAGACATTGGTAAATACATCTTTATCTCAAGCTCTCAACTTTATTCATCTCCAAACACAAAGCTAACCATGGCTCCTCATCATAGGGAACAAGACAAGGAGGCCACCGTCTATATTGGCAATATTGATGAGCGCGTTACCGATAGTCTAATATGGGAATTGATGTTGCAAGCTGGTCGCATTGTCAATGTACATTTACCCAAAGATCGCGTCACCCAAATTCATCAAGGCTATGGGTTTGTGGAGTTTATATCAGAGGAAGACGCTGAATATGCGGCGCGTATTATGAATCAAGTGCGATTATATGGAAAACCAATCCGTGTTAACAAGGTTTGTTCTACCCTTCTTTCAAGTTGTCAAAAGGAAAGAAGTAAGCTAATTGAAAAAATCTAGGCTTCTGCCGATAAACAAAAGACAGTCGAAGTTGGCGCCGAGCTCTTCATTGGTAATCTCGACCCTATGGTTGATGAAAAGACCTTATACGATACCTTCTCGCGCTTTGGATCCCTCATATCCCCTCCTAAAATCGCTCGCGACGAGTCCTCACTTTCCAAAGGTTACGGCTTCGTTTCTTATGCCAGTTTCGAAGCTTCAGATGATGCTATCGCAAACATGAATGGTCAATACTTAATGAATAAAGATATTTCCGTACAATACGCATACAAGAAAGATGGAAAGGGAGAAAGACACGGAGATGCAGCCGAGAGAGCTTTAGCAGCTCAGGCAAAGAAGCATAATGTTCTTCCAGATCTACAAGCTATGCCACCAGGATTATTGTTGGGTATGAATGGAATCCCACAAGCTCCAGCGGCAATGTTGAACGAATCCCCAATTCCCGCTGCACCTCCCGGATTCCCATCTCAACGCCCATCTTACAACTCTGTCCCACCGCCTGGTGGTCCTCGTGGTGTACCAGGAGGACCAGCTCAACACCTTCCACCACCTCCTTCCGGTCTTCCTCAACGACCACCTCCATCTCACGCTGGCTATGGAGGTCCACAAATGGATTTCCACAACCAACATGTGCCACCAACTGGACCAAGTGGATATGTTGGACCTCCTACTGGCCCTGGAAGAGGAATGCCTCAGTTTCCACCTGGATTTGCGCCACCAGGCGGCATGGTTCCTCCACCCGGTTTTGGAGGCATGCAAGCACCTCCTGGATTTAACGGCGCGCAAGGAATGCCGATGGGAATGCCACCCACAGGACCACAAGGTCACGGGGCGCCACCCGGGTATGGAAGAAGGTGAAGAGGAGCTTGGAATGAGTGTATTCTAAACAGTGAAAGGATTTATTACGTGTAAGATTGAGAACAGGGGTGGGCACATGCTAGACGTGTTGGGCAGTATCATGAGAAGAGAAAAAATACCACGAATCAGCGATGGCAATGGATATATCAGGCGTTTACAATGGCGTTCAAAGGGGTGAGTTACCTTACATATTCATCTGATGCGAGGTTTAGGACCTAGCAATAACATCTTTCGCAGCTCGGATGAGATCACATTGTCTCTGTACGATACGCTGCAACTGCATATCACAAATTCAAAAGAAAATAATGAAGTCACGTAGATGTTTGATAGAAAGGCATAACATTATATAGTCTAATGAAAAAGATATCACGCACCACAACCAAATGTACAGGATCACACAACCACATTATCAACTTATATTCAGGCTCCCATTTAGAAGATGTTTTTTCACAAATTGGAAGAAAACACTTGCATTGAAGTGAATAAACTGTTTAAATTATTCATATGCCCTTTAACTCTCATCTTATAACATCTGCTTAATTTTGTTTCTTTCTGTCTCGCTGCATCACAGCGTCTATCGTACAATAAGAAAGAAAATTTAAATCGAAAACAAGAATGCCTTTCCCGTACCCGATACGAATGTTATCATGCACGCATTGCAGTGCTTTTGCAAATTTTTCACTCCCTCACTTATTTCCCTCTCCCCTTTTCTGTTCTTCATTCATTCTCAAGCTTACACTCACCGTCCTTTGAGTCCCTGTGCTAACCTCTTTTCAAGCGAACCAAACCCCCTCAATTCCTCTACTCAATTCCTCCACACCCTCCACACCATCCACATCAAGTTTCATTTCCTCAGGATTATTAACCGCCGGAATTTCAACCTTCACCTCCTCCTCAACAGGCGGTTCAACCCATTTAGCAGCTTCCGTACACCAGGCCTCCTCAACTGCAAACTTTCTCCTAAAAACCCTCATCCATCTTTCACCCCAGCTTCTAAGCAATTCCTCATCTCCACTAGTGCCATCCCCATCCTGTATTTCTTGATCTTTGGTTCCGTTGGCCCAGCTACTGAGAATATCATCCATTTCCGCTCCTAATTCACGCATATTGATTCTTTCAATCTCAATTGTTTGGTTGATGAGGGCTTTTTGTTCTTCAAGTAATCCAGAGACTCGAAGACTAAGTTGAACTTGACGGATTCTGCCCGTGACTTTTCCTACTGTAGCTCCGACCATTTCATAAACGAAAGATTGGCTCAATTTCTTACCCTCGCTACCCAATGCCCATTGTACCACACTTTGTGGACTAAGGATTGTATAGTTCAAGAGTTTATCGATAATGTTTACACCGATTCCAGGTTGATCTTTCCAGTATTCCATAACGGATGTGATAATTTGGCGACGGGCAACAGGTGAAGCAGGACCAATGGCCAGAAGGCGATCTTTGCAACGCTCAATGCAGGAAAGAACGTGACTGAGGGACTTCGACCCAATGTAGCAAATCGCTGTTACATACGCATCAGTGGATGGGACAAGAGGATCTGGAAGAGCTTGTTCGACAGCCAAGGTATGAATTCTATCGACGACAGGTTGGATCTCCTCTTCTGGAGCCTTCTTGCGAAGGAGAGCAAGGATTTCTTGACCTTCAGCGCTGAATGGTGTGCCTGTAAATTATCAGAATCATTCACAACTGTACGAAAATTGTACTTACTCGGATCATTGAATTTCAAATCAGGAGTATCTTTTTCTTTCTCCTCCGTAATCAACTGTTGATATGGTGGTGGCAAGGTACCCTTAATTCTTTGAGCAAAACTCAATCGAATTTCCTTATCCAAAGAACCAATAATAAAAGCTTTCTTTGGATCTAAGTCTGTAAGCTCTACATCATCAATCCATTCAGTCCATTTCCATGTGAAACCAAAGTTACTTAAATGATGCGAAAACCAATCCATAAATCTATAACTCAATTCAAGATCCATACAATCCACATTTCTATATAAGAAACGGATTGCACGACCAAGAGATGGAGCAATAGCAGCTGGAGCAATCTTGCAAGATTCCGTCAAGACAGCATGATAATAGACGAGCTTGTGTTCTGGAACTGGAAGTTGGAATAATTGAGAGAAGACAGCATCAACTGCAACATCTTCAGGCTTCCATGTTGATCTATCTCCCTCAACATCTCGAAGTCTATCGAATGGAGTAGCTCTCTTGACGAAAGTATCTGGAGCGAAATAGCAATCGATATCGATCAAGAATTTCGCCGTTGCATTTCTGTTGTAGTCTAAAATGTTGATCGTATCAACTAATGCATCCCTCAACAAACATGATGAAATATCTGTAATAGGTGGTACAGTCTCGACATCCTGATTAGCATAAACCGAAAAAGTAAAGCTCAGGAAACAAAGGTCTTGGGCCAGAGCTCACAACCTCAGGAAGGTTAATCGTCGGCAAAGCGTGTTTCGAAGCGGAACCCAAAGCTTCTTGTTGTTCAGGCTCAATCATCTTCCAAGGGTCTAGGCAAGCAAAAGAGTTCCCATCCATTTTGTGATTCAGCCTGTAATTGCTTTTGCAAAAGACTCAAAACACCAACTGGAGCAATGGAATCTTCCTTGGTATTTCCAGGATATGGCTCAACCAATGCTTGTAGAACATGTGGTTCAGAAGCAATGATATCGGTATTTTCATCATAGCTGCAGCCTTTTCATGAGTATCTGTTGCCGAAGATGCCATAACATATGGATTGTAAAAAGGATAATCTTGACCAATTCGGGTCCAATTGTCTATCAATTTACGTTAGCTAATCACTCCCCTAATCACTTCCTTAATAATTTCCTAATCATGTAAAATTCTCACCTCTTCATGTTCTCAGTCTGCAAATCCAATGCTTTGGTCAAAAAATCCTGCAAAACAGGGAAAACACCATCACCCTCCAACAAACCCTGCAAGCTTCCCAGAAACTTCATGTATAACTTAACCTGCCTCCAATCCCCAATTGCAATTGACCTATTCAGGCCTCTCGCAGCCCTCTCCAACAATTCTCCAACCATCTCTTCTTTGAGTGTGTTCAATACCATGACCACGGCCGCGACAAAAGGAATCTTGAATGGTTGTTCCACCACTAATTGTAGTGATAAATCATAGAAAGAATCGCGCAATTCGATATCATCATAATTGTCGCACACAACTTTAGCTATTTCCGCTACTTCTGTTTCGACGCGCTTCAAGGGTGGATTCTGCGATTGAGAGAAGTTGTCTGCGGACTCTAACGATGAGAGGTTCTTCATAACGGCGTCTTTGAGGTCGTCGATCATAATCATCTTCATCTGTGGTACGAAGAAAGTTGTCAGCCTTGTTTCCTAAGTTGCAGTCATTGAAATTTCGAGATTCAACACGATTCAGCTCTCCAAGCGCAATTTGAAGCTAGGCAATGCTGTATCATCCATTTCCATACGTCGCCCAGTTATCTCAATCCACCACCCATCCCAATCCCTCCATCAAGATTTCATCCTTCGCATCAACAATCAACAAGCTGAAAAGAAACAAAAGAACCAACCTTAATATCTCTTCTCCCCCACCACTCTTCCACCACCTCCATTATCTTCCTCTATAACCTCCTCACCTCTCTCTTCCCTATCCCCTCTGTCACCTCTGTCACCACCTCTCTCTCACCACTTCTCTCATAATCCGCCATCTTCACTTCTTAAAGATTCGCTTTTCGTTTTTCCCTTTTTTGCTTTTTTAGACTTTCGCAATTTGCGCTTCTCAATTTTAAATCCTCAATTCTCACTTCCCACTTTCTCCTTCAAAGTCGCGATTCTCAAATCTCAAACCTCAATCTTTATCACAATCCTCAATGCTCAATCCGCCAACCATTCATCAATCAACCAATCCAACGAATGAAATGAAATCGAATGAAAATCGAATCAAGACCAGAAATTCAATGTCGAGAAATCGCGCGTCACACTCCAAGCTTTCGCAATCCGATCGAACAATCCAAAAGCTCGACAAATATTCAACCACCAGCCCTGCCAAACAAAGATTGGAGCTGGACGAGCTTCGAATTTTCGCACTACCAATAGCGGCCAATCAAGTAGCTAAGTGTGAAGCTCTCTAGATGTCAGCTTATTGCCTTACTAACAGCCCGTCCTTTGACTCATGTGAAATTATTTTCAAAGTAAGATTAAAAATAACATTAAAATGATATCTATTCTAAACTATAAATTATAATCTTATAGGAACCATCGATGATTTATTTGGTATTAGTCTTGAGAATACTATTACTAACTACCTAATTTATAGTTCTGTTTGTTTGTAACTTCTTACCCGATATTTTTATAATTACGGCTTTTCCATTCGCTAATATATATTGATTTCTATACTCTCAGCTAACCAAACACCTTTTCATCTAAAGAGAAAAGTTAAAACATCTAACGGCAGTTATAAGACTGGTGAGTCAACTTTGTGTCTCTTTATATGAATGCTCAATTCAGGTCCTAATCAAGCATAAAACACCCATTCAAGATTAAATTTCAGTATTTTATTATATTTTTCAATAGTATTCACTATTATATATATTAAATATTTCAGTAATATATAATTCGATGCTATATTACGAATATATATTCAAAAACAATTCATACGTATTACGATACGACCAATAAGTCTACTACCCTACTTTCCGGCCACTTTTACCACCAAAAAATGACCGGAATGGGGGGTGGCCGGAAAGTAGGGTTAGTGGACTTATACGGAATACGACTAATACTAACCACAACACTAGAGCTTGGTAGGATTAGAATAGCACATCGAATAAGATTAAGTTATGTAGAACGTAGAAGCATTAACAATTGCATCTCTACTTACACCTAAAATAGTAAGATCGCTGTTCGAGATTAAAAACATAATTAATCAATATTTAGGTTTCGTGCTTTACTTAGTAGCCCACGCTATCTCTGGATAACTGTTACCAAAAGAACACAGATAACTAATGTTGATTCTTAAGATCTACAAGTAGAGAATCACTGTAGATGGATAGCTGGCTAGGTTTGGATACAGGGAGTTGAAGCCTATTGGTCAGAAGGAAGGGAAAGAGCTATAAGCGCTGGCACTCTATTAGAGCGCATCGACGAATTTCTATATACTATATCAGTCTATGTGTACTATATTAATGGCGTAAGAGATCAGTCCGCGGCTCGGCCGTTATTATAATCTACGACATTCATAGGTAGTTCGTTTTCTATGGTTTATCAATAGATGCCGCCATTAGTTGTAGACGGACTAATTAAATCCAATATTTAACTCTTTACAGAATCAATCTAGCTATTGATGAACTAATCTATTAACACTTTAGGAATGTATTGTATTGAATACAGAATTAGATCCAGAAGACCTTTTAATTTATATTAAATCAGATTACGATTTGAAAGTAATCGATGTTTCAGTTAACCGACATCTCGCTTAGCCCATTTATTCTAACTAGAAAAGGGGGCCTTTCTCTTTTCTAAGCAACCACGATACTACAATAGAAACATCAAGACAATACATACCAACCGTAGCCAAGCAGCTATTCTTAAAGCTACAGATCTCACAATCCTAGCATTACTCTAATCACCTCACATAATAAGCATCAAAGCTCCTGGACCTAGAAATATTCAGAGAATATACAGAAAAAGAAAAGTCACAATAGCCTGCAACGTCATTACATCACAAATCACCCACCTAGAGACAGCCACTATAGAATCAAACCAAAAGTCAAACCCCTACTAGATTCATATCCCAACGACTTTGACTAAGGACCCCATTCTCAACAGTAATCCCACCAAAAATCAGATATCTAATGAGGCTTCAATCACGACCATAACCGAAAGCACCCTCCAACCTAAAAAAAATGAGAGAAGGTAGCCGATAAAATTCACAACCAACCATCTTAAAAGAGCAAAATGAAGAGTTTTAAAAAATGTTTCATGTAATGAAGTCTAATACAACTTCAAGTTCAACTTCAACCACGTCATTTTCAGCAAGCAATTAGCACGAAGAAAAATATCAATATCACCAACTCCTTTCACAAAAGTATGATTCAAAGAACCAGCAATTAGTTAAATTTGTTACGCCGACTTTTCACTAAACATATTATTGTTTTGCCCATCAGCGAGGTTCTCGAAGATTTCCTTAGGGTCGAGAAGAACAAACATACGCAAAGTAGGCTATATGTATATTCAAACACCTATTAATGATCAGAGATAGGATGCGCTTGTGGTATAAACTCATCCTTCATGATCACAAGCATGTGATTCTTGATTTTGACCGCCGGAAGGATATAGATCGTCCATCGGCCATGCAATCAGAGCTAACAGGCCTAGCAGTCTCGATCCTATGAAGATCCTGTCAATGCCAAGTCAATCTCGCTCTCACGGCAAAGAGAAGACACAAACGGACCAGCGGTTATGAATTTCTTTGGCATAGAATGCGAATCTGGCAAAGCGATCTATTCAAAGCTCTAAATAAGTAAGTTAATAACAGACTTTATGTTGCAGTATCAACCAACACACGTACATGCAACACACACCACCCTGCCTCCCGACACTTGGTGCAAAGATATCCAAGATGTAAAAAATTCCCAGACTCTCGCCTCTAGAAAGAACGACCTGCAACTGGGACTGTATGTGAAACCGCATCATTCAATAAATTCTGTGGGGAGAATCACCTTGTTTATTGTTTTCTTTATTTAATTTTACATGGTAGCATGACACTTATCATACCTCAAATTTGAAGGATATTCTACACAACATACACACTTGAGCTTCCCACCATACATATCCGCAACATCATTACCTACATCCAGACATTAAGATCACCTCCTCACCTCCCTCCCCCTTACCAACCCCGCTAGTTGTCCCCAGCTCCATCAACTGCAATCTACTACATATAATATATACATCCATCCATCCATCCATCCATCCATCCATCCATCCATCCATCCATCCATCCATCCAATAAAAGATCTAGCATTCGAAGACTCTATAAATACTAAAAAGACTTGACGACAAAAAGCGCTGTCTGTTCAACTTACAAATACACAGAATAGAACCTAATCACGCTAATGAATTACTATTCAACTACTCGAAACCAAATATGAACATGAACATGAACATCATCAAGATCAATAACTCAATTCAACTCGACTCAACTCAACAAAAGATCTACCTACCTTCTAAAATCTTCAAATTAAATCCAGATCCTTCCTTCCTCCATTTGACTCACTCACTTATCCATACCACACACCCCACGACCCAAAAAGAAAAAAAAGAAAAACAAGCATTATGATAATTCACAACTTCTTCCTTCCTTCCTTCCTTCCTTCCTCCTTCCTTTATTACATACCTCCACTCTCCTCCCCCCCACCTCCAATCCCAACCCCCAATCTGATAACCACTCTGCAATAAACGACATGACATGAAGTCCCTCTTAACGACTCCGATGATCCCTAATCCTAACATAAACATATAACAAGTAAATTAAGGATGATTAGATATAACCCAAGTGTCTCTCTCTCTCTCTCTCTCTCTCTCTCTCTCTCTCTTCCTTCTCCGTAGCATAGAAGAAGAAGAAGAAGAAGAAACTAGCCACCAAACCATCCAACAAAGCAGTCCAAATTTCCAAAATCAACAACAGCATCCATCCATCCATCCATCCATCCAATATCTCATCCCTCCCAACATACATCCACATGCACATGCACACTCAAACAAAAAAAACACAATTCTTCATCTCACTTCCCAATCCCCTCTCCTCTCATCTCCCCCCCCCATTAACAAAGTCGCCTCCCCGCCTCCTTTCACCTGCCTCCCTTCCCACCCCCATTCCCTACATTTCACTTGACGCCAAGATCGATTCGTGATTCCCCATCAAGTCAATCAATCAATCAATCAATCAATCAATCAATACCTACCTACCTACCTAAGCACCCACCTAAATAGATATCTATCTCCATCTCCATCTATCCACAAAACCAACAATCAACCAATCAATCACCTAATCAATCGCCTCTAACTCATCTAGATGTATACTTGTCCACGTAACTTAATGACAATAGACCACTAATTCCAATATCTAATAATACTCAAACTAAATCTCTAAAATCAAAATCAAAATCAAAACAACAAAAAGAAAAAAAGAATACCAACATCAACATCAACATCAACCACAACCACAACAAGAACCCGCATTCCCCTCTCCCCTCCCCCCTCTCTCTCCTCTCCCTCCCCCCCCTCTCTCCCCATCCATCCATCCATCCATCCATCCACCTTCCTATCAATCCAATCAATCCCTCTATCCCTCCCACCAAATTCCCCCTTCCCCTTTCCCCTTCCCCTAAGCAAATCCAAATCCAATCCCTAGCCCTAACCCTAACCCTACCCACTATCCCCTTCCATCCATTCATATATTCAATCATCCATCCATCCATCCCAACCTCAAACCGCAAACCGCAAACCCCAAACAGCAACACCCAATACCTACCTACCTCAAAAACAAAAACAAACCAAAACATATCTACTTCCCTCCCCATCCCTTCCTCCCACTTAGGAAAATCCAAAAACAATAATAAGATAAAAATAAATAAAACCAAGGAACAAGGAAAAAGAACAACAAAACAAAAACAAACAAAAAAACAAAAACAAAAAAGAAACAACAATAATAATTAAACCGCTCAAAGAACAAGAATAAAATTTCTCTTTGAATCATCACAATTATACTTACCTACCTACCCACTTACCATATTCAACAACCATTCATACCTAACAATCATACCACTGATATATCAATTAAAGGGGAAAAAATACTTGTACTTATTAGTCCATTCCAGCAATATCAATAATTCAACACAAAAGTTTCATGCCCCATGCATTGCCATTGCCATTCCATAACAATTTAAAATACGCCTGAATCTTGTTGGAGTGTGGGAACTGGAAGAAAACAAAAAAAAAAAAAAAAAAAAGATAGAATGTCGAAGATGTAAGAGGTCCAGCCACCCAGCAGTCTCCTCATCACATGAGGGCACACAACACAACGTGGGAAACTGGGGGGGGGGGAAGGAAGAGCAAAAGGCCATATTTTTTCTCCCTCATGCAAGAAGTCTAGTAACGAGGTGCCGATAGAAGTATTCGTTGAATCCCATAAAACCACCTCCACCCCCCCCCTTCCATGCCCCCCCCTTTCATGAACCAATATCGATCATATGCATCTCTCTTTCCCAATGCCGCATTCGGTCCCAAGGGAGTATCCTTAGCTAAACTGAAAACTCGTGCTCAACGAAAATTCCACCTATGTATTCCTATCAACCAAATAACGCATTCCTCATCATAGACTAACTTCGTATTCTGCCATGCATCGCCGGACTTCCACAAACTTAATTTTTAGCCTGCCAATATTGCAGACGAGATATGCAGAACCTGTAATATCTGAGGGTTGTTTTGCCGGGTTGTATCGCTCGAAAAAAAAAAAAAATTTGACTCTATTGTAGAGTTCATAAGTCGGCGACGAGAAAGCATTCATTCATAGTCATTTGCTTAAACTCCCTACTCATCTAATCGCCATATCACATCTCTCTCAAAGGTTTAAACTGGGCTATCAATATCGAGTTTGTTATCGCGTGCCAAAACCTGGTCGAATATATTGTGGCACCAAAGTTGGGTTGTGTCAGGGGCGATGGATAATTCTATTCACATATCAATATTGTCCACTGATAGAATGGGAGGGAAAGAAGAAAAAACCAAAAAAAAACCAAAAAAAAAACAAAAAAAAAACCTCAACATACCATGGAGGGAGAAATCAAACAAAGTTGGAGTTCTTGCTGCTTGCCAGGGTGACGTGAATCTGGGAATGTCTTATCGGGTTCACGTAACTCACAAAGAATGGGTTGCACCATAGCTTCAATCGCTGAAGTCTCTCGGTAGGAGTGTACTCCAGCAGCTTGGAGATGAGTTCAATAGCACTCGCATCAGCCTTGCGGAAAACTTGTTGAATGGGGTGGCTTGTCTGCGGGAACTTTGTGCTCCATATAATTTGGGTTCATGTACGAATTTGGTCTCGTGTTGGGTACCTAGAACTTTGATAATCTCGACCAGTTGATCAATACCAGATTCACCAGGGAAAGAGGTTGACGAGCTCAATTCTGCCATTGACACAACCAGTTGACCAAACATCTAATGACAATACACAGTCAGCATCAATCACTCGCACCCTGCCCGGGGGTAAATTCCTTACCAATCTGGTGGTATAGTTCGTAGCACCAAAAATCAACTCTGGTGCTCTGTAGTAACGTGAGCAAATGTATGAAACGTTTGGTCATTCTCGACGAGTATCTTTGCCACTACCAAAATCACACAACTGAGGATACCACTGCCAGGATCGAGGAGAAGATTTTGTGGCTTGATATCACGATGGCAGATTCCTTGGGAATGAATATAGGAGGGCACGGAAGAGTGATAGATATAAAGCTTGACTTCGATGATAGGCAGGTGTCTTCATCTGTTTGAAATATTGATGCGCGATAGACGGTCTCGGGGCGAATTCTGCACTAGATTAAGATATACTTCATCCTTCTACACGAAGCCATAGAGTTGTTCAATATGTTTGGGGAGAAGAAGGGGTGGAAGAAGGAGGAGGAGGAGGAGAAAACAAGAAGAAGAAAAACTACTCGCTCTCCATTCGAGTAATAGAATGCTTTCAATTCAACAATGTTAGGATGACGAACAATGCGCATGATTTGCAATTCACGATTCTGAATATCCGTTAATAATTAATGATTCATGTACTCGAGATGACGTGCCAAACCTTGAATCTCTTGTCTTGCAAAACACGTTTGATGCAGCATCTTCTCCCGAAGGTGACAACTTGGTTTGAAGACACACCAAAAGAACCATTTCCAACGATCTTGCATTGTGTATTGCATATCTCGAGTTTCGCAGTAACTCCATCTTGTACTTTTCGCGGATTACCTCTGGAATGAATTAAGAGGTTAGCAATCGATCGAGACGTGGTATTCAAGGTAAGATGAGCATTAGGGGGGGGGGGGGGAAAGAGGGATCTGTAGGAATGGGTTATATATCTCACCTCCCATTCTTAAGCTTTTGAAAAGGCAGCAGGCCGATTTTTGCGACATCTTGAAGTCCAAATACGGTTACTATCGTGAATGAGGTGGGCTGTAAACGAGGAGAGTTGTGAGGAGACTGGTTGATGACCTGATGAAGTCCGTGTTGGGCAATTGAACACCAAGTGTGCGACGAAACAATGAATTTTCTTCAATAACGTGACGAGGTGACCAGTCGAAGAATTGTTCACCTTTCTCTCTGCGTCTGCTTGGAATAATTTTTGATTTTTAATTTCTTGAATTTGAGAATTGTATATCGGGAAACTATTGATCGAAAGTGAGACTGCGGCTGATTGATGAGAGTTTTGAGTTAGTGGTTTGATCATTTAATGGTTGAGAGGGTTGGTGTGGAAAGGCGGGGGATGGGGTATGCGAGGGTGAGTGTATGTAAGCGTGGGGTGTGCATTATTAATAATGAAGGGAATGTGTATATGTGTATGAGTATGTTGTGTGTGTGTGTGTATTGAATGAAAGTGGTATAGGTAATGGAATAGGTAATAGGTACTAGGTAATGAGCACTAAGTAGGTATAGTGTGATAATGGTAATGTATGGTAATGGTAAGGGTCATGAAGGAGTTATGAAGAATCAAGAGGGAGGGAGAGAGAGAGAGAGCGAAAGGAAGGAAGAGGGTAAGGGTAAGAGAGGGAGAGAGGGAGAGAGAGGGAGAGTGTGTGTATGTGAGAGAGAGGTAGAGAGAGAGAGTGTGTGTGAGAGAGAGGGAGAGAGGAGAGTGTGTGTATGTGAGAGAGAGGTAGAGAGAGAGAGAGAAAGAATTGGTCAAGGCGCGTACGTACTTAATTCAAGTAAGAATCTATGTTTATGTATTTGTATTGATGGATGGATGGATGGATTGATGGATGGATTGATATTGTGATTGAATTGTATGAAAGAAAGAAGGAAGAATTTTAGAAGGATTAATCAAATCACAGTGAAATCCAAAAAGTTGGTACGACTTGTGAATGTGAGTGAAATGTGAGTGTAGTATGAATGTGAGTATGTGTGAGTATGAATGTGAGTGTGAGTGTAAATGTGAGTGTGAGTGTAAAGTGAGGTGAGTATGAATTGAGTGTGAGTATGAATGTGAATGTGAATTTGATTTTGATTTTTGATGATTTGTTTTGTTTTCTTCTTTTCTAATACAGACAAGTAATAAGGTAACAAGGTAGGTAGTGAGTGTATCAAGGTAGTAAAAGCAGGGTAAGGTAAGGTAAGGGTAAGGTAGGTGGACCAAGGTAAAATGGAGTATTTGTTGAGTGGATTAGATGAATTGATTGATTGATTGCTTGGTTAATGAATTACTTGATTGATTAATTGCTTGGTTGATGAATTACTTGATTGATTATTGCTTGGTTGATGAATTACTTGATTGATTAATTGCTTGATGATCGATTGATTTGATGGATAGAATGGGATGGGGATGAATGGGGTATGTGTGTATGATTGTATGTGTGTATGATTGTATGTGTGTATGATTGTATGTGATGTATGATTGTATGTTAATGATTGTATGATGGTGTGATGTATATATATTGTATTAGTTGTATAGTTGTATAGTTGTATAGTTGTATAGTTGTATAGTATGTATGATGTACAATGGATGTATGATTGTATGGTTTTGGTAGTTTGTTGGTTCTTTGGTTTGTTTACAGGTTTTGAAAGAGTGGGTGAATGGGTGAGTGGGTGAGTGGTGAGTGACGTGAGTGGGTGAATGTGTAAGTGGGTGAATAGGTAAGTGGATGAGGTAATAAGAGGGAGAGAGAAAGAGAGAGAGGGATTCTGAAAGAGGAAGGGGAAGAGGAAGAGGAAGAGTAAGAGGGATGAATCAATAAAGTTGTGATAGTGTGTAGTGTAGTGTAGTGTAGTGTAGTGTAGTGTAGTGTAGTGTGTGTAGTGTATGTATGTAGTGTAGTGTAGTGTAGTGTAGTAATATAGTGTATAGTGTAGTGTAGTGTGTGTAGTGTTAGTGTTAGTATAATGTGTATAGTGTAGTGTAGTGTAGTATAGTATTAGTAGTATAGTAAGTTAGTAAGTAGTATAGTATTAGTATTGTGTTATGTTGGTTGTATTATTGTATGTAGTATAGTGAATATAGTAAATAGATAAAGATAAAAATGGTAATTAACTAAAAGAGATGTATAGGTGCATCGGGTAGTTGTTATAAGTTAGATGGAATGATGTATAAGTGGGAGGTTAAGTGTGAGTATAAGTATATAAATATATAAATAAATGAATAAATAAATGAATGAATGAATTAAATATAAATATAAGTGTAAGTGTAAATGTATATATGGCATCCTACCGCAAATGGGGACTCGGGTACTCTATAGCGGAGCCTCCAGAACTTCGCCTCCCTCGTACGCTGCTCCACCGGCTTCTAGCCGCCCGAACGGCTCATGGCGACTTCGCCGCAATACCATAGAAGATTCGGCCACACCGACGCTGAGCTCAACTGCCTTTGCGGATACGCGAAAACTCCTGAGCATCTCGTGTTCTGTGAGATCTCCCAGCGCAAGTTCCATGCCTGGCCGGCCAAGCCGGAACGCCCACCTAGTCGCCCTAAAGAAGGACGGAGGTACATGAGCGCAATACTAGCGCACCCCAAGCTGTTCGAGGATTTTCTCACAGTGACGCAATATTTCGCCATCAACGCCCGCGCACAACAAACGCGCGATCTGACAAGTCCGGGTGGTCCCCAACAGAGCTACGGCTTACCAAGACAAAAACCGCCATTCTTTAACTGCTGTATAGCGATAGGCCGCGCCCTATATAATCAGCGCACGCATCATACAAAGGCACCGCCCTAATGTAAGAACCGGCAAACTAAAGTGCTCCCTATATGCACATACGCCTTCTAAGGACAGCAGCTATACTTAAAGATCTGCTACACTTAAAAGGTAAGCTAGCAAATAAAAAGCGCTAACCTATAAATATGTAGGATTTAGAAGAGAGCGAGCAGGGGACGCTCCTCCAAATGGAGGGAGGAGGACTGCAGGAGTAGCGGGAAACGGCACTGTCTAGGTGTAGGGACTGGAGGACGGGGCGCTAGGAGTACCATCAAGTATAGCAACAGGCTATGCACGGGAGGCGCGCGGGAGGCCCTGCCTCCGTCGCGGGCCCGTCGCCAATACCCTTCGGGAGGTCAGAACTAGCCATTCTATACGGAGACGTTAAACTGTATATAAATAAATAAATAAATAAATGTATATATGTATATATGTATATATATATGTAAAAGTAACAATATATAAGGTAAGGTTAGATTAGTTTAAGGTTAAATGAATTAAGAAAGTAAAGGGAAGAAAAGGTTATATATAGTATAAATAAATAGATTAATTAGTTAATAAATGTATTAATAATATAATATTATTCTCTTTTAAAATTATATAAATTATATAAATTAAATTAATATTATTAATTCGTATTATATTTATTATATAATTATAATTACCTTTTAAAGAACTTAAAAATTCAATCTTTAATCTTAATTATATTTTCTTATTAATAATTTAAAAGAATAAGATAAAAAAAAATAAAAAAATAAAAACAAAAAAAAAGAGAAAAAATGAAAAAAAAAAATAAAAAAAAAAATATAAAAATATAAAAAAGAGGAAAAAGTAAAAAAAAAAGAGAAAAAAAATATAAAAAAATATAAAAAAAAAATAAAAAAAAATAAAAAAGAAAAAAAATAAACAATAAAAAAAAATAAAAAAATAAAAAAATTATAAAAAAAAATAAAAAAAATTATAAAAAAAAATAAAAAAAATAAAAAAAGTAAAAAAAAAATAAAAAAATAAAAAATAAAAAAAAAATAAAAAAAATAAAAAAATAAAAAAAAATAAAAAAAAGTTAAATAAAGTTAAATAAAGTAAAGTAAAGTAAAGTAAAGTAAAGTAAACCAAACCAAACCAAACCAAACCAAAACCAAACCAAACCAAACCAAACCAAACCAAACCAAACTAAAACAAAACAAAACAAAACATAAATAAAAGTATAATAAAAAATAATAAAAAAATATCAATTAATCAATATACAAAATAATAATTATAAAAAACAACCCAAAATAAGTTCACGTTCTAAACTTTAATTTAATTCTAGGTCTATTCATTTATTCATTTCATTTACCTATATCCCCCCCTCTCTTCCACCCCCCCCCCACACCCCCCAGAAAGAAAAAAAAAAGTATTTTTGTGCCCCGAAAAATAATCTAGCTAGTTATTGCTCACGCGCTCGCCTTAGGAGAGGGGGGGGGAAGGGGGGAAGAAAACCAATTGCCGACTGGGCTGGGGTAATAGGAATGAAAGAACGAAAGGCCAGGTAAAAGAAGATATTTGATATTTGAGAGGGATGTTTTTACATCCTAATCTTCCAAGGTTAGGCACGTACTTAGCGAGGTATGCAAGTAGAGATAGATGTAGAGATATCGATATAGACATATCGATATAGACATATCGATATAGTAAATAATCTTGATCTGGGACCTTGTATTCATCGCTTTCTTAATCTGGTTCTTGTCTTGATGCGCTGGATGAATTTATTAGCTCCAGCTATTCTGTTTGTTAGCTTTTTTTAGGAGGCTTTGCTTATAGTGATAGTTGGGTATAGTTATGATTATTTTATACTGATGATGGTGGTGATGATTTGATCCTTTGAGCGTATATTGTCCTATTTGTCGTAGTGGTGATAAAGTTGTAATATGTAGGAGTTGTAGTTGTAGGTAGGTGGTAGGTAGTAGATAATAATAACAATAATAGCAACAATAATAATAATAAGATCGTATTTACTAGGTAGGTTATCGATACCATACCGCAGCAATAGAAAGGGAAGAGTAATATGATTCCAGTCAGTCAGTATAACAGATATATAACATCAACCAAAGATAGTCAGACAGATGGATAGATAGATAGATGTATAAGAACAAATTCCGAATCCAATCCAACTATATTATTTAATCAAAACGCAAGATATCTCAAGGATAATATGTATATATACATCTATCTATCTAATCAGATGTTTCAAGTTTCGATAAAGCAATTGACTGGTAAGGCTGATAAGGAGATGAATAGTTTGGTTTGTTTTGGTTTGGGAAATCCATATAGATGAAGAAGGCTATTTGTATGTTTCGGGTTTTATCTAGATTTTAGATGGAATAACAAAAATAACAATAACCCTCCGTTGAAAATTTAAATGTTACATTTCTTACAAATTTTTAAGCTGGCTTTTTGTTTGCTCTTTTTCGTTTTTTTCTCTTTTATGGGGCCGCCTCATCGTTTAGAGAGTATGGTACCTACCTAGGTATAGTATGAGATGGGGTACAATCCACAAACAATACTGTATATCTTCAAGTTTCAAGGGTATCTATTGATCCAGGAAGGATGCTTATTACTTATTACTTTGAATGGGGGACTCGGACGTTTCAAGGGTCTTTTGAAGTTGGTGCGGAGAGGAGGTGGGTAGGCGGATAGAAGGTGGAATTCAGTAAGTAGGTAATGAGTAACAGCTTGGAAGAGAGAGAGAGAGAGAGAGAGAGAGAGAGTGTGTGTGTGTGTGTGTGTATTCGGTAATATTCTTTTTTGGAGTATGTATACATATCCATATATTTGAATAATGAAATGGGTTGTAATATAGATGAGGAAGAATACGGCAAGGTAGATAAGTATTTATTTCTGGTTGATGGATAATAAATTGAGTACCAACAGTACCAAGAAGATGGAAGATAAGATGGTGCTCCTCCGTGGTGATAATCGTATTGTAAGTACAGAATTAAAGTTGCTGATATATTCCGACGAAACGGACGAGGATGAGTTAAAGGGGAGGAGGGGGGAAGACTCGCAAGCAGAGGAGGGTCATTCAAAAGTTATTGTTGTATCTAATATTGTATGTAGGTAGTTCTTCTTTCTCCCTTCTTCTTTTCTCGAATCCTCTTTTATTTGTAATTGTATTGATATTTGGACTTTCTCTTTCTACTTACTTATATCCTTTTCCCATCCCTTCCCCTCCAGCCCATTCGACGGCAGTCCGTACAGCGACCCCAACCAAGTCCAGCAGCAGCGGGCGAGCAAAGGTTCAGACAGAGCGCGCGCGCAGCATGCGTTTAAGTTTGAAATATGGAGCCCGAGGGGTCGCCCTGAACGAATGATGTCCCATCCCTCTGGGATCAACGACGAAAGAACTGGGTCCGTTGCTTTGGGTCCATGCAAAAGGCTGGCAAGATTGGATATTTTGCTGGTCTGGTGAATGGATGGATGCCAGGCCGGGCGAGGGGCCACTACCTAGGTTACGGAGTACATACTGTACTGTACTGGACTGGACTGGACAGGACAGGAAGAAGTGGAAAAGCGGGGAGAGCAGGCTATCGTGTCGCTTAATTCTTTTAGGTGTCGTGTTAGCGTGGTTTGATCGTCTGGCGTTTTAGTCAGGGTTATGTTTTTGCTGTTGTTGCTACGGTGCGGTATTACTGTATTGCTCTTTTCGTAATTTAGCTTTTGCCTTTTGCCTTTTGCCTTTTGCCTTTTGCCTTTTGCCTTTTGCCTTTTGCCTTTCGGTACTGCAGTCAATTTCTACAGGGGGAAGTGGCAGGGAGGGTAATAAGAGGGGGGTTATTTTTATAGAATTCGTGAAGTAATGGGGAAAGGAAGATTGGAAAGACAGGGATTGAAGGAGGAGGTGAGAGGATGATGGATAGAGGATGATGGGGGCAGAGATGAAATGATGATGATGATAACGAGGTAAAACTTACAAGAGGCATTGAAAAACCAAGGATATACTAGGGAGGTAGCTAATAAATAAGAATCATCAACTAAGCGAATAGGGACTTGACATAGACTAGCCGCGCAATATCGTAATACAGTATTATTATTGCTAAATGAAAATGCTTTTAAAAAACATATCTTCAAGAAATAAACTGCAATGTTCCAAAGGAATTTTCGTAGTTAGGGTAAATCCTTGTATTCGATTAGTGATGATGGTGGTGGTGGCGGTGGTGATGTTGATTATGATGATTATGATGATGATGATGAATGACAAACTTAATGCGGGACAATAATGAGGGGTTGAAGGTTCTGCGCATCAAGTATTTTTTACATAGGTACTCCAAGCTATATTTCCATATGCTATTATCTCTCGCAAGTCTCCCAAGAGACCTAGGATAGATATAATTTGGTGAGAGAGTAGAAGGGGGAGATCGCTCAAAAGGCTTGCTTCTATGATTTTTAATCTACTCTTTGTATTTATACCTACCTGTATACCAACCAATATGAGTATGAATCGAGCATTGGTGCAAATACACATCAGAACCTATTCTATCAAATAGCGAATATCAAATACTGATTAATAGGAGATAATCATTCCACGCTCATGGTAATTTGGTAAAGAGATAGGTTGTTATGTTACACGGATATAATTGTTCAATAATGAATGTGCAATGCAATTCAAAGTAAAGTAAAGCAAACCAAATCTATCTACTCCTGCTGATTATACTTACCTACCTAGGTAAATACTAGGTAGGTATCTATATAAGAACGGGTAACTACTGTACCCTATATGTCCGTTATACTTTTTTCGAAAGATGAATTGGATTGGATTGAATACATAAGAATTGAAGAAGAAGAAGAAGAAGAAGAAGAAAACAAAGAACAAAGAACAAAGAAAAGAAAAAGAAGCTTCCCTTTTTTCTCTTTCGGTTATTTGATATGTATTTTGATTGATGATTGAGTGAGCGAGTGAGTGAGTGAGTATTCATCGAGGTTGTATTATTATCAATACTTGAGATATGATATGATATGATGCTATAATATCATATAAAATGATTGATGTCATTAATGATTTCCAAGTTGGATATTAATAAAAAGTTTAGTAAATACGGAGTAAATGAATGAACGAATGATATTTTCCATCACCAACCCAGCCTACATACATACATACATACAGATAGGCATGTATTACCGAAAACCCTTTTCTTTCAAGTAATAAACAACCTAGATACTACCTAGTATATATCTGCCCACAGAACGAATGTACGTAGGGAGGGAGGCATGTACGACCTGGATCGAGAAATCCACATAATTGGTCAGGTTCCTGCCACTTGGACGATGCTATTCATCATTTTAAGTCATCTTGGTTCTCTACAGGGCAATAATGGGCATGAATCAAACGTTCTTTGAGTTTTATAAGTTGGATTTAGATCGCGTGAGGTAAGGTAAGGCAAGGTTAGGTTGGACGAAATCAAGCTATTCCTTCAACCCGGTACTTAGTACAGTAAGCATACTGTGAGTGAGTGCCCAGGTGAATACAGTACTTCTCAATCAATTCTAGTCGAGGACATTAACCCATAGGTAGGTATTTAATAGCATATATTTGGTGTTTCTTTGTGAATTTTGAGGAAGAAGATGAAAGGGGTGTTTATCTATCTTGGTATCTAGGTACTCTGTATACACATGGACAAAGTCAAGAACGCATGATGATTTTAATTTTTGGTCCCTTTTTTAGTCGGTTAGAATCTTTCAAGGGAACCCTAGAGCCTTATAATAAAGCTTCATTTAATATGATATTTAATAATAAAATAAAATAAAAAAAATAAAATAAAATAAAATAAAATAAAATAAATAAAATAAAATAAAATAAAATAAAAAAAATAAATAATAATAAAAAAAATAAAATAAAATAAAATAAAATAAATAAAATAAATAAAATAAAATAAAATAAAATAAAATAAATAAAATAAAATAAAATAAAATAAAATAAAATAAAATAAAATAAATAAATAAAATAAAATAAAATAAAATAAAATAAATAAAATAAAATAAAATAAAATAAAATAAAATAAAATAAAATAAAATAAAATAAAATAAAATAAAATAAAATAAAATAAAATAAAATAAAATAGGTACGGATTGGTCTATATAAATCTAATGAATAGAATTTATTATTAAAATTCGATTTTTCTATAAATTAAGAGTAAAAGTTTACTAAATATCACTTCAAACTAACTACAAGGTCAAAATCTAATTTATGCAAAGGATTTTAGCTATTTAAATAAAGCCTTTTAGGGAAGATCTATCATTTAACGTTTATTCTAGAGGGGATAGTATGTAATCAAAATAATAATAATGGAGATCCACTTAAAACGGATCATGGGATCACTTCTAATCTAATGCCTCTAGCACGCGCCATTATAAAGTCTGAGCATTTCTTTAGTAATTCCGTAATTCCATAAATCCATAATTTCATAACTCCATTGATGAGGAGGAGAGTACATACAATAAAAATACAGTCATGTTATTTATTATGTAGTAGCGTATTCATGCCAGTCCTGCATCTCCCTCTATGGCAGAAAATTAGTGTCAAAGAGGACCCGTGACATGTCCCAAAACAGTTCGAAATGCATAAGCGTATCGCCATTCGATACGTTACTTAAAAGATCGCCCTAGACGTCGTCCTTTCAATACGTTGATGGTGGAACTCCTGGAAAAGGAGCTGAAGCTTGTTGCCTCTTTGAGTGCATGGTGCATGGAGATATCATGGGAGCACATATATAAAGAAAGGCAAGAAGTCCCATCCAGTGGGTAGAGAGATGAAGGTACAGCATGATAATGTAGCAGTACATGAGAATCATATGTCGCTCTCTCCGTCTGCTCCGTCTTCCGGGTGATTTTATGGGAAAAAAAAAACATGTCATGATCGTTCTTCTACATTCTAAAAGGAGCCTTCGATAAGGATATCAGATCATCCCAAGCGCCCCAAGTATCCATGATGAGTCTGGCTTGATGAGAGCATCCGAAAGGAGCCTCATAGCCACGATACTACACATGGAAATGTCGATTCCCATCATCCCGTCTCATTGAAAATGGTGCCTCAGGGTATCTTGTGTCTTTCCGCCGTCGGCAGCCTGCCGTATTGATATATCAACGGTACGAGTTACACCCGTACAGAGAATACACTGCTTCATCTGGATGTCGTAGTCAGTATGGGTACCCGGCTCTTGGCGCTGAAACGACGGGTATTTTGCATCCTTTTCGAGTCCATCGACCTCCCGGTGAGACGAAAGAGTAAGATCCATTTGCCTCGTGAGCCCCCTCTCCGGGAAACAATCAAGGACATTCCTGGATAGAAAGAAGGCTCGAATTTGTGGTATGAAGTACAGAACAATCTATTTCACCTCGTCGTCGCCTACTATATCTGATGCCATGTAATTTCACCTAGGAATGGTTACTCTTTGCCCTACAATAAAAGTCTCCTTCACCAGTCGGGTTGAATGCTTTGGGACGCATATGGTCATTCTTGGAGTACAATGCACGGTCCAAATGACAAAGACTCCGGTTAGGATTGGCTTCGAATCTCTTCATTGAAAGTCGTACTCGGTACCTATTCAGTACGGGAAATAGCAAGTGGACTGCAGGTAATTTAGACATAGTTACATTCAGGTAAGACTTTATGAAAAGCACGAATCATGAATTGATTCTGTTTATCTCAATCAAGTCACCAAGTACTGGCAACCCGGTCCCTGGCTTAGCCAAGATTTCAAGAATCCCTCTTCAAGTACTAGGTAGGTAGGTAGGTATTCAAAGGCATTACTGGTGGCCGTCTCATCATTAGTGTTATTTCTAGTAGATATGCTAGATATACCTTTTTTTTACCTTTATCAATGAAGAATGACTTGTTAGGGTTATGACCTTTCGCTCCCTTTGTGCCGATTTCAATGAAGCCATTGATACTTTAACCGACAGACAGACAGACATGCATACTCATTAGTCTCTAATATATCCTCAAAAAGTTACCAATGTAGGTAGACCAGTATCTTGAAGTACCGTACCAATTATTACCAACAGAAAGGTTACTAGAACACTAATAAACACACCCCTTATCCCGACGTTTTGTCAAGACTCGTGTCCGCTCATGGCATCAATATGAAAATCCAAAATCAATTTCTTCCCGAGACCCAATAAAAGTAAATACCGCCAATATGGTAATGTCTAAATCCAGGGTTTCCCGTTGAACCTAGCCAATTTCTTGCGTTTCTTCCCGAACCGAGAGGAGTTAGAAAGGTGAAGCCAACAAACCACCAACGCAACGCCGATGTGGGACCCGTTTTATACTTTAATCGGTCACGGGTCCAGGAAAAATCTCCAAAGGAGAATAATCACCGGACGAAAGGATTCCTGATACGAGAGGAATAGAGTAATGGACACAGTACAGCGCATTTGGCAATATCAAATACTTTATCAATACAGGAAAGCTTCCCAGCCACTCGCGCCATACTTCTTAGTTCTACCCGGCAAATCGAAAGAGATTTGAATGACATGTCAATGGAGGAAGAATGAGGGGTGAGGGATGAGTGATGATGATGAGAAATATCGATAGCCGATCACCCAAGGTTACTCAAATTCAGGTACATATCAATTGGGAATCTTGAAAGCTTCAAACTTCATCAAACAAGTTTACACTAAACACCATATAACACACCACATATACACACATACAGATAGATACACATACAGATACACATACAGACACACATACAGACACACATACAGACATACTACAAACACACATACACACATACACACATACACACATACACACATACACACATACACACATACACACATACACACATACACACATACACACACATACACACATACACACACACACACATACAGGTTTCCCCTTTTTTTTACCTTCACTATCCAAGGTTTCGTTTACTTTTCATTTCCTCTTTTTCCTCATTCATTGACTTGCCTTGCCCTTGTTCCCCCACTACTAAGGTTATTGACCATGTCCAAAAAAACACTAGCGCATTCAAGCGTTGGCCTCGTGACCTTTTTTCCGAGGTTCCCCTCTTAATGCCCTGCCTTCAAAGCTTCAGAGTGCAGACTCCATAAAATTTCCAATTTATTAATCCTGACATCACTCCACCAATTCAATCATGCTACCGAGATCCTGGTCCATCTTTGACATCGTCGAGGTGAGTGTTGGAGTCAAAAGCCATCATTATCAATCATCAAGTGATTACAACGGCTTGGCAAGTTACGGGCGTAAGGGTAAGAGGATGAGAACGAGAAAGTCAAAGTCGAAAAATTGGAATTGTAGATTAGCAGGGTTAAGAATCGTATCATTCAAATCACTCTTCATGTCAAAAGATCTAGATCTAGATTCAACTAGAACATGTTCCTTTTCTGGTTGATCACGGAATATTTCACTCATGGCTTACCTTACTACAGTCCTGTACTCAGATGGTAGGTACTCAGCAAAAAGGCTCGGGAGATGAAACCGTGAACTGTTCCTTGTATCTTTCTTGGATTCCTTCCAGGACGGAGATCACAAAGCTATTCAAGTACAGTAACTAACTAACCAACTATTTAAGCCCTGTAAAGCAGATTGCCGTGTGTGTGTGTGTGTGTGTATGTGTATATATGTATGTATGTATGCATGTGTGTGAGTGTGTGAGTGTGTGAGTGTGTGTGTAGATGTGTGTGCGACCCTGACTACACAGAAAAAGGATATGCAGGTGCTCATGAATTTAAAGCTGACAGGCATCTGTTGTGATACCATCAGGGGCAAGAAAAAGCGACACTCCAAGAGGAGAGCACATGAAGGTATGGGTCCAGTGACAGAGAAAATGCATTACAGCTGCAGATATATATGGCGATGATTACTTGACGAACTCTGAGCAGAGGATAGTTGTGCAACTCACAACCTTGCCTCGCACAGCGTCGACGAATAGACGGCATGAATAAATGCATCCTCCTGTGAAGATGGGTTCGATGGGTATGTATTGATTAAGCCATGGCCATTCAAAGTACCATGCTTGAGATGAGTTTGTTTATTGCATGGCCACAAACTTCTCACGCATATCCAATCAGGATGGAATGATTTAGGCTTCATGATCAAGATCTACCACCCATCTTGCAACTGACGGCCATCAATTAAGTTAAGTTAACTACGTACAGGCGCGATTAGAGGGGCTTAATATCGAGGTGCCTAGTTGAACGTTTTATTATATCACAGCAGAATATCTACAAGTACTGGTTAGTGATGAGTGGTGAGTGGTGAGTGTAGTGACGACATCATACATTTTATTTCCGAATCAACTTGACGTTAATATTAACGGTTTCGTCAGTTCAGGGTTGAAAGCGGAAAAGAACGATGGATGGATGGATGAATTGATGAAGGGAGGGAATATCATTTTCTCTCTTTTTTGGAAAGGTTGACCCCTTCATCTTCATGATGATGAGAGCGGGGTAAAGGAGGTTAAAACCTCATTAATGAAAGAAAGCCAACTTTTTATAGTATAGTAGAAATCTATTGATCTTCTCTCTCTCTCTCTCCCTCCCTCTCTCTCTCTCTCTGTCTCTCTCCCTCTCTCCCTCTCCCCTCTCCCTCTCTCCCTCTCTCCCTCTCCCCTCTCCCCCTCTCCCCTCTCCCCCTCTCCCCCTCTCCCTCTCTCCCTCTCTCCCCTCTCTCTCCCCTCTCTCTCCCTCTCCCTCCCTTCGTTAATGATTAGTAAATACCTTCAGAAAAACAAACAAACAAAAAAGTACTATGATGATATTAACCCATTTACCACCTACCTAGAGTATATCTTGATTCGCTTCTATTGTTGATATCTACTACCCAGGTAGGTAAAGGTAAAGCATTACAATCATACTTACTTATTAGTCTTTATGATTGAAGCTTGAAATTATCATATATCACAATTCGATAGAATTAGATGCAGAAAAATAGAAATCCTTTTCAATAAACTTCATCTCCGATTGGTCGATATTCTTCATCAAATATAGTTCTACTGACCATGATTACAACCTTCCTTCTTCATCATTACTACTGTATTAAACTTCTTCAAACTATTACAGTGTCGTATTATATTGTAGTATCATATTACATGATCAACATGAACCTTGTTTGAAGATTAACTTTTTTTTTGTTTGACGTTCACGTTGTCGTCGACCTCGCCACCACAGTTGCATATATCATCACATCCAGTACTGTATTTCTGTATCTGCAATCAGCATCGCCACACTTCAATTTTCCAATCAAAATCTTTCCACATCTCAAACCCGAGCTCCCCTTGAAAAAACACAAAGATCGCATCTGTATCCGAGGTCGCCTATATCAAGCGGTAATCATCCTCACCTTGTATCCTAATATAGTGCCCTGCATCTGACACAGGAAGATCAATCCATAGATGAGAAAGACCGTGCACACCCATGGATCCCGTACAACTCCTTCATCGGGTTCACCCTCTACCCTCCCGCATATCTTACCAGACTTTCCGTACCGGTAAAATGCTTCAGCATTCTGTATAAGTTTGTACGAATCTGCAATCTCTGCAATAAGCCACAAGGATTGATCTTACTGCAGCCCAAGATTTATGCCTTTGCTAGCTCTTTCTATATGTTTTCTCTTCGCTTGCCGCGCCTTGGGCTTCCTCTTTAAAACTATGTGGCTGCAAACAACCCAGAGATATATCACGTGGAGAGTTATCTATTTGAGATTGTGGGTTTTCTTTACTGCATTGAAGTATCGATGGCGTATCTTGTCCTCCACTTCTCGATACAGCCAAATGGTTAGCCTACCAATTGTATCGGGGCAACTGATCCATATCAACTTGGTCACTTCAGTAAGCACGCCATAGAAGATACCTTTCATGCCGGCATATTCCTATCCAGAGATCGTCAAGACTTGACGATTTTCTCTTCGCGCCTGCACATTCCTTGTATGCGGATTTTGCCCTTGTCCCTGGTGCCTGCCCTCATTTATCTACCATACCAATTTGAACCAACCGCCTTTGGGCCTGGCTCTTTAGAGAAGTCTCTCTCAAACGCTGATGGACCTGTCGTTATTATCCATGTCCCGAGATTAGGGCATGCTCCACTATACTCCACCGTCTATAAGCTTATCGTTATCGTGCCACGCTCTCCCTCGAGGCTTGTCAAAGTCAAGCCTTCAACAAAAGTTTCACCTCCTCTCCCAGTGCTCCACTCGCTCCCCTCGCCAACGTCCAAACCGTTCATCACATGATCGAAGAGCCATGCGACTGGGTGCCGTGCCGTACCCGCACCTCTCTTCTCGCTCTGCTTCATCTGGGACTTATCGTCGCACCAATTCACCCGACTGCTGTGCTGTGCCGCCCCTTGCTGTGTTGCGAATTCGATCGCGGGTCGATCCTGGTTTCGTTGCCGTTGCTTACGTATCACCTTGATGGTGTTTCGACCATCTGGCATGTGAACGATGTCGATTCTGAGATATATATGCTACACGATCATGTAAATATTACAGCTCGCGTCACACACTTCAGTATTTAGATGTCAGTATCATGCAAAGGAGCACTATTAGCTTCTGGTGATGTTTGGAGGAAACCTCATATGCCACTGCACTCTCGGCAGAAATTCCACATACGGTCTGCATACTCGTCTAGTGTGCAAGTTAGATCAAACTAGAACCTCAATCTTGGGTTCTTCGCTCACACCTAGTATTTTGCGGACAACTCCATCGTTAGTGGCATAGTGCTACCGTGCACCTCCCCTTACCTTACCTCACGCATTACACTATGTTTTCAAGATACTGTGTCATTGTGCATGTAATTATATTGAATCATTGTATCGTAACGATAGATAAATAGATAGATAGAAAACTAGAAAGTTAGAATAATGAACAAACACTCGCTACTCAGTAGATCCATAGTCTTCCTCCTAATATAATCTAATCCCCAAGTTCCTCTCTCCCTCTCTATATTGCAAGAACGTGACGCTTTAATTGATCATCATCATCATCATCACTCGTCCCTTCGGGTATATAACAATTGGTCCCTACCTACCTACCTACCTACCTATCTTAGACCATCAGCACGATATCCTTCTTGGATTTAATATTTCTACTGATAGTTATACTTATACTTATACTTATATCATACTTATATACTATACTCTACATTCTGCATCCTGCGTCATGCATTCGATATCTGTCATTTTATATGTAGGACCTTGAACTATGAACCGACTAAGCATGAACTAAGCAAAATCCAAATCCAGATCAAGTATGTATGTATATATGCATGTACGTACCAAAAAGAAAAACGCGGATTAGATCGCAGGTTGTTTATACGGTTGTGGACTTTGGACAATTTGTGTTTTGGGGTGGTTGGAGGGGTAGTGGTTGGTTAGAGGGCTTGGGTTGGGTTTGGGTTGTAGGAGAGGGTGAAGGGATGAGGTGGGGGGAAAGATAATGAGGGCTGGGTGTTTGTATATTAGGAGATTAATGCGGGAGTTGCATGTGTTTTTTTATTGTTTGTTTTTGTTTTTGTTTTTGTTGTTGTTGTTGTTGTTGTTGTTGTTGTTGTTGTTGTTGTTGTTTGTTTTGGATAGATGAGAGAATAGGGGTATTTTTTTTCGCTTGGGATGAGGGGGAAGTGGTGGATGGCGATTTGGCGGTTTGTTTGAGGAGGGAAGGGAAAGGGGTGGGATAGGAATAGGACTCTGTGTGTGCTGTGTTGTATTGCTATATTAGGCGATGATTTATTTTATTGTGCTGTACTTTTTATTGTGTATCGTTGTTTTGTTTGTAGGATATGAATATGGGTGGATGGGGGCTGTGAGCTTGAGGTTGTTGGAGTGGGAATCTTGGAGATTTGAAGGTTTAATGAAGGGTTGGTAGGATTTTGAGTGGGAGGTTGAAAGTTAAGGGGTGGTTTTAGAGTTGAGTTGGGGCTTGGAGGTTTGAATAGAAGATTTGTGGAATACTGGTTGGAATATTGGTTGGAGTTTGGGGTTTGGTTTGGGTCAAGGGGTGGCTATTGGTAGTAAGGGGATGGTGGTGGAATTGGATTTGAGTTCGATTCGGATAGATACGATATACGCAGTGACCAGAGTGTGATCAGGCCCGGGAGCCAGAAGCCCAGTCTGGCATTCATCCGCAAGCACCTCTTAAGATTGTTAACTGATTACTCATGATGGTTTGTTCATCAGGGTCTTTGAATTCCAGATTCCAAGTTTGGGGGTTGGAGTTGGTCTATTGTTTAGAAGTACTGATTGTTCGATTATTGTCTCTTTTTTTCTTGATATGATAGTATCATGAGTTTTTTTGATGTAGATATTTCTTGGTAATAAGGATCAATGTGTATTTATGTTTTATATTGAATATATAAATGGAGAAAGGAGGCGGGAAATTGGAAACGGAAATGGTAAGCCCTTGAGACTTTAGAGACTCTCGCTCTCGAATCTTCATAAAAGATGTTTCATCTTGGGAGAGAGAGGGAGAAATGTGTAAATAAGCTGGAAGTGATATTTTATGTGAGGATGGAGAGTTGACTTCAAGCTTAAGGGTTGTGCCTATGGGTATCTGATATCTTAGGATTAACGCTTGGTGTTGAGGGAGGTATAGGATGGATATTGAATTGAGAATTGAGATGGAGATAGATGGAGGGTGAATTTGAGAATAGGGGGTTCTTGTATGAATTTGCGATTAGCGAGCCCCTAGGGTACCAGAAATATGGCATATTGCCATATTTCTGGTACCCTAGGGAGGTTGTTTAGGGTCTTGGGGTGATAGAGGTGATGTGATCTACAGTGTAGTTGGTATTGAAATGATGGATGAAGATTGGATGAGTTGAATAGTTTGGAGGGTGCTGGTTGGGTGTTGGGATGGGGTGTGATTTGCAGAGTTTGCAAAGGGAGAGATTGCTGATAGGATTGCTAGATGTGGAAGCTTAAGGGAAGGGGTTTGATGTCTTTTTATAGCTGTTGTAAGAGGATTGGTGAGAGGAGTGGCTCATGGGTTTGCGGATGGAGTACGGAGTTGAATGTTAGATGTTAGTGGCAGGTTTTGGAATGATTGACTGTTGCGACTTGAGCTTGGATTCGATGGTGCTGGTGGACGGTTGAATTTGGCTCTTTCTGTATACACATGTGTGTGCTAATATCACTATGTATACGCCTATATATACTCATATGAATCCTCCTGTTGACTTCCTATCTTCAAGTACACAACCAATCATCTTTGACTAGATTTCCCAGATCATAGCCCCTTGTTTGTAAACTGTTTATGTGATAGGCTTTTTCAGTATTCAGTTAGCTAGAGTTAAGTTCCTGATCCAATAAGTTGTTCTATTTTAAAGTTAAATAATAAGAGCTATATTGTAATACAACATGTAGATGAAGTTGATATCCTAAAAATCTAACATGCCAGAACGTTATCCGAGCCGAGCTTGAGGAGGGGTTACCACATGACTTTATTACGTCAGCACAGTACTCCGTCATTTGTTCATGCCTGAAATTATGCCTTACCAAGTTTAGAGCTCTTTCAAGAAAAAGTTCAGTCGCATCAACCTCGAAAGTATTTTTGACCATCATTTTGAAGGCTTGCAATCACCAACCACAAATTCCTTCTGATCCGACATTCATTCTTTCGCCTACCCTGATACCACTTCATCCTCTCAGTGTTATCATTTTATAGAAAAAAATGTCGTTGATTGCGCTAGATAAGGAATCGCCTTTGGGCTTCCTTTTCAACAATGCTGTAGCCGGGGCTTTGTCAAATTCATATAACACTTTCCAAGAGAAGAGGAAGCGCTGGGTCTTGCAAATCCTGGAACAGTCGAAAACATTGCTAGAGAGGGTTCAACGCGATGTTTTTCTTAACAACTACACATTCTCTGGACTGAGGGCGATCTTACCAAGCCATTCAGTATGGCACCTTTATTCCAAGTCTCCCATGCATTCTCTATGGGGTCTCAAGGTCTGCCACCTTACACATTCGGAGCGTTGTTTGGAACAAACAAGGTGAGTAACGGCTTGATAACAATGTTCTCATTCTTTTATCCGAGGCTTTTGTCATGAATACAAGAATTGAAGCTGATGGTGTGATTGCTAGATCTTCATGCAAGGAAACATGGACAATGAAGGGCAACTCACCACTCGATTCAACTACCGATGGACCCCATCATTCGTTACCAAGACTCAGCTTCAAGTCGCCCTGGTCAAGCTATGATGCAATTAGACAACGAGTATACCGACAAGACTTTACAGCCTCAATCAAATCCCTTAACCCCTCGATACTTGATGGAGGATTCACCGGTATCTTTATTGGTCAATACTTACAATCTGTTACCCCAAACCTTGCTTTGGGTTTGGAGGCTGTCTGGCAGCGAGCAGCTATGAACCAAGGTCCCGAAACGCCGTATCATACTGCGCCAAATACAAGGGTAGCGATTGGATCGCCAGCGCTCAATTACAAGCACAAGGGCTGTTAACACATCTTTCTGGAGAAGATGACAGATAAGGTTGAAGCTGGTGTAACCTTAACTTGCAATTCGCGGGGTTGTCTGAGCTGGTATGATGGGAGGCCTATCAGAAAGGAGGGTGTCACAACTGTTGGTGCAAATATGACTTCAGAATGTCTACTTTCAGAGCTCAAGTTGACTCAACTGGAAAGTTGAGCTGCTTACTAGAGAGAGTTGCACACCTGTGCAACTTACCTTTGCCGCTGAGATGGACCACTACAAGGTATATAGTCTTTCATTCCCAAATTTACCTTCTCTACTAATTAATTTTATAGCAAGCAGCAAAGATTGGAGTCGCAGTTTCTATTGAATCTGGTGACGAAGAGGTCGAACAACAAGCAATGGCCGTCGGTGGTGCCCCACCTCAAATCCCATTTTAAAGATATGTGATTAGACGCATGCTTCTCAAAGCGCATCCTCCACTCCAAAACTTATCGAATTTTAATGCCATGACACAAAACCCTTACGAACAAGAACCTGTATACCGATTAGCCACCTAACTCATCTACATAACGGACTCTTTCTGCTATGTCAGGCCTATACAAAAAGCTACTTCATTTCTTTTGAGACGTCTCACTATCATCATGAACCTTGTTTCTTTCTACCACTAAAGAAAGAGGTACATTTTCTGCATACATACCCGAGACAAAAATATGATGAATCCAACCCTTTTTTCCTTTTCTTCTACCATATCATAGACTTTTCTATACCTCTTGTTCTCGGGATTTGCGTGTGTTGGAACAGCATATCTGGAATTGATTTGGGATGCAAAGGCATTGCGAGTGCTTTTGTTTATGATGCGGTTAGTCTGACATGGAAATGGGTTGGACGATGCATGAGATATCATGAAGAATATTTTATATGAGAATGGTGCTTATTATTAATAGTAAATCGTTTTGCAGCGATGATGACGGGAGAAGGGCATGATAGTATTGTTACTGAGATACCTAACTGTGTATAAAAGAAGGATATATTGAATGTCCATGAAAATGAAAGTGTTTGTCTTGTTGTATATGATGTTACCTATATAGGTGAAGTAAAATTTGAATATCCTTACTCAGATAGGTAGGTAGGTAGGTAGGTATCTAATATCTTGTTACTCTACAAGTAGCTATCTTTATAAATTTTGATATCTTTAATAATCATCCCTAATATCTTTAATATCCTTGATATCTTCAATACCTTAACACCCTTGATATCTTGAATAATTATCCTTAATATCCTTAATATCTTTAATATGCTTAAGTTAATATCGCTAGTATCTCTAATCCTTTACTCTCTTATTAATAATTTACTTATGAGTTATTTTATACCATAAATACCTAATGAGGCGTTCATTACATAATCAACTCGAAGCTAGAAACTTTAAACCCACTTCAACCTGTGCACCTGAACGAATTTTTCCCATAATAAACAGTTTTGATTGGTCAAATCAAATCAAATCAAAATTATTGATTGACTAGTATGTTGTAAATAAAAGAGATATGCTATCAGGGTGGGGCCGATATGCTGTATACATATGGCCCCCTTGATGACTAAGCTGGTTTACTAAGCTAAAATCCTAAGTGTTTGTTACATTGACTAAACATTTATCACCACTTTCGTACTTTCGTACTTTCGTACTTATCTATAATCTTAGCTTCATCTAATCGTATTAAGCCAAGCAACATCAAAACTGCTTTTTATATCCTCAACCTTTCAAGAATTTTTACACAACAATTGAAAATTATGAGATTTGCTTGTTGATCTTACCAGGAGACGTGAAAGGGCACAAAGAGTAAAGAGTAAAGGATTTTTGACTTTGGTATTCATTCCATATTGAAACTACCAAGCTCCGAGAAAGTTTTGGAGGGAGTCCGGGTTTATTTTAATTGAGCCGTTGTGAAACAGAACAAAGTTAACTCTACCTCGATACTCAATACTCTACTCCGCCCTCATCCATCTACGATTCATCTCACTTACCTTCTTTTCTTCTTCCATCGTCATAAGATATCAAAGAGGATTCGAACAAGGTAAGCATAAGGAAGGGTGCCTCGATACTATACAATACAAGGGATAGAACCTCAAAGTCACGGGTCATCGAAGGAAAGCAAGTTGAAGTAACAAGCAAGCAGCAGTCACGGGTTGTGGTGATTTGAAAATAATCAAGAGGGTTGGAGTTCAAACCACTCATAAGGAATTTCTGGTGAAGAATTGCTTTTCCGAAAACAACCTTGTTGGGAATTGAGGAAGATGGATACTTTTATTGTGAGTGGTAAATTTTTTGGTTATTCTTTTAACCCCTTCGTTAACTCTAGACATCAAGGCATGGTGATTTTTCCATGTATATCTAAAATTTCTTTGCTCTCTTTCTGCTTTGAATTTTCTTTCAACAATAATCAAAAATTATATCATGGCTTCTTCAAAGCCCAGCTTGCTGCAATTCCCTCCGTTCGGCCCACGGCGGTCGATTAGTACCATCATGAGAGAGTTGGAACTTGTTGAATCACTGTTTTGCAGAATCTGACGAAGAACTTAGGACAGCGGAGATCGTGGCGAATTCTCCTCGCTTTCGTCGAAGATCTTCAACATTCATCGATGGCGTTCATGATTTGCAGATGAGAAGGCAACCATGGCACCGGCTCAGTTACTCAACTGAGTCGGGTAGACTCTTTCATTCTGGAAAGATCGCTATTGTTTTAGTTGGTCTTCCTGCCCGTGGAAAGACGTAAGTTATTTTCCCCATATTGACGTGTTAGATCTAGTGGTACTAATTGACTCTTGGGCAGCCATATCTCTGTATCCCTTTCTCGTTATTTACAATGGTAAGATTCGATCTCAGCTTTGATCTGTCTTCTTGCTGATTCCTCTAGGTTGGGTGTGAAGACAAGAATCTTCCACTTGGGAGATTATCGACGCGCAACAATGGTCCAGGTCAAGAAGTTCCTGATGATTATTCTTCATCACGCATCTGCGGCTTCAGTGATGCTTCGACAGAAAATACTCAAAAAATGTCGTGAAATATCTATGCTTGGCTCAATCATGAAATGGTCAAGTTGCCATCTATGATGCTGTTAATCCTCTCTTGGTGACGTG
This sequence comes from Monilinia fructigena, assembly GCA_003260565.1. Lineage (NCBI taxonomy): Eukaryota > Fungi > Ascomycota > Leotiomycetes > Helotiales > Sclerotiniaceae > Monilinia > Monilinia fructigena. The sequence continues at coordinate 443,841 of QKRW01000036.1, forward strand.
GATCTCTTGCAAAAGAGTTTGCCAAGCATGATGTGCAGGTATGTGCCATGCAAGTTGATTACTGTTGTAGCGTAGCTAAAAACATTCTAGACCTTGTCCTCGAATCATATTCACAGACGAAAAGATTCTACAAGAGAATGCTCGAAGCGTGAAGATTTCATCCCCTGATGTAAAGTACCTTCCTTCAGAGCGTTGGAAGTATCAGGATGATATAAATTACTTCAATCACAGTTCGTTGGTATGGATCCTGAAGATGCAGCCAAACTCTATCTCAAAAGAATTGACATGAAAATCCCCCACTTCGAAACTATGACCGAGACTGATCTCAATTACGTCAAAATGATCAATGCAGGCGAGCGCATCGAATACAATAACGTCAGCTTTGGTTATCTATCCCATCGAATCGTTTTCTACCTCATGAATCTTCATATCAAAACCCGTCAAACATTCTTCGCTCGCGCCGGTACATCCAGCTTAGATGATTCCTACAAAGCCGATGCATCACTCTCAGATGAGGTCGAGAATACGCCAAGAAGATGTCAGATGCATTACTCAAACACGTGAAGAGGAAAGAGCAGCTTCTATTGCAGCAGGTGGCAGTAATGCACCACTTAAACCATTAACTGTGTGGTCTTCTACTAGAAAGAGAACTGTTGAGACGGCAGAATGTTTAAAAGGAAAGGGATTTAGAGTTAGACAGAGAAGTCAGATGAGTCAGTTGAATCCTGGTATTTGTGAAAAGATGAGTGAGAGAGCTTTGAGAAGATTGTATCCAGAGGAAGTTCGAATGCACGAGTGGATCCTTATCATCATAGTATCCTCGTGCTGAGGTATGTCTTTTCTTCCTTTTCAATTTCATATTCCCATCTTTTTCGCGATTTGACCGCTGTTTTGAATGACTGAATACTGATGTAAAAATAGTCATACCATGATCTCGCAGTCGTATGGAACTATCATTTTGGAACTCGAGAGAGAAAAAAATGATCTTTTGATCATCGCTCATGAATCAGTTTTGAGAGTTCTTTATGGATATCTATGGCTTGTGAGCTATGAATATTCCTACACTAAATTTCCTAGAAATGAAATTATTGAGGTATTTATTATTTCAACCTCCCCTTATTCCTACATGCTTTTATGCTCTCTCCTCTCTGTTTGCCTTTATCTATTGCCCCTATTCTAATACACTCTCCCACAGATCATCCCTGCATCCTACCAAAATGAAGCAAAACGCATCCACATCGAAGGTCTCGCTCCAGAAATTATCCCCGGCTCCCCAGAAGATATCAGAATCCCTGTTCTCCTTCTAGTATTCAAAGTCCATTCTCGGGCATTGGCACGCCTGCGTTAGGTGGTGAAGTGGAGTTGCTTACGCCGTCGCTTGATGAAAAAGTCGAGGCTGCTAGTGAGAGATTGAAGGTGCTTAATCCGTTGGCACAGGACTGATTGCGTACAAAACTGAGTGGAAGGGAAGATTGATTTTTGCAGCTGGTTTTTTCTTTTGAGATGCAGATGCGAGATGCGAGATACAAGATAAGAATGCAGATATCAGATGAGCGACAATGGATAATAGGAGAGCTTTCTTTGCATTGCATCACGTTAGGGTTTAAGATGGTTCATACAGAATACTATGGAATGGTGAAGATGGGAACGAACGAATAAATAATGCGCAGATAGCCTTACTCTTAGGGATGAATCAAGTGAAGTGAAACTGCGAATGTGTTGCATCGGTACCTGTATTCCTTCCTCTCAGACTAGCATATGAACTAATATCGAGCTGTAATGATATTGATACTATGATATCAGAATCCCGTAGTTGGAGCTCGTGCGTGATTATGAGGAATGTTCTCTCTTCTATTTTTTTGGAGGTATTAGATGTGTGGAGTCTACGTGTGAGCGCTGATGTCACGTTGATGTTAAGTTATGGGAATGGTAGGTGGAATCGGGGGAGGGGAGATAAGAGTATGATGCGATATTTTCTAATTCTCACCGTCTTGCTGCGGTACATGGAATTTATTGAGGATATCTCTACTTGTTTATTATATATTGTGTTTAGGGCTGGGTGGAAGTTGGGGTTGGGGTTTGGGTTTCGGTTCGGAGTTAGGAAGTGAGCTTTTTTGAACCAGGAAATGATTCTTTTCAAATGATTGTTTATATTGTGAGATCGAAGAGGATGATAGTTTTCGATTTTCTGACGGAAGAGTCCAGAGACTTAGTCGATGTCCTGATTATGAAAAGTGGCTTTGATATAGTAATTGGTAATTGCGGAAACTTTAATGTCTATATTTGTTTTCGAAGGAGTACACTTTGGGTACTCGATGCTTAATTCAAGGTCTGGGTACTGTATGCCTCACTATTGATGAAAATTCAATAGTGAGAAGTAACTTGACCAAGAAACTGGGCAGTAACGATATAAAGTCTCAAGTAACACAAGGTTTCAGATTAGCCGATGCAGAATATGGCGTTAAAGGTTTTACTTCGGAGGGTAGCGCTGTTTATTATCCAACGTACCAAATATGGGTGAAATTGGCTCGAGTGCGGTCATGACACCAAAAGATAGACACTTAAGATAGTGGAAGTAGGCCATGTAAGTGTATCTATCTCAGCATATTGGCACAAGTCCGTAGAAGTCTTGTCGGGCTGCCGAGGCTGGTGCGGATGAGGGAGGGGGTTAATTTTAGAAATGCGAAGAGCCGGCATTTGCACGCTTTAAAACAGCCAAGCTTTAGACACACTGCATATTAATTACTTTGAGTGGTAGGTGTTGTTGATGATATGAGAAGAAACATATTTACAGAACAGCCCATTCCCCCCCAAAAATGTCGCCACTATATTCTATTGAATAATACATGAGTCACTACCATATACTGCTTAACAACCTTCAAGTTTGCAATTCACGCTACCTCTGTCATAGCTAGCAAAGGAATCAATCAGATAGGCTCAAAAGACTACACAGACTCGTGGGGCTTATATTGGATCCCGATGCATAGCAAGGCAGCTTATATATTGTCCAATCCGATGCTTATATCCAGTCACACTTATGATCATGCTCGTATTTAGCCTTCTCACACTTTTCGTTAGTGTTACCATTAATATTTCCCGTGTTCGATATATAGGCCAATATAATGGTATATATAACTTCTTTTGAAAATAAATTATATAAATATTGAATTCTATATTACTGAAAATATTTCATATTATAATAATACTCAATACTATCAGGAATCTAATGAAATACTGGAATTTAATCTAAAATACTTATTCCATATCTTAATTAGGCTTAAAAATAGCATTTCAAATCGAAATTCAGTTATTTCAATATATTTCTGATAGTATTGAAATTCGTGATATTTATTAAAGTACATGTAGTTTTATATTACATAGACAAAATTAAATAACTAAGAATCCAATATTAGCCACCGTTTCACTGGCGTATACTAATAGTGACACTGCTTTTGGTACTACTGCGTAGGGCGTTTCGAAATAATACTATTTTCTATATGGTATTCTAGACTTTGGTTCTCTACTATAATCTCTTTAGTGGAAACGTGGAAAGCATCTCTAATCAACTTATCCTATATATTTGAATTGGTATTACTAATATATCAATGGCCGAATTTCTAGGAATATTTGCGGGTGGTATTGCTATGGCTCAGTTGGAAGGCTCTATTGTGGCCAGCTCTAGAAAAATATACACTTTTTGGGCGAACGTCAAGGATGCCCTTAAGAATGTGACAGATTTGATCACAGAGGTTGAGCGTCTTGGTGCACTATTGCTAGAGTTTTGTGATCAATATAACAATAATGGGCAGAATAATTCTGCCGTTATGGGGGCGATAGTGAAGCACTCGCGATGTGATGAGAGAGCCTGATGAAATACTCCGAAAGATGGAAGAAGGTATGAAAAAATCCAAAGGGAGAGCGGCCAGGCAATGGACAGGGGCGAAGGTGGCTTTGAAAGGTCATATCGTGCAGGATATAACCAATAGATTGGGGAGAGCAAGGTCATTGTTGATATTGGCAAGAATTTTCAATGCTGAGTGAGTCTGTGTGATGAGAATAGTGAGTTTCCAAACTAATATTAGGTAGTATCGTCATAAGATCGATTGAAATGACGATGATCAAGTTTCTCGAGTCCATAAGTAAACAAATCTCGCCCCCCTATCCAGCAGAAACTGATGCCATCACATCATCAAAAGTACCTTCAGTTCATAATACACGCAAAGGTACACGTACTTTGATTAAGAGCAAAATAAGGGATTGCAAATTCGGAATCTATTGCTCTTTTACCTACGTTCTACGGGATTGTAATAGAGCTAGACGTCTCTTGAATGAAGATGACAATACTCTTGACAATGAACTTGTCGATATTGACATCGAGATACAATTTCTACCGAGGGGATGGTTAAAAATGATAGCCTTCTTGATGATACAAAGTCGACGGTTTGGTCGGTGGAAATATTCCTATCTGTTGGAAACTATATAATGGTACTAAGCGGTATGCTAGTACAACAAACCTTTTTCCATTTCTATTACTATCAATCAGTTTGCATCGTGCTAAATAATTCTCCAATTTTTACCGCTTGCAGCAATGGGAATCAAAATGAGATCATTCGTTTAATTAAAGCAAAGAAAAGAAGTGTTTTGATGTTAATGAAGCGGGTTGGACCTTACTCCATGTGAGTTGTACTGTTTTTTTCCACGGAGAAAAACTATAATAACTACGTCATGCAAAAAGATTGCAGCCGCTAACATGAGACATGAGCTATGCCGATGATTGGTTTGAATGGAGCTTGTGGTAGTGATACGGACATAAGAATCGGATGGTAATACAGAGAGCTCCCGCTGTAGATTTCCACACAACTAATATAATTTCAGGACTGGCTTACATATCGCGGCTGAGTAAAGCGGCAGGCTCAATCCCACAATTAAGAATTACGGATAGAATTATTAAATTGAGGACTCGATCCAATATAAAAAAATGATGATCCGTCCGGCTGCAGAAGTTTTAGATAAAATACGGGTTCTGGTGAAATTCGGCCAGTGCGACCCAATGGCAGCAGGCCCAGTTACTAAAAGATGCGAGGAGAGTTCAAGAGCCCTAAACCATTGCTGCCGTTCACTTGCAGCACTTGATATATACTTTGGTCCACCGGAAGCGTTTAGATACCTATTGGAACAAGATGAATTTGTTGTCTCACTCGACTCTCTACATTGAGATGGCATGATGGAAAGGAGATTAGGACTGTTTTCGCCATTCACCAATGAATTGGCAACCATCACGGCCACAAAAGATGAAAACATCAAAAAGTCTCTATATTCAAAGGATGGATTTGCAGATTTCCCAATGGCTCTACACCCTACATTATCCAAGATACTTCTTGCTTGCCTGCTTTGCAAAAGTAAAAGTGAATTGGAAGCTGTTACCTCTATGGCTTCTCTTCTGGTTCAAGGGAATATTGACGTACACAGTCTCGGGGAATCCGGAGCTACCCCTTTCGCCCAATTGCTTGGAGAGCTTGACATCTGTCACCGCCCATTAGATGCACTAGAAATGATACAAGCTATTATGATATGGTTCCAGCTTCTTAGAAAAGCCAATTACGACTTGCAAAACTACTTGAAACGTGAGCCATACTTGCATCCACCTAACGAGCTGTTCGAATTTCCTTTTCGAACGACTGATGTCAAGTACATACGCTTTGGCCAGATTGAAGATACTGGGGACATTCTCTTTTTGTTTGAAATGTACGACTATCGGCGCGATTTCGAACGTATTGAAAAAAAGCCTGTAGACCCCTGCCGACCGGAAAATTTACCAGGAGCTTGGCAAAGTGAAGTTGAAGAGGACTTCAGGAATGATCTGAATATATATCGAAGGTGTATTGTTAGACCTACTGAACATCGTCCTGACTTTGGAATGTGAGTGAGCTTGTAATCTTTCTGCTATAGTTCTTTGGAGCAACTTGAAACAACGGCCAGCCGCCAAAGTGTTTGATTTTTGCATATCTACCATAGTTCTAACCGAAGAAACAATAGATCTTCCTGAATTGGCGCATTTAAGGACGGAGTTCAGCAATTCTGTTCAATCAGTTATTTGCGTCGACGATTGGGGAAGTCCAAGTGTATCTGCTACTATGGCTGCGATTTTTATGGAGGCGAATTGGATAATACACCGGTGGAAACCCATTTCAGCGAAAACATTGTGGCACTTGAAGGTTTGCATTGGGGGTATATGGAGTATGAGTATATTGCGGGATTGCACAATAAGTACAATCGATTAGCCAACATATTAAATCGGAATAATATAACTGAGATTTCCGTTGAAGATGATCAAGCCCCTTGAACTTTACTTGATGTTCTCAGTTTCCCAATCATGCTAATTTATAGATAGTTTCCACACATCCTTAGGCCTATATATAGACATATATATATTATCTCAATTGAGCATTAACCACTATCCGATGCATTGTAATGCTGGGGCTTGGTAATATCACGTAGATCGACAACGTTTCAGATTATTCCCGAAGAAATATATTGAAAAGATACGGAAGTAAAGTAATTTGATGAATGAAATGATGAATGAATAGAACAGTTGATATGATGATGGTGAAATTTCTCGCTTCCTGGAAAGGGGCCTGTCATCTAGAATATTAAATGGAACTAGTCTTCTTCCATGGAGATCTAAGAGAGTATAGACATCCTCAACAAAAAGATTAATCAATGATGCTTAGCCTCTGTTCCCTAAACACGAATCGGCTAATTTCATGGTGCGTTCGGTGCTTGACAAGTTAAATCGAGTTCGAACGGATCAATGGAGTCTCGCTTCTTGAGTGGAAAGTTACTGGAGGATGGCCATTAAAAATTCCTGACAAAAATCATGTTATATCGAATTCTGAGTTATACCAAATTACTTCAATATGATAAAAGTGAAGGAAAAGGAATTCTAAAATATATATAGTTGCTGAACATACGTCAGAAACACAAGTCAGGTAACGAAACTAACTTTAAAGTCAAAGATACGATTCATGTAATGAGTCGAACGGAAGCACTAGGATCAAACCTTAAGGTATGTGGGGTAATCGTTGGATCCGAAGTCGGACGACGGGGTATTAGGAGTATTGCAAGGTAGGAACGTTCGAGAATTAGATCCGCAGTTTTAGAATTCTTCGATCTGGACATGAGCTCCTATTATTCTGCACTCTCTGGTTGATGTAAGGAAAATAGGTATTGAATAATGGTTAGCGAAAGTTCAGAGGAGTTTCTTTATTGAAACCTCACTTAAACACTGACCAAGAACCTGGCCGCACATTCCCCATCGTAGCATTGATGGTTCACACTTTCATATAGCTTTTTGCCCGTGCTCAAGGGTATACAGTATGTAGCCCTGATGCCCTGATATGTACCAGTCATGGTAAACTAGAAGAGGAAGGCTCTTATTTCTTAGCTCTGGTTGATTTTCATGAAATATCTAGCGTCTCGTAGATCTTTATCCCCTATTCGATTCGTCTCTTCATGGTACAGCCCAGCTTATTCAATTATTCCTCATCTTTCCTGAAACAGTTCAAGAATCCAAAGCTAAAGTATATCTGAATGGCCGATTATGTCATTATGCATGAAATTCAGATGTGCAACATATAACTTTCTGTTATTCTCTCAGCCCTTATTGGAAGAATACATATCAAAGATACATCTTAACAGACTATTACATCACTGTGCATAAGGATAAGATGTGCAACACATTTATCCTGTTCCTCCCATGGATAGTGATTGGAGGAACATTATAAAGTAGCACAATAACCAAGGATCTTCTAGCTTTCTAGAGACGTGACCCCGCTTCATAACTCATCTACTCATCTAATGCTATACGTTGTCAAGTTTGCCTTGCATTCCTTCTACTACCCCTCCTCGTTGCTAGCTGCAACTTGAAGCCAAAGTAAGTATTCATGATCTGATGATAAAAACAAATCAAGAGATGACAGTACATACATCTCTTCCTCATCTGACTTACAAAATTCACACAGATCTCTAAAAATAGCTAGAAACCCATCTATTACAACAATACATTGCAGCCAAGCTCAAAATGCAACTGCAGTCTCTACATAAATACTATTTGATGAGAACCGTTATTCCGACTTCTATCCATCGTTCCCACTCCCTGAAAATGAAAACCCACCTATGGCAATGCTCAGGCCTATAATACTGACTCGTGTACGAATGCATATCGAGATAAGACATATCCATACCCACCCACAAGCAATTCAGGATTTATCTTATACCTCCACACTACAACACGAGATAGACTTGAGAGTACATTTTGTTGCACGTCTCCGCTGAACATGGCTTGTAGTACAAACTACCATAAACATCTTGTTGCATATCTCCGGAGAAATATGTCCAGTTGTTGAACTCAAAATCAAGAACACTTGACTTGTAGTGTACTAAGGTGAAGACTATGATCTCTTTTCGAAGCTTCCGATGTCATTATTTGAAACTAAATCACGAGTTGCTATAGATTCCATCATTATGTTGCATATCGCCGGAGAATACTTGAAAGCTTAGATTATAAGACCAACACTATTACGTTATTAACGCAGAGAGAGTAACATCAAGAGTCATTGAACAATATGACATTCTAGCTAGAACTTTCTGCGTCTTAGACCAGAGCTTTCTAGTTTGTTGCACGTCTCCGGAGAATTGTTGAGAGACCGTTACTTATAGCTTACCTTTCCTTTACGGATGGGCGATAGAGAGCAGCACCATTCATTAACGGCCGTTGAAAAATGACGTACTTGCTAAAAGTTAGCAGACTTTGAATACTGCTTGGCAGGCGAGCTAAATGGGAACCACCCCACATAATCCATCAAACAGCATCGACTAACCCGCACTAGTCATCGCTAGACAACATTAGCGAAACTTAGAGGAAACTACCCAAGCACCGCTTCTCTTGATCGACAACTACATTCCCTACCTTTCCTCCAACACCATCCCAAGAGATTTCATCATCCAACCTCCTGGTGAACTGCCACTTATTCATCCTGATCTCATTCAATCACATCACACCCTCACCCACCTGCTGGTATTCAAAATCCATAACCTGTTCAGTCAAAAATCCGCTCACCGAAACAATCTAACACAAAAGCCTACTTAGTATCTATTTCCCACAATGAATCCAACAACAGTCTAAACATTAACTTTTACTAAACGCCTTACCTTAATCCGATAGTAGCAAAAGGCTCAAATGATCTACGAAGCAAAAAAATCGACTTGTCAGTGTCACAACATGCAGGGGCCTCTCCAATCCGTGGTCGAAGTGTACTAAAGCTATTAGAAATGGAGGTGAATATATATAGAAATATAAGTAGGATGAATAAAATGAATCAAAGTATCAATTGACAGAATTTCAGAGAAAAGGATCTAGATGCTCATGTCCTGATATGGGATTAGATCCTTATTGGGTGACTTCTGGCTATCAAAAACAAACAGAGCCGATTCAGGGGAAATTTACCAATAGTTGCTAAGAAGATCTGTATATATAGATATATTCCTGATATGCAACAAAACATTCTTCAGCACATGACATCGACCAGTAGAGATAAAAGCTATCATAATTCTGGATTTAATCAAATACTGAGTGTCACTAAATCACCTCGAGCTGAATGTTCAATGATGGGAAATTTATTTCATCTCATCTCATCTCACAGTGCAATCCAATCATTCAACAAATCAGATAATTATGATGTATAACGGGTTAAATTGCATAAACTCTCTCCCATTCCTAACACCAAAATGCCTATGCTTGGCCCTATACTAGTATGTTGGTATCATTTCACAGTGAAGGCGAATTCTATAAACATCCCATCGGCCTCATTCATCCAGCCAGTTGTAAACACTTCGTTCTCCCCACCAAGGTATATACGCTATGCCAATAAGATAAGATAAGAAAACAGTCATAAGAAAACAATGTTTGCTGACACCCGTTCCACTAGATGCGATGCATCCTAATCCAGCTCCCCTGTACTCTTCTACAACATAGTACCCTATCCAAGCCCATTATCATATGATCTCTGATCGCCGTGTAAAACCGAATCTCATATGCTACCCATGCCCGGACAACATAATCATATCCATATCCTATCCATATTTATACCCATCACCCAAAATATATCTATATGAAATTCCCAAACGCCAACCAATGCATAGCAACCAAGCACAATGCAAGTCTCATCCCATAATTTAGACACAAGTCTGAGGATATCCAGGGATTTGATGCCTTTGTTCAAACTCTTTTTACATAATATTACAAACCCTATCAGGGTCATTCGATTCCTTATTCTTAGATTCAATTTCAATGGTCCCTTTGCTCTGAGTTCGCTTCTTGCCCTTTTTACTTCCTTTGCGAGATATCGTACCATTTGGTTCGACTGATTTTGTGGATTCCCCGTTGGAGTGAGGGTCAGCAAAACCATCTAATCCGGGTATAGAGGGTACAGGAGGTATAGATTCTTTGCTCAGATCCTGCTTGTGCAAAGACTCTTTACTCGTCCTTGATACCAAGTTCTTGATGTATCCAAAGGCATTACGGTTATCATTTGAGGCACTTTGTGGCCGACTTCGTGATGTTTTGCTTCTTCTGAATGTTCGCGACATTCTGTTACTCGGTGGCTCCTCACCGGGCGTGACAGGAGCTGATTCATAATCTGACTTTTCCACGCTTATACTACTGGCATCCGTGGCGGCAACACTTGCTCGTCTATCTTCCTCCGGAAGATGAAGACTTGCACGCGGTCGATCTATTTCGGATGAAAATCTAACTATTGAAGTGTTGTTATCATTCGATGGAGAGGTAAAATATCCTTCATCATTGCCGTAGCCATGCTTTGAATCGGGGCTTGATTTGTAAATCTGCACATCTATACTAGGAACGGAGGAAACCGTGTAAGAAGGAGGCGTCGAATTGTCCATGAAATTTTCTTGCAACTCCTCATAGAGAAAGCCCTCATAGGTAGGAACAAGTTCATACCACAAGGTAACTGGCATGCCGTACTTGTCGTATTTAAGAGCCGCGTTGATATCAGCGGGCTTTACTCTCTCATCTGCGATGTCATCATGGACCATCCAGCGATCTTCGGCATAATCCGGTGGTTGTTGTTGACTATTGTTGGGCCGTGTAGAGTCCCAGTCACCATCAGTCTCGACTCTCAGGCGAACTACAGAGGTATAGTGTCCAGAATTGAGAGATTCTCCCCGGTGGCAGATCATTGATCGAAGTACCAATTTGAAACGATCTGAAAATGGTACATTGGTCTGCATTCCATCTTCATCAACGAAATGTGGTAGTGACATCTCTCAGGAATATCAACTGGGGTGTTTATCCCGCCTTGTTCTGCCGTCTGATCCCACGCCATATCTTTTCAGATCAAACCCTATCATGGGTTTATGTTTCTGAATGTGTTGAGCGAGTTCTTGATTGTTTGCAGGAGCAGGCTTCGAAGGCCAAACTATGTTACCAATTAGTACAGGCACAGTCTTAGGTGGGATAATAGATGAATTGAGATGGTAAGAGATCGAGGACGGACACATAAATCTGTGCATTAGAAATGCAGGTACTGTAACCTCCCTATCGACTCCTTTGCGAGTAGAAGCATGACTGATACTACGGTACAATGACCTTTGCTCATGTGTGACCTCTCTGACAAGTTGGTTTTGAAAATTTGTTGGATCAACCATCTCTGTAGGACTTGAAGGGGCAGTAGCAGATTCGGCTTCTATGGTTTCGACATGCTCTTGGAGAGGCTTTTCGTCGTCATCTAGAGTTGTCCCTGGTAGAAACGGTTCTATGCGTCTATTGATCTGAACATAAGAATTCAAAGACTCTTCAATGCACTTTTCGAGCGTCACAGGGTCTGGCCCTGGATGGTTTGTCAAAATTGAAATTGGGACTGTTCGCTCTTGTGAAGTTTTATGATCATCCTGTTGATTTTCGATACCACCATGTTGAAAATCAACTCTTAAGTTAAGCATAGGCCAATCAAGGATATCCCAATCTTCATGTGGGCTTCTGTTGGATCTTGTTGCGAGGTCCTATCAAGGTCTTTCCAACCACATTCTTGCAAACTATCCAGAATGCGCTCAGTCTAATTTAAATTAGTAAATGTTTTAAATATAGAAAGGAATAACCAACAATAGCAACTTCAATCAAAATGCCTTTTCTCATGAGGTTTACCCATAAGCGAATTAACTGAATTAGTTTTTGCTTAGAAGGATCTTCGTAAGAGTTGTTCAGTAGGTCTTGGAATTGTGTAGGGACTGAAAACAAGGAACTCAAAAACGAATCCAACCAACAGGTAACAGATGTGTTCTCTGCCCCTAGCATCTTCGTAGGAGGATCATATGGGTAGACAACCCAGAGAGTGATTCCTGGATAACCACCAAGAAACGATGCGCTTTTTCTGCATCCCCATTTGCGAATTTGGAATTCAAACAAAATGAAATTTGCTCATCGTTTCACGTCATTTCGTCCTTCTTTTTGTAATAACTGTCTAAGGTTTTCAACCTATTGTTCTATCAGCGAGGTTTCTCAAGTCTTTTTCAGGTAATCCGACCTTCTCCTTCTCTTCATCTTCTTCCTTTTCCGACTTATCTATCTTTTTGTTGGTGTCGCGAAATATCCAGTTCCAAATATCGGACTTTGATCGGGTCTGTAGCAAATGAAAGCATCTAGTTAGTAACTGTGATCATAAAATCAATTCCTTAATAGAATTACATATTGGAATTGCCTCATGGAAGTTGAAATTGTATGAGAGACCGAACCCTTTCTCAAATACCAAAGAGACAAACCTATCGAGACATGAGCTTTGTAAATATATTACCTTCTTCTCGGTTGACTTTTCAAAGGGTTTATTTTTCTCTTGATTTGTCCCGTTTATGTGAGCTTCCTCCATCTTTATCCTTCTTGCTGGCGAACCTCTTCCCCCATTCCATTCATGACGAATAATAAGTCTGTAAAGTTCCCCCAGAAAGACTGTAGGTAAAATGTTATTGTTGTAGAGGGATCGATAGAATAGCTGGGAGCCTTCAGTTGAAATGGCGAGGCTCGAACCGTGTACAACGGATGTAAAATTCAGCGTTGCTTGGAATAGTTGTTGTACTCCATGGATAAATATGTTGAAGGATCAGTTAATGAGGAATTGTTCGTCTTCTGTAGCTTCGTGAATGGATTCAAGGTTTGTGATCGTCGAGTACTTTAAATTCGTGGATTTGCATATGTGTAGCAAGTTTGAGGAGGGAACGCAGATTGTTGAAACTATTCTAGTTATTGTGGTTATTATCGTTGTTATGTGTTGTTATTCTTTTCCTTCCTTCATGAAGAGAGAGTGAGAGGACGGATCTGGTGGATGTATTGACTGACACAGATAGATAGTAGATTTGACTCCACTTCATCTGTAGAATATGATGATCCTATCTCGGTACAGGATAAACTTTCTCCGAACGTTCTAAAATAATAATCCAGTAATCCTTGCCGCATGAGGCGTTTCCCAATTGAAGCCTCATCAACCAATCAATCAACACAGGCTACTGATGATGGGTGGCTTGATAACTTAGGTAAGCAAGATATCTGATTGCCTGATGCGTAAATTAAGGCAATCATGGATATATTTTTTGATAGTGCCATCTGGAGAGTTAAATAGAAATTACCTAGATATACTGAGCAACATGGCGTTACGAGAAATACCGTCGGCATTTTGTCGATTGTCGAGGAGGGAAATAAGATCAACGCCAATATCAATAGGGAGGAATTGTCGCAGATATGCATCCGGAGAGGCTGTTGCCGCAAAAGAAATTCCACAAGATTTCCAAGATCTCGAATCGCAATCTTCATTTACTTCAACGACCGTGCCAAATGAAGTGATAGATAGTTTCGACCCTATAAAGAGGGCTCAAGGGAGGAAGAGGGAACTTCCTGCCAGTCGGTATGACGGCGATTGAAAACCAAAGAAGAAACGAATGGGAAATGCTAACAATTACTACAGATACCAATATCGATCACCAAGATACTATCGAGGTCCCCTCCATCCACACCAACCTCCACCAAAATCTGATCCATCCTCTCGAGAATTCGTCCCTGGTCCATTCGGTCCTAATCGTCTCGAACAAACCTACAAATCTACCATCTCCCATGATATCATGACTATGGCATATGTTCACAAACCTCCTGGAACCGTCACAATTCCCAAAGCTGATCGTTTACGAACATGGGATGATTCCTCACCATATCATAAGGGTAGACCAAAGAGAGGCCCTCGTGGAGGAGATGTTTTACGTCTTATTGAACAAGATATCACTTGGCGCAACATTCCTAAAATCGAAGAAGTCACAGTGCATTCTATGTCAAGGGTGCACTTGGAGATTCCGCATATCTACACGTGGCTGGTATTTTACTACAAGCAATCACAGGTGTTAGACCAGAAATCCACAAGGCATCACATAACGTTGCACAATTTGGTATTCGAAGAGGCATGCCAGTTTCGTTGACTTGTACTATGAGGAATAATGATGCTTTGGAGTTTCTTGATAAGTGTATTAATTTGGTATTCCCAAGAATCAAGGATTGGCAAGGTGTAGAGGGTAATTTACTTGGAGGAATTTAGTGGAAACAAGACAGCTAACTGAGATAGGTACAACCGGAGATAGCAGTGGAAACTTATCATTTGGTTTCAACAGAGAAGGAACTATTTTGTTCCCCGAAGTCCAGGTCAACTATGATGTAAGAATTTTACTTATTTTATGAATGCTCTTCTATTTTTTGTTCAAATATCTAACAATATTCCCAGATGTACCCACCCAGGTTGATCCCTGGATTTCACGTCACAGTCAAGACAACCGCAACATCAGACCGTCATGCTAGACTTCTACTTAGCGCTATGGTGTTCCTTTCTACGGAAAGATGGTCGATTAAATCCTATCTTTTTAAGAATAGAGTAGTTGAGATGATATAGATCATGTGTAGATATAGCATGTAACAAAATACCATCATGTGCAGCGCATCTAACTTCCAACTCTTGCTTCCTGATTTGCAGTCCAAATCAAAAGTTCTGATGGAGGTAGTAATCAACTTTCCGAGCTTTAGTTGGTGAACTCCATGCAAAGTTGGGGAGTTCCGAGAACACAATTGACGACCACTAAGTAGGCAGCATCCATAATATTACCTAGTATCTCTTCATCCTTCACACCAACAAGTTTCACCTCGCTTTATACCTTCAATTCCTTTTACCGCAACATATACATTTCATTACATAGCTCTGCACACGATTCAACTTGCGCTCTTACTCTCTTCCAGCACTTTCACCATATCCCCAAGATTCCATCCATCCTTCCAGCCTACAATCTCCACTCCCCTCATGCCTTCTTTCGAACCAAGTTTAAACCTCCAACTTCACAAGCTTAAAACCTCTTCACATATTCCAGTGTTTGATTTGGAATATTCTAATCAGGATTCGTCAGCTCGGCGAAGCTTGAATTCTCAAGATCTTACCAAATGTCTTGGGCGTAGTTTTGGCTAGGGGTACGTCACGTGTCCATTACAATTAACCGAGCGTCTGGGCTACTTTCTTCTTGCCTTTACATTGGATGAATATACAGATTTTCACTTCGGTCAAACTTTGAAAGGTCGGGGAAAATGCCTCGGGGGAAAATGATAGAGATACGTGGTGTGTTTAGTTGGCTCTTCCATTGCCTTGTTAGTTTTAGTCATTGCCTTTACGTTGGGTATCTTAATAATCGTGTGGTGCTGGTATAAAAACCCAGTGTTGTCATTAGTATTTCCCGTATTCGGTATATGGGCCAATGTAGTGGTATGTATAACTTTTTTTGAAAATATTTTCGTACGTAGTATTAAATTCTATTGTAACAGCGCCAACTACATGTTCTGTAGTCGCCTTGGTGCCTTAGTGTTACGGGAGCTGCCTCTAGGGTCACGTGGAAGTGTCTAGAGATCTCTCGAGGTGGTTTAAACTAGACTTCAAGTAGGAATTCAATAAGGTTGTAACTGGTTGCATTCTCGTAACTATAGTAATGAAACTAATGATTGTTCTTGAGCACGAAGCTCTACATTGTAATGAAACTCATTCCCTTATATAGATCTTCGTCTTTATTATTTATTTATCTATTATGTTTAACGTCTATATGAGCTAGCTAGGCTCTTGACCTCCCGAGGGGTACTAGAGACGGGTGATACACTAGTGGGTCGAAGACCCAAGAGCTCACCACTTAGGTACGTGTCGTACGACGTCGCTAGGTTGAAGCACTGAGGCCGCCTCCTCCCGGCGGTCTCTCACAACTCTAGCTCTGTTGGGCAGCCTCCTTCCGCCGTTTGAGGGAGCGTCCTGCATTGAAGGGATTAGCCTTTGCTTGTTATATCTAAAAAGAGTGAATGTCGGGCTGTATGGCAATCGCATTGGTAGGGAGTGCTAAAAGGGCAGTTGTTACGTTAGGATGCAGCCTTTGTATCGTCGTATAGAGTGTTGTGCCGCGCTCTATGGGTCGCGCCTCAGATTAGGCTCCGAGGTGAAGCGGGGAGAAGGGGGGGAGGGGGGTAAAGAGGGAAGGGGGAGGAGAGGGGGAGGAGATGGGGGAAGAGGGGAGGGTCGGGTGTGGCGCTAGGTCGAGCGCTGTTTGGGATGCCGTTAGGCTCTCGGTTGCAAAACGTAAAGTATCGCGTTGTTGTGACAAAGCGCTCGAACTCTTGTGGGAGAGCAAGAAGCCGTTGTATATAGTCATGCCCTTCCCGGGCGGTTGTCGGTGGGCGAACAGGTTTTAGCGGCCACGAGTGGAACCTCCTAACCGAGATCTCACAGAAGACAAGGTGCTCCGGGGTCTTAGCTTTACCGCATGGACAGTGAGTCTCTGCGTCTTCATGCTTGAAACGTTTATGGTAAGCCTCGAAGTCGCCGTGCCTGGATCGCAGCGCAAGTAGTCGATGCAGAGTTGGCCTAGAGAGTTTGAGTTCCATAGGCTCCTTCAAAGCGTAGTCTAGTTGCCATTTGCGATACCCCCCTGACAACGTTGGCTCGTTTTTGCGCCACCATCCACTTGTAACGTTGTGAGCCAGGCTTCGTGCTATCGATCCTATACCACTGATCGTAGGTTGCGCAGTAGGCCCTGGATCCACTATATCGCTCTTGGCTCCTGCGTCTGCTAGGCTATCCGCTGCCTCGTTGCCGGTTATACCCTGGTGCCCAGGGGACCACCGTATATTGACCGCATGCCGATCGATTAGTCGATGGCTTTCTAGGAACGCCCATTGAGAAGTGTCCGAAGCATTCGCGCGTTTACACCATATCACAGAGGTACTATCGATACATAGCCATCGTTGTGTATCCGCATTGGATGGTAGCGTAAGCGCTTTCTGAAGCCCTTTCAGAGCCCCTATCGCTTCTGCGTCAAAGACATGCGAGAGCGTGTTAATCGCACCCTTTCCGGTAGCTACAAGCGCTTGTCCCTGGTAGATCGCGTAGCCGTAGCCCACGTGCTTACCAGCGTCGTCATACGATTCGGATCCATCGGAGAAGATGGTAACCGTATTGGGAGGCAAAGCATTCCACCAATCATTGAAGCTAGCCGCCGCCATTTCTTTGTCTATCCCCTGTGTAGGGTCCGTTCTACACCCGGGGTGTAGTGTGCGGGGGGGATAGGATCGGGCGTGGTGCTCCCCGGTAGCAACCGGTCCGCTGATCGCAGTCTCGTACCGTTCTGCGTACGGTGGCCCGGTGCGGTCAGTCGCATGGTCAGCGGATGGCGTACGTCAAGTCTTCGGAGTCGAAGAGCCATATTGATGCGGATATGCTCTAGAGCCACTTCGCAGGGAGGGAGGCCCGCGTCCCGTAGGTTGGCTACAATGGGCGTGGTCCTCCAGACCGGTAGTACCCCCTTTGTTGCGAGGTTGATCACTTTGTCAGCCTTCGCTATGCGTGACCCCATTCGAGTGCTCACCATGGTGCCTCGTAGATGGCCTCCGCCTGTACTTAGCCGCGTTCGTCCCGGATACCACGCTTCTGCCCCGTAAAGTAGCGAGGGCATTACGCATGTGATCGTGGCTTTCCGTAGGGAGGCCGCAGGGGGGCCATGCACGGTATTGGCAAGGTGCTTGATGTGCAATGCCACTTTCCGTGCCTTCTCTACTCGTTCAGCGATATGTCTTTTGAAAGTAAGTTTGCGATCGAGCCATACTCCCAACCATCGAAGCGCCGGCTGCTTTGTGTCACCTGGTGCGCTTGTTGTAGGTTGTATGGTTAGTGTAGGGGAGATGACAGCTTCCGGGGCATGTGCGTGACGCCTACGAGTGAAGTGCATCATCTCTAGCTTCTCTGGTGCGAAAGCGACTTTATTGGCTAGTCCCCATGCTTCTATCCGTCGGACGTCCTGCGTGATCGCTGTAACGTTCTCCTCCAGTGTGTTACCTATTCTGTAAAGCGCAATATCGTCCGCGTACCCAAATCGAAGGGCTTGATCTTGATTCAGAAGCTCCGCCAAGTAAAGCATGTAAAGCACCGGGGATAGAGGTGAGCCTTGAGGGGTGCCGCATTGTACCCGCGACTCGTCCGTATAGGCGTCCTCGAGCCTGACCATCACCTTGCGTTCTTGCAGAAACGATCTAATCATTTTCAGTAAAGGCACAGGCCAGCCTTGGTCTTGCATCCTCTTCAGTAGCCGCCGGGGTAATAGCGCGTCGAATGCTCCTTGTACATCCATCGTAACCAGCGTGACTTCTCGTTTTCTAGCAAAAGCGCATTCCACATCGTGTACGAATGCCGAAACTAGGTCCATAGCCGATCGTTTGGGCAGAGCCCCGCAGTGTTTGAGGGCTCAGCGTGCTGTGCGTTAGCGACGTCCATGCTATCCGTCTCGCGATAGTTCGTTCCAGGCCTTTGCCTACGCAGGATAGTAGGGCTATCGGGCGCCAGGAGCGAATGGAGCTCTTGTCCTTCTTGCCGACCTTAGGCAGCATCACCACCTCGGCTTAGTCGCCACACTTTGGGGAAATAGGCTCCTTTTGAAGGCAACATTCGAAAGATCGCGGATGTATTCCCTTGACACTATCCCAGCAGGCTTTCAAAAGCCGAACCGTGACTTTGTCGGCACCCGGTGAAGTGCTTTGAGACCCCGATAGTGTTTCCGTTCCACCTCCTCGAGGGATACGTTAGTGTCCCAGGGAAGAGTAGAGGCGCGGTTTTCCAATATCGGGTCCGCCTCCAGATCGTCTGTGCTATCATACCTATGCAGTACTTTGTCCAGCAGAGCCTGTGCTTCTCCCTCATGCCTCGATCGGTTGGCCGTCTTACCACGAGCGGCGGAGACTTGAGGGAGGGAAGCTGCTCTGTGCCAGCCTACTACCTATATAGAATCTGCATCATCCGATGCGCTATCATTAGCCTTCTCCAATATTCCCTCTTCGCTTTGCGCGTTGCGCTGAGCATCCTTTTCCTATCCTCTAGAATCTTACCAGAGCGCTTTGTACAGGCTGTATGCGGACGCGCTTTCGTTAGTCCACCAGGGCGCTGATCGCGCCCGTCGCTCGCCGCCGCCCTCGGTCCGTATCGCCCGTTGGAACAGGTCTGTGAGCTGCCTGTGGCTGTTCGAGCTCGACGTCCGAAAGCGATATGCCTCACTTTCGGGAGCCAGTATCTCCCTCTCTTTAGACTACAAAAGTGTATAAACCGTCTTCCGTGACTCGTACCAAC